>JACTOM010000048.1:1861011-1926740 GCA_015832385.1 Elymnias hypermnestra | reverse complement strand
TAAGAGACAGATTTTGTTGTAACTTAGAGTCTGATATTTATAAGTATGTATAATGTTTGTAACTATAGCGTATACACTATTTGTCATCGCTAAAAATAGAACCATTTTTGTAATTAAAGTAGCCCCTGTGATTGGTAATAAATAAAACGCCAATCATAGGAATCACATTTTATCCAATAAATCGATAACCCCCGTCGCTTGCTTGTCACAATAGTGCACGTTTGTCAGTCGTAAAAAACCTACATTAGATGGCCACTTTCGGCAAACCGTATTCCTGTTCCTGTTTCCGGGTTTTCTGCAAATAACAGTTAGTTGGTGACAAGTGGGCGGCGGAGCGTTGGAGTGAAGAATCTGGTGGCATTTTCATTTATCCTGAACCGGCAAGTCTTCGCAAGAGTGAGCTAACGAAGGGGCTCACAAGTTTTGTCACTTACCCCGAAGCCTGCAGTTATCTCAGAAGTGCGGGTGGGGACATAATAGGAGCGATCTGCCCTCATCTCGACAAATGGCTGGATAGAGAGCACAGATCGCTCTCCTAGAGGTTGGTACAGGTGCTCACCAGTCATGGTTGCTTCGGCAAATACCTGTACCAAACTGTTAGCTGTGAACCGTCGGCAAGATGTCACGAGTGTGGTGCCTCGTTAGACACAGCAGACCACACTGTGGCAGAATGCTCCGCCTGGGGACTTCAGCGACTCATTTTGACGTCGCTGATCGGCACAGAACTCTTACTGGCAAGTATTATAGAAGCAATACTGACCAATGAGCAGGCCTGCAGAGCGGTTGCCTCCTTATGCGAGACTGTCATCTCGCTTAAGAAGGCACAACAAAGGGAGAGGGTGAATGCCGCCGAAGCACTCTAGCCCCGACAAAGGGGTGCAGGAAGCAGGAGATTCGTACAACTCCTCCCCTGTAGAATATCTGTGAGCTGCAATCGAGGGACCAGAGAGGAATGCCTCAACCTCTGGCTCCCCACTCATGGTTGATGGCGGCCCCGCTGGATTTTAGTGGATATTGCGAGTTTGTACCCTCGCGGAGTCCCACACTCCCGACCTTCAGTCGGGGAGCGTAAATGCAATTCCCAGCGACAAAAAAAAAAGAAAGTTATCTCAGAAGTGCTTTGTGATGGATCCACCTCCACAATAGCTTTTAATTCTTCATTTTCCAATTTAGTCTCGGGTCGTGGGGGTTAGTTCTGAAGGTCTACATTTCAGGAACGAAATCGTTGAAATTTTGGTTTTAATTTCGTGTTTTTTTGTGTGACATCAGCGCCTTACACATCATTAATCCTTCGATCTGTTTATGCAGCACTAGTGCCACGGTAGAACTAGTGCTCGTACATATATTATATATGTGCGGTAACAAGCGACGCCAAAGAAAAAATAATGAGGAAAAAAACAAATGAATAAATTTTTTAAAAACTCAAATGTATCAGATAAATGAATTTATAAATTTGTGTTTGTAATTCTTAACCAAAGATATTGCACAATAAAGTGGGCAGTAAAACAAAGCGCTATTTTCATATGTTAGAACCTAATATAAGAACTCTTATTAAATTTATTTGTTACATCGTTTGTAAGTAAGCACACATCGTCACCTGCACTGGATCTTGATCGATTCAGGCAAGAGTTCTTTTAATAAAATTGTACTTAAAGGTTTACATATGATAATTATACTTTTTTTCTTTATATAAGATTCGATTGAATTTTCATGGAGTTAAAGAAAATTGAAAAAGGTATGCTTAGATGGTTTGGGCATGTAGAGAGAATGAATGAAAGGAGACTGACAAAAAGGATTTATGAGTCAAGAGTGAATGCGAAAGTTGGAAGGGGAAGACCGAGGCGAACGTTCCTGGACCAAATCCAGGACATTTTAAATAACGGCCAGGTCAAGAGTACTCTAAACCGACGAACTTGTATGAAAGGTTTAATGAGATTGAAAGAAGCGAAGGAGATATGCAAGGATCGTGGCAAGTGGAAGGATGTTGTCTCTGCCTACCCCTATGGGAATGAGGCGTGATGCTATGTATGTATGTATGTAAGAAAATTTTATCATAAAGAGTGTTGCTTGAAATTATGTAGAAAGAGTCCAGGAATCATATTTTTTTATTACAGATGATAATATAGCCTAACACAAGTTTTAGTAAGGGTGTCTTATAAGTAAATTTAACAATATAATTTATAAGACTTGTGTTTATTTACATATAACTTGTGATCAATTAATGATTTGAAGTTTTATTTAAATCAAGAGATTTTTCAAGGCAACAGATAGCCCATTTCTAATTTAAATTTATTTTTAAATAATATTTTTAACATTTATTTGTATGTTCAAGAAGTATTACTAGCAGGGCCTAATTAGCCTCGTCTGATTGTTATGTTAATATTAATTATAATAAACTTTGATGGACGTATAATAAACTAGTTGAATAACGACCATATATTAGGAAGTACAGAAACACTGATCAATATGAATTAACAATATGTTTAGCTTTTACGAACAAAGCCTAATTAAACAGATATATTACAATGTAATGTCTATGTGCATACGGCACTTTCCCCATTTCTTAAAAAGAAAATATTACATAAAATATATAATAATATTATACATAATTATGACAAAGAGAAATTCACTTTCCACTTGCAGAGGGCAACTTTTTACTGTGGCTCAGTCTAACAAAACTTATATGTTTGAAAAATATTCGTACGATTTCATTTTAGCTATTTACCAGAAAAACCCAGGCTTTTCGGAGATTGGCCAGAATGGACACACAGACTTTTAAAAGTATGTCATTTGTAATAAACATTGAGTAAAAACCCGTGAGATATTTCCTTTGTCATGTTTTAGTAGTTATAAGTTCTTTGTGTTATAAACTTTAGTTATGACCAAAATTCTGAGCCACAATATGTACAATTTCGCTTTCTACTTAGAATTTTCATAAGAAACTGATGAGCAACTCTAGAAATATAATATTTTACAAATTGTAATTACGATTGCAAACGGCAAAGCTTATGCACTGTATGTACCCTTAATGTGTTGCAATCCCTGCTACAGGGATTGATCTTCCTTCAGCTACACCACGCATGCGCAGAATCCTACATCAGCTATGTCCGGGTCCAATTTAGTTATCGAGCGTTCTCTGCCGAGAAGAGGCTGCATTCTGCATAATTTCGCAATAATTTAAAGTTTTAATATACCATACATATCTCCTCAACCAGTTGATCTTTATCCAGACTCTAAGTCCGTGAGTAGGTAAGCATTGCACAATTTAGTAAAGAAACTTGTAAAAGATGTATTGCGTATTTTTTTAAAGAAAACTTAAACGTATATAACGTCCATGACACCATCTTTAAGTAATTGTGCCTTATTATAACCCGAAACATTCTTTGCGAATTCTTGATTTTTGCGATTTCTACAAAGTCTAGATTTTATATTCTTGCATGCGATTTTTTCATATTTGCGACAATGCGACATAATTTATATGAAAATATGTTTACAAAATATATAGTTAAATACGGTTCTGTATTGTTAGTAGTTGATTTGGAGTATATAATGCTTTATGTGTAAATAAACAAACTGTAGACAGAGAGGATAAAATGGCAGCAGAAAAAATAACGACCGATGATACCAATCAAAAAAACGTTGAAATTGATAACATTAATCAAGAAAAGCCTGTAGAAAAAGAGGATAAGAAAGAGGAAAAGGTGATCCATGTTCCTATCATGTTGGCTGACGAAGCGAGTGACGAGGACGAAGAGGGGGAAGAAGAAAGGATAGGAGTTAGTATAATATTATATTGAATATTGTTAGTAAGTAATTATGTACTACGGACACTAAATAAGTTTGTATATTACTAAAATATTTTATGGCTTAAATAATTGAGACAATAAGTACAAATTCGAGGTTAAGTTATTTAAAAATTGTCAATATCACATTATACTTCTGTTTTCAGGGACTTTTCACATTTGAGCGTATTGAGACCATCTATTCGGGTGCACTTATATTGGATCCCGAGGAAATCTGGGAACATTTTGATGGTAATATGAGTGGAGTTCCTGCTTAAAAAACATACTTTGTTAAAAATTAACACATTACTTAAATCATTGTCATTTGTCATTTTCAGATGAAATACCAGATACTGACGATATTCTTACTCCGGAGCTCATTCTCACTATCGAACACGTATTTTTGCACATGAGTAAGTAATATTTTTACAAGCTTAATATTATGATTGACATTGTTTAGCATGAATAAAGTTTATGATTTTATTAGTTGCAGAAATGGGACTGCCAGATGATTTGTACATGTACGACGAGTATGACTTTGAATAAAAATGAAAAAAACTTCTACCCAGTTGTGTCTTCGCAACTAACAAGACTAATTTTAAGTATTCTGTAACCACTATAGAAAATTTAGGATCGGAAAGCGAAATTCTCGTAGGCACCAAAACAATTCTATTTCTTGGCCGAATCTAAGTCTATATATACAAACTGTATATTTTATTTCAAGTAATTGACTTTACAAAATCTTAATTATTTTGAATTGAACGCACAAAAGAATTGAGTTTTGAAAAATTTATTTGGTACATTAAAAATGTGTATTTCACTAAAGAATTATATATTTCTAAGACTGTAATTATAACCCAATTTATTTTAATACTATTTTTCTAGTAATTGATTTGGTCCGAGATTAAGAAAGGGTATATAATGAATAACAACTTGGAGCTAGATACTGGCGATATTAGGGTAAAATTATTATGTAAAGATTGAATAAATTTAAAATACGCGTGATAGCAAAGAGCCAAAGAGTGATATATACTCGTAGTGATGTATACCTGGCAGTAATTAAATTACTGCTATCAATATTATATTAATTAAATTTCTCGAACTTCCCATCATTGTCACATTTAAGTTTGTTAATTTAAATCAATTTCGAATAACATAAAAACGTTAACAATTGTGCATTATAAGACTTTCTAGTCATATAAGTGGTATGAGATTTAAAGCCAAACTATTTGATAATTGTGCCAACATTTGTTTCATCTCGATTAGATC
Source organism: Elymnias hypermnestra (assembly GCA_015832385.1). Classification (NCBI taxonomy): domain Eukaryota; kingdom Metazoa; phylum Arthropoda; class Insecta; order Lepidoptera; family Nymphalidae; genus Elymnias; species Elymnias hypermnestra. The sequence goes on along the minus strand of JACTOM010000048.1, from coordinate 1,921,689 downwards.
ACATTGAAATACCACAAAAAGACATCTTCGCGATATTTTGAACAGCTATCCTTTTATCATTCTTAAGTTTACGTTAAATATATTATTGTATAGGTAAGAATTATAACTTTTTATTGATTTTGATACAATACAAACAAAAATAAAAAAAATATGATTTTAAAATAAAAACACATATCTAATTATTATTTAAAATATATTTTTTATAATGATTTTTACACATTTTCATAATTTTTTATTGTAAAAAATATTATTTTATTTAATTGGCGTCCAATTTTTTCCTACTCGGGTTATATTTGTTTCTTCTGGAATTATAAGAATATATCTGTAGTGTAAAAATTGTATGAAAATTTCACCACGACTGTATGATGAATTGTCTATTATGTAGTTGAACTTCTTTCTGAATATGAATAAAGATTTTAATCTGGAATTGTTTTATTTACCTTTGCTAATACAATATGAACCAATATCCACGTAAATTAGAAAAAGTTGTTCGTATATCACCGTGTAAATACGGATGACGTGATCTTTGGTTTATATTGTATTAAAATCTATAACACAATTTTTTTTAATAGATACAGAAACAATACATTTATTTTGGAAAAATTTTCGACCCAATAGAATCTTAAATATACATAGTATCTCGCGTATAGCATAACTAAAATTCCCCCTACCGTACCATATCTCGGATGACGCCGACTTGAAATATAAGAATACAAAGAACTCTACAAAAGAATACGCATTTTTTTTTTACTTTCTAGAGAATATTAGAGAAAAAGAATACACTTTATCACAAACAATGCATGAAATAGATACAATAACTTAAACATAGTGTACAAAAAGGCGGCCTTATCGCTAAAAAGCAATTTCTGCCAGGCAACCTTAGGGTTACAGACGGTTTGTTACCAAAATGGGTAGGTGGTGTCTAAAAGGTGTAGTACATAGGTACATACAAAAACATACATGAATACATAAACAGATACATACATACGAATCCATAAATACATATTATAATAAAGTAATACATACTAATTAAAATTGGACATATTATGTCAAGGATAGGGACGACCACATTACGAGTAACGTTGTCAGTGCTAATGGTGTTAGAGAAGAAGGACATAACGTTCTTCTTAACATGACATTCGGTAAATGGAGAGAAGTTGAACGGAGGATAGCAGGGAGTTGGCAAAAGTGAAAGAAAGTACGCTCCTTTTCGATGAGATCAATTACATTACATGAGGAGAAAACTTGTTTTGTTTAGAAACTCAATATTAATGTTAGAAGGCTTAGAAGAGTTATGGGATGATTCATCAATTCCAAGCGAATCAAGAAAGTTCCAAATTTTAGCGAATTCGCCGTTCTCGACTGATTTATGGATATGGCTCCGTTGTGCCGTGTAGGGGTTCTACACGATGTAGTGCAGCATTTGCCACCCCGCCAGCACCAGTCTATATGGTAATCGATCAATAGTTCGTCCTAACCCCCCCCCCCCAATCGGCAACCACCGCATCACACATAATACACCGTAAGCAAATATTGTAATACTGCAACAAACTTAAGCCTATTGCAGTTTGATTACAGATAGTAAGATATTTTCCACAAATCGCACACTTATTGGAACCCGTTGAGGAGTTCCATTGATCATCATGTTTAACTACGACAGTTATTTGAATATTCTATAATTACATTACGGTAGGTGACTTAAATATCCGGATAGACTATAAAAGATTCTGCCGAATATCGTTAGTTTCCTCTTAAGAATTTTACTCCTAAGAAGAGTTCCGTTATTTTGCAATGGATCCTATGATCAAAACTGAATTTTCATCAAATAACACTTGTGTAGGGGCTCGGCGGAATAAACAACGCTGATGATTATGTTCAAAAAAGCGGGGAATGTGTCGTCTCTGTGCAGGGATCGGTTAGATTGACGGTTCTCGAAAACTCTAGGGAACGATGTAAACGCTTCGGGAGCCATTGCAGCAGAGAGCTAGACAAAGGATTCAAACAGCGCCCCGCCCATGAGAATGATGCAAGCCCTGTCGTGTCGAGCGTTTATTGGTTAAGGATAACAGATACACACATACAATATTGCGTCCTATACAGGTAATATTTTAGCAAAGGTAATAGATAAAATATCGGTTATCTCGCATTGCTTACAACTTGAAAAATATCCTTTCCAATAAAAAAAATTAAAAAGTTGTTATAGTAGCATAGTTGGACAGTAGTTGGACATATGGTATCGCGGACTTTTCTGTACGTTTTTTTGTCTAACCTAAAAAATTTTAAAACATACCTCTGTATTAATTATTATTCTATTCAGTTTTCTTAAAGAACGTTTCAATACCTGTAAAAAACTTTTTAAATGATTAAAATCGAACATTCTATTCAAAAGATATTACGAATTTAAAAATGTCAATCTAAAGAAAATTGTAGCAATCCTTCTAACTAGGCCTGCGACTGATGAGTTAGCTCATTTTCCAAGGATACCAATGATACCCACCGATATACCTATATCGTTTTTATTTTTATCAAGCTTAAAATTACTGGAGTGATATAAAAAAAAAACATTTCATTAACTCCTTGAAATCAATAATTCTTCAATACCTATAGAGTAATTTTACATTTGCTAAAGTCAGACACTCTACGTAAACGATTTTACGAATTTTAAAAAGTATTACTTAAGTTAGGTTAGTTATATTCGTTGTAACGTTGTAAAAATCTATATTTTGATTAGATTATGAATGTAAATGTGTATCTAAAAATCTTAAAGAAGTAATGAAAACTAAGTAAACTATTTTAACTTCAAACCCTACAAAGCTCCTGAATTCGTAGAAAATGACGAATCCTTTGCTTTGTGGGGTTTGAAGTTCTCTATTCGCCACTCCACCCTTTCTTCGCATATTATTTCATTTGCGATGTCCCAATGAATCATAGCAGTCTTGCAGGTTTCGGTTGCGAAGATTATGGGATCGTCGTCAGGTTCCGTTATGATTTTGCATCCTGGATATACATTATCTGTAATGTGTCTCTTCAACTCTCTGTTAGGATGCCTTTGTCGGCCCTGACCGTTATTAGTGGATTGACCTTGAAAGTCAGCAAGTCTCATCCCTTCAGGCAATGTTTCGATGCCCTCACACTGATTCCTCCATCCTTTGTGTTTTACCTATCTCACCACTAGGCTGTACTTGGTTAATGACCTTGCATACTTGGTGTAGTCATTCCTAGCTTTGCATCTGTTGAAGATGCGCCGTGTCTCACTTCTTATCTTATCCAGTTCTGGAGACCATCGTTGCAATGCGTTATTTTTCCGCAAAGTTGTCCTTTTATGCTTGCGACGTCGCCTTAGTTATTCTGTCAGTCTCACGTTCACTCACTCAAGTCTAATACTGAGTTCAGCTCACCTTTGATCCCACCGAGGCTCACTGTTAAACTCTCAGTCAGTGTCGGGTTTCTTTTGAGAACAACTTTTTTATTTGTACATCAGCATATTCAAAGCATATGAAGTTATTATCAGATGAATAATTTCACCTGATTCATGCCATTACCTTTGAGGCTGTCCTGTTTGATGCTAGAGTAATATCAATTACTTCAGCTCTCTAATATATTTTGATACCGGATGATGGTAGTTAGGTCCCTAGAACATAAGGTGTATAAGGGTATAGTATTTATGCTAGTTCTGACGTAAAAACATGTCCTCATATGATTTGTAGAACAGTCAAAGTACATTTGTCCGCCCATTCCACCGATGCCAACAACTTTGCCGCGAGAAACATATGGTTCATGCACGAGGGCAATGTCTATCGCATTTTTGATAATATTTCTAGTCAAAACTGCCATACCAGCTTTGGTCTACAATGCAATGAATGATGCAAGTTAATTTTGTAAACTTTAATGATGCCCTCATTGCTTCGGATATCCTTACCAGCTACAGAGGCAAGGACGTCTGAAGCAATGAGTTTGGACTTACGGGCTACCTACTGTACTTTTGTGAGTTAAAGGATTGGGACTTGACAGGTCCAATGTGCTTAATGTGTTCCTCCAGAACATCATCCGTCCCCTCGACGTTGTGGGCGAGGGTGGCGGACCATGTTCTTCTGCTCCACTATGCATTTCAGCGTCTACCGTCGTTGCCCTGGTTTCCTTCTCACTCCTTTCAGAATTTGCAACGAGTTTGAAGTAGACGAACGCTTCGCCACTTATGAGTGCGTAGTCCGCCTATAATAAATAATCATACCCGCTGATATCCTATCCATGAGGACTATCCGATGGATGTAATTTTGCTCCATCCAAGTATCGACCACCTTTCACTCTCTCATTCGTACCTGGGAGGTTAAATTTTTGTAGAAACAGCAGACTTTCTACCGTTGCCTTTAGGAATATTTTTCTCGTCTGCCATGCCATTTTCAATGGTTTAGGGATATCTATGGCTTCTATTAATTTGAGTGTAACGACAGCCACCAATCTTCGAGTCAGTCTCGTAAGCCAGTTCGCTGCTGAAACACCATCACATGTGACAGCACCCCGGCTATGGCTTTCGTTGTGTCAATGCTAGGCCATGGTTCTGGAGTTTCCCGGAGAATGTGTGTAATTTATAATATAAATGAATGTCTAGAATAAGGTTATAATCTCTAATTATTTCTTATGTTATAATCTAGACGAACTGCTTTATTTTTAATATATAAACATGACAAAAGAAATAAAAATTCATTAAAATAATGAAAATGAAAAATCACTGCCCATTTAAAGAGGGCAACTTTCCGCTGTAGCTCAGTCTTACAATGCTTTCGTGTTTGGAAAATTGGATCGATCTTCTTTCAGCTACACCGAGCATGCGCAGAATCCTACATCAGCTATGCCCGGGCCCAATTTAGTTATCGAGCGTTCTCGGCCGAGAAGAGGCTGCATTCTGCATAATTTCGAAATAATTTTAAATTTTAATATACCACACATATCTCCTCGACCAGTTGATCTTCATCCGGACTCTGAGTCTGCTAGCAGGTAAGCGTTGCCCAATATTCAGTAATGGAATTGTATAGGATTGCAGATATTGCGTAGTTTCGAAAAAAACTTAATGTATATAACGTCCAAGTCGCCATTTTGAAGTAATTATGCCTTATAATAAACTGAAAAATTCTTTGCGAATTCTTGATTTTAGCGATTTTTAAATCTATTTTTGCGATTTCTGTAATAAAGACAATGGTCTTCATTTTTTATACTTGCAAGCGATTTTTTACATATTTACGACAATGCGACGTAATTTATACAAAATATCTCATTGTTATATACAGTTCTGTGTTGTTACTAGTAGAACTGGACAATGTGAACGTTTTATGTCTAAATAAACTAATTTCAGACAGAAAGGATAAAATGGCAGAAAAAAAGATAGCCACCGATGATACCAATCAAAAAATCGTTGAAAATGATAATGTCAATCAAGAAAAATCTGTAGAAAAAAAGGATAAGAAAGAAAAGGAGATCCATGAAAATGATAATATCAAACAAGAAAAGTGTGAAGAGAAAGAGGAAAAGGTGATCCATGTTCCTATCAAGTTGGCTAATGAAGCGAGTGACGAGGACGAAGAGGTGGAAGAACAAAGGATAGGAGTTAGTATAACCTAATATTGAATATTGTCAGTAAGTAATTACTGTCGTGCTGGAGCAGTAGTGCGAGTACTTGCTTAGCTAGCTGAGGCCCGGGTTTGATCCCCGGTAGGGCGAATTGAGAAAATAGTATTTTTTAATTCGTCTGATTCTGGATTGGTGGGAGGCTTCGGCCGTGGCTAGTTATCACCCTACCAGCAAAGACATACCGCCAAACAAAACAAATTATGTTCCGGAACGTAGCTGCGTAGATACCACATGAGGTATATCGCCTCTTACCAGATTAGCACGCTTCCATCATAGACTGTATCATCACTTACCACCAGGTGAGATCACGGTCAAGCGCTAAACAGCCAGCAATAAAAAAAATGTATATTAGTAAAATATTTTATGGCTTAAATAATTGATACAATAGGTACAAATTCAGGATTAATGTATTTAAAAAACTGTCAATATGTCATTATACTTCTGTTTACAGGAAGTTCTTACAATGGGGCGTATTGAGACCATCTATTCGAGTGTACTTGTATTGGATCCCCAGGAAACCTGTGATCATTTGGATGGTAAGATGAGTGGAATATCTCCTTTTAAAACATACCTACGTTGGTAAAAATTAACATATTACTTAAAGCATTGTCATTTGTCATTTTCAGATGAAGTACCAGATCCCGATGATATTATTACTCAGGAGCTCATTCGCACTATTGAAAGCCTGTTTTTGCATATGAGTAAGTAACATTTCAACAAACTTATTATGATTGATATTGTTCGGCATGACTAAAGTTTATGTTTTTATCAGTTGCAGAAATGGGACTGCCAGATGATTTGTATATATATGATGAGTATGACTTCGAATAAAAATGAAATAATATCTACCCAGATATGTCCTTGCTACTTGGATATAATTTACTTAAAGTATTAGTTATCTGTAAAAGACATTTTGTTAGCATCAGGACTTTTTTTTAAGTATTCTACTGTAACTGTAAAAAATTTCATAAAGCGGACTGCGAAATTCTTATAGGCACCAAAACAAATTTATTTCTTGGCCGAATCCAAGTCTATATATACAAACTGTATTTCAACTTATTGACTTAAACGCACTAAAGATTTCAGTTTTGAAAAATTATGCGATACATTTAAAATGTGTATTTTACTATAAAATTATGTATTTCTAAGACTGTAACTATAACCCAATTTATTTTTTAATACTATTTATCTTGTAATTTATATTGTATTTGTATTGTCTGATTAAGAAAGGGTATATAACGAATAACATCTTGGAGCTAGATACTGGCGATATTAGGGTAAAACTATTACGTAAAGATTGAATAAATTTAAATACGCGTGATAATAGAGAGGCTAAGAGTAATATATACTCGTAGTGATGTATACCTGACAGTAATCAAATTACTGTTATCAATATATATTAATTTAAAATTCTTGAACTAGTACTCCTCCTATCATTGTCTAGTTTAAGTTAGTAAATTTAAGGTAATTTTGATTAACATAAAAATGTTAAGAACAAGAATTTTGCATTATAAGACTGTCTAGAGTCATATAATTGCTTTGAGATTTAAAGCCAAACTATTTGATAATTGTGCCAACAAATGTTTCATCTCGATTTGATCACATTGATATACCACCAAAAGACTTCTTCGCGATATTTTTTACATATATAGCCATTTATCATTCTTAAGATTACGTTAAATACTTTAATATATTATTGTATAGGTAAGAATTATAACTCTTTATTGATTTTGATACAATACTTACAAAAATAAAAAAAAAACCTGATTTTACAATAAAAATACATATCTAATTATTATTTAAAACATATTTTTTATAATAGTTTTTACAGATATTTTTTTAATTGCAACAAATATTTTTTTTTTTAATTGGTCTAATGTTTTCCTATTCGGATTATATTTATTTCTCCTGGTATTATAAGAATATATCTGTAGTGTAACGACTGTATGAAAATTTCACCACGACTGTATGATAAATTGTCTATTATGTGGTTGTAAATTTTTCTCTGAATAAAGAATTTAATCTGAAATTGTTTCATTCACCTTTGCTAATACAATATGAAACAATATACATGTAAATTAGAAAAAGGTGTACGTATGTCAGCGTAAATGAGGATGACTTTTTTTAACACTGGGATATCCTCGTGGATACCTGGAATACTCGGGAGGATGTTATAGGATATGCCGGACTCATGCCGGCTAAAAACAAGCGGTGCTCCTACATCACTTGGAGTCGGCGTCACGCGACCGCGATTGATAGACATTCGCAAACCCGCCAGCGATGTGCCCGTTTAGGCCCAACTTGGGCAATGACTAAAAACTTATTCCGAAGGTGGCTTGCCTGGAGTTCCTGGCAATCCACCAACTAACTCGCGGGACCTCTCTTTGTTGGACAACGCACCTCGCATCCGTTACCCAAAGGTCACCACTAGGGAAGCAGACAACGATCGTGGGCCTCTCGCCTCCTTCCCGATCCATGACGTGATCTTTGGTTTGCATTGTATCGAAATCTATAACACAGTTTTATTATAATAGATCTCCTATAGAAGCAATACATTTATTTTGGTAAATTATACAAACACATGCGTACCTCACGTAAAGCGTAACAAAAATTCCCCCTACCGTGCCATAAGAATTATCACTTCAAAAGAAATCTGGACCATGGATTTAAAAATTATAAATAAAGGACAGACTTATTTTTGTACATTTTAATTTCGCGCTCTTATACTGCGGTGACATAACGATTTTTTGTCAGGCTTGACAGTAGTTTTTATCGGAACGAGATCGTAAAAATACGTAAATATTTTTTGTGGGTTTGGGAAAATATTATCCAATTAAAACCAATGTAGAAAATTATTTTTTAAAATTTCATTTATTTATGATTTCATTATTCATATGTCTCCTGTTGCGATTTCGCATTTCTCCGAAACGGCTCGCCCAATTTCTATGGATTTTTCATAGGTATATGGTATATGGTAGGTATGAGTATAGGTGGTAAACAGTTTTCCACCTTCCATAATTTGTATGGCTGAAAAACACTCGCTGAAATATTATTCTTAATCTCAATCAAAATTTTATCAATTAGTCAGTAAATAATTAGAACCCAGGGCTGAAATATCAGCGATATCAACAAAATTAAATATTGAGCGAACTCACATTAAACTTACATTAAGATGACTATGATCTGTGGTACAGGTTATTGGCATTTTATTTTAGTTCCTTCTTTTACCGTTTCACGAAAAATTGGACGCTCTTATGGGAAAAATATACAAAATATGAGAAAATCTTTTTTTCAAATAAAGATGGCGATAATTTAAATAATACATACATAGAATCTTGTCTCATTCTCGTAGGGGTAGGCAGAGACCACGTCCATCCACTTGCCACGATCCTTGCATATCTTCTTCGCTTCTTTCATTCTCATTAAACGTATTTGCTTTAATATTTCTTTAGCGTTGTCTAAATGTCCATTTCTTAACAGGACAACTCTTGAGTTCTCTATATAAACTGAATTTGTATAAAACTGGGTGCCCTCTATGTTCCACAGTTTGACTTCGATAAATTTGGTGATAGTTGAAATTTCAAGCATTAAATTTGCCTTTTAGATTTACCAGTAACCAACAGATGGCTATCAAAATAATTGTGCTATAACGCTTTGAAGAATAAGTCAACTTGATGTTTCCAGATAGATGTCAGTAGTTGTCCCAAATCTCATATACCAATGACTGACCAATTTTTAACATCCTTTTTTAAATCTTTGTTTGGCCTTGTAGAAGCCTAAAATTTCAGGGCACAAACTATTTACGTCATTTCTGTACTAAAAAATGCAAATTTTTAATGAAGTCCATTTCCATATTCAATCTGTAATATTCAAGATTTAGTAAAAGTAAAACGAAATGAAAAATATTAGAACACTTAAGATCTATCAAATTATTACGATAATATCTAATAATTTGATAGACTTTTAAGATTATAATAATGTAGCTACAGTTGTTATTATATTTATTGTTATAAATTATGTGTAACCTCGTTTATAGTTTCAATTTCACAAGTGTTGGTGCACCCATTCTAATTTTTATTATAAAAGAATGTCTAGAGTAAGGCTACAATCTATATCTATGTCTTATGTTATAATCTTGACGATTCGTTTATTTTTTAATACATAAACATAACAAAAGAAAAAGAATCATTAAAATTATGAAAATGAAAAAACTCACTGCCCCCTTGAAGAGGGCAATATTCCGCTGTGGCTCAGTTTAACAATGCTTTTATGTTTGGAAAATTGGATTGATCATCTTACAGCTACACCGAGCATGCGCAGAATCCTACATCTGCTATGTCCGGGTCCAATTTAGTTATCGAGCGTTCTCTGCTGAGAAGAGGCTGCATTCTGCATAATTTTGGAATAATTTAAAATTTTAATATACCACACATATCTCCTTAACCAGTTGATCTTCATTCAGACTCTTAAGTACGCGAGTAGGTAAGCATTGCACAAAATTCAGTAAAGAAACTTGTAAAGGATGTATTGCGTATTTTCAAAGAAAACTTAAACGTATATAACGTCCTTTACACCATTTTGAAGTTGCCTCATTATAAACTGAAAAATTCTTTGCGAATTCTTGATTTTTGCGATTTCTACATAGTCTACCTTTTATATTATTGCATGCAATTATTTCATATTTACGACAATGCGATATTTTATATCTAATGTATATACAAAATATCATATAGTTGAATACGGTTCTGTATTGTTACAAGCTGCATTGAAGTATGAATGTTTTATGTATAAATAAACTAATTTCAGACAAAAAGGATAAAATGGCAGAAGAAAAAATAACCACCGATGATGCCAATCAAACAAACGTTGAAAATGATAATGTCAATCAAGAAAAATCTGTAGAAAAAGTGGATAAGAAAGAAAAGGTGATCCATGAAAATGATAATATCAAACAAGGAAAGTCTGTAGAAAAAGAGGATAAGGAAGAGGAAAAGGTAGTCCATGTCCCTATCATATTGGCTCACGAAGCGAGAGACGAGGACGAAGAGGGGGAAGGAGAAAAGATAAGAGTTAGTACAATATTATATTGAATATTGTCAGTAAGTAATTTTGTAATACGGACACTAAATAACTTTGTAAATTCGTAAAATATTTTATGGCTCAAATAATTGAGACAATAGGTACAAATTCAGGGTTAATCTTTTTAAACATTTTACGTCTGTTTACAGGCATTTCACATATATGAACCTCTTCCTTTTGAACCGAGTGCACTTGTAGTGGACCCCGAGGAAATCTGGGCAAGTTTTGATGGTAATATAAGTGGAATTCCTGCTTAAAAAACATACTTTGGTAATAATTAGGAAATTACTTAAATTATTGTCATTTGTCATTTTCAGATCTACCAAATCCCGACGATATTATTACTCCGGAGTTCATTCGCACTATCAAAGAAGTTGTTTTTCATATGAGTAAGTAATATTTGTAACAAGCTTATAATTGACACTGTTTGACATGAATAAAGTTAATGTATTCATAAGTTGCAGAAATGGGACTGCCAGATGATTTGTCTATGTATGACGAGTGAGACTTCGAATATAAATGAAAAAATATCTACCCAGCTATGTCTTCGCAACTTGGATAGATATTACTTAAAAGTATTGGTTATCTGTACAAAATATTTTGTTAGCATCCAGAACTATATTTTTTTTTAACTATTCTACTGTAACCACTATAGAAAATTTCAGAAATCCGACTGCGAAATTCTCATCGGCACTAAAACAATTTTAATCCAAATGCTAAGTGTATATATACAAACTGTATATTTTATTTCAACTAATTTACTTTACAAAATCTTAATTATTTTGAATTAAACGCACAAAGGGTTTAAGTTTTGAAAAAATAGTGCGGTACATTTAAAATGTGTATTTTACTATAGAATTATGTATTTCTAAAACTTTAACTATTATTTTTTTAATACTATTTTTCTAGTAATTGATATTGTCTGAGATTAAGAAAGGGTATATAATAAAAAAAACATCTTGGAGCTAGAAACTGGCGATATTAGAGTAAAATTATTATGATTGAATAAATTTAAAATACGCGTGATAACAGAGAGGCAAAGAGTGATATATACTCGTAGTGATGTATACCTGGCAGTAATCAAATTACTGCTATAAATATATATTAATTTAAAACTCTTCCCATCATTGTCTAGTTTAAGTTTTTTAATTTAAGGTAATTTTGATTAACATAAAAACGTTAAGAACAAGAATTTTGCATTTTAAGACTGTTTAGACTCATATAATTGCCAACAAAGTTATTATCATTTTACGTTTACGTAAAATACTTAAATATATTGTTGTATATGTTAGAATTATAACTCCTCATTAATTTTGAAACAATACATAGAAAAAAAAATCTGATTTTAAAATAAAAATACATATCTAATTATTATTTAAAATATATTTTTTATAATAATTTTTACACATTTTAATAATTTTTTTATAATTAAAAATGTTATTTTATTTAATTGGCGTCCAATTTTTTCCTACTGGGATTACATTTATTTCTTTTTATTAGATTTATAACAATATATCTGTAGTGTAGCGACTGTATGATGAATTGTCTATGTAGTTGAATGTTTCTCTGAATAAAGAATTTAATCTGAAATTGTTTTATTCACCTTTGCTAATAAGACAATATATGTTTGTTTTTAAATATTATAAATAAAGGAAAGACTGATTAGTAAAGACTCACCTTTCATAATTTGTATGGGTGAAAAACTTTTGCTGAAATATTATTCTTAATCTCAATCAAAATCACATCAATTTACTAACTGTAATTAATTAGAACTAAGCATAGCAGTGATTGCTTTTTTTCAATAACAGTTACTTGTGAAGTTATAATAGGTTAAATAACTGATATATTATCTAGTTTTTTATTACTGAAAAGTTATTTTATCTATATACTACACCCTAAAGTTTTTATAAATTCATCGGTTTCATCTTCCGTCCACTTTCAAGTTTATGTTAAAAGCTAAAAAAGATGAGTAGTGCATTTTCTTACGTATAGTTAAATATTATAGTTTGTGGAAATATATAGTCGATATATTGTGAAATCTTAATAGGTAAGAAATATTATTCTGTTTCTATCACACTTCTTCTTCATATTGCTGTCTTGACTGCCTTGCACCACCATATGTTACACCTGAAACGTCTTTAGCCTTATTAACTATTTCTAGTACTTTAGATAACATGGATACATCATTCTCACTTAAAGACTTGGAATGTGGCTTTTCTACATTAAAAAATTCAACTCCAGGTCAGAATGGTATCCCATATTCCTTTATGGTATATCTAAGTAGTTAAACAAAACATAGTTATTTAAATATGATCAATAAATTTCTTCAAACAGGAATCGTTCTAGCGACTTGAAGGGCACAGATAATAATTCCAATACTGAAACCTGGTAAAACGTTAGCAAAAGTAATGGAACATTTAATTAAAAATCGACTACAATGGCTAACAAAAAAGTAGGTTGGACTTAGCTCGGTTACAATTTCGATTCAGGTGAGGAATGGGTACTGGTGACAGTATAGTCGTATATATTTTCGTCCGATAACCCACTGTGCCTGAAGACCAAAGTCTTCGAACAATGCGTGTTGCCAGTGATGACCTACGATTCTGAGACGTTGTCGCTGACTATGGGCCTCATGCGGAAGCTCAGAGTCACTCAGCGTGCGATGGAGAGGGCTATGCTCGGGGTTTCTCTACGTGATATAATCAGAAATGAAGTGATCCGTAGTAGAACCAGAGTCACCGACATAGCCCTACGAATCGCGAACCTGAAGTGGCAATGGGCGGGGCACATAGTCCGAAGGGCCGATGGACGTTGGGGGCCGAAGGTGCTGCAGTGGCGACCCCGCATCGGGCGGCGCAGTGTAGGGAGACCCCCCTACAAGGTGGACCGACGACATAAAGAGGGTCGCCGGTAGCCACTGGAGCCAGGCGGCACAAGATTGGGCCTTGTGGACGTCATTACGTGAGACTTATGTCCAGCAGAGGACGTCTATCGATTGAAGCGACGACGACGACGACGACAGTATAGGAATCATTACAACAGATATCCGGACTGCATTCAATCCCCCAAAATTAATTAGAATTATATTCGGTCTGTTCTCTTTAAGAACAATACTAGTAAAATTCAAATCACTTACCTTACCTCCAAGAACTCTCTGGAAGGGTTTACCTCAGGGTTCCATCCTTATCCCACTCCTCTAAAATATCTATACATATGATCTTGAACTATCAGTAAATATTTTCTTCAATGTATTACAGTATGCTGATGATATTGTTCTGTATTATACCAATGTGTTATACATAGAAAGTCGAATTAACTCTGCCTTATTCTATCTTGATCAATGGCTGGGAGCCAATGACCTATCTCTATCCATTCCCAAATGTAGAATAATAGTTTGTGCTACAAAGAGAAGTGTTTTCCAACCCTAAATATAAAATGTCAAGGCCAAGTATAGATAAAATTTCTTGGACTACCCAAATAATTGATTTTAATGTTTGGGAATACTCCTTGGTGCAATGAAATCTACCTAAACGAATTTATTGCAGGTAGAATTTGTATACCCTCCACTTTTCTCGCGTAGACAGTTCTTGTGTGTACAGATTTATTTGTAAAATTTTCCAACTTTCAACACATCATCTTCTAACCCGACTCCAAACAATGCTCTTGTACACAAACCACCTGTTATTGCAGATTTAGAATTCCATTCACGAGAGCCTAAAATCAACACTCGTTTTAATCAATTGGGCAAATTATCTTCAAATTTACACTGATGCTTCGAAATTGTCTCCTATAGAATGTGTAGGTATAGCTTGCTGGATACCAAAATACCAGTTTAAATATCTACCGAAGATATTTTTTTTCTGGTATATATTTAGCGTTACTAGAAGGTGTTTCATATGTACATAGTTCGCAGATTCTTTTGCGAATATCGGCGTCTCAAGTGGGTGTTACTTCACGTTTTAAAAATCAATGTTGTCGTTTAAGATTGTTACCCAATCATTATCTGTAAGATGGTTGTAATAAGACTTGGTCCCTTTCAAAATGCTACAAAGGCAAATTTTATGCTCTCCAGATATCCCAAAAAAACCCTGGTTCTCTATTTTTAAAAGTGTCAGTAAATCAGTTCGGGACCACCAAAAGTTTGGGTAAGGGATCACTCGAGTGTGGTTTAGTTGAAGGGTTTGTAGAACATATTCTTTTTTTTTTCTGGCCTAAACTTTATTCCTACTACGATTCCCCGATCTGTTAACATGCAGTCTATTCTTGTGTAGGTATTTAGTCCATTTGTTTAATTATTTTTAAATATAATAGAATAAAGGTCTAATTGAATGTAATGTTGAATAAATTTTACATGTTTCCTGATTTAATAATAGTAATGTGGTGTTTATATTTATTTGTATTTATGTTGTTTAAGATAATAAAGTAGTTGCTTCACCCCCATGCTGTTTTAGCGACATCAAAAAGGGATAGTTCAAAATTTACATTATTAAATTCTCATGTGTTTCTTTTCCACTTACGTGACATTGACAGGGTGGTCAGCGTTATTTTGACACTCATATATGCCAAGATTTAAAATAACAAATTATTGTTGAAAGTATATATATTAAAATACAGTTTCAAGAAAAAAAATGGGCGATCTTATGGGAAAAATATACAAAATTTGAAAATCTGTTTTTTTTTTTTTTAAATAAAGATGGTGATAATTTAAATAAGCGTATTGCTTTTAATAATTTTTAGCGTTGCCTAAATGTCCTATTCTTAAAGAGACAAATCTTAATTCTCTATATAAACTGAATTTGTGTAAAAGAGGACTGGGTTCCCTCTATGTTCCACAGTTTGAGTTCGCTACATTTGGTCAAAGTTGAAATTTCAAACATGAAGTTTGCCTTTTAGATTCACAAGTGACCAATAGATGGCTATCAAAATAATTGTGCTATAACGCTTTGAAGAATAAGTTAACTTCATGTTTTAAGATAGATGTCAGCATTTGTCGCAAATCTCATATGTATCACTATGACTGACCAATTTTAAAGATTGTTCATTAAATTTTTGTTGGGCCTAGTAAAAGCCGAAAATTTCAGGATACAAATGTTTTACTTCATGGAAATGATAATTTTGAATGAAGTCCATTTCCTTTTTCAGTCTGTGATATTCAAGATTCAGAGGCACGTAAGAACTACCAATGCTCTCACTCACTTCAAAAGATTTCAGCTTCGTGATTCTTAGGACTATGTCGGTGACTTTGGTTCTTCTAAGGATCTCCTCATTTCTGATTTGATTGCGTAGAAAAACTCTAAGCACAGCCTTCTCTATCGCACGCTGTGTGACTATGAGCTTTCGAATACGGCCCATAGTAGCTGGACTATATGTTCCAAGTATATATACTCATCAACAATTTCGAGTGCAGAGTTCCTAACGATGACTGGGTAGTGCGGAACATGGATATTGGACATAATTTTCGTCTTTTACATGTTCATTTTTAAGCCCACCTGTTGAGAAGTTCTGTTGAAGTCATTGAGCATAGTATAGTATTAAGATCTTCCAGAGTTTCGTCGTTGGCATATCGTAGATGAGTGATGTATTCGCCGCTTATGTTGATGACCAGTCCGTTCTGCTCCATTAGCTTAAAATATATATTAGGATAGATCCTGAGCTTTGGTCCTGTATACGGACTGACTTAGTTGCGTTTTCGCACAAACACTTCAGTACAGCTGGTCAATTTGGCATCTCTGCAAAGATGTCAACACGGTTCCTGTTTCCACCGAATCGATGGCTTTTTCATAGTCCACAAACGCTAATCAAAGTGGCTGATTATACTTCTCGGTCTTCTGTGTAATCTGCTGCAGCGTAAAGATGTGATCTATGGCATTAAAGCCTTTTCGGATGCCGGCTTGTTCGGGGGGCTGGAAGTTGTCAAACTTGCGAGAGAGACGATTATAAATGTTTATTCCTTCTTTTGTTATTTCCATTTTAACATTATTAGTATATTTGACGTGCTACAGTTGTGAAGTAGTCTGTAATATCTAAAATACACGATTCTCAATGAAGCTTCTCAGCCTTTTATATAACTATTTTCTCAAAGACAGATCTTCCAAAAAACTGTTAGTGATGTCTGTTTAATAATCTTTTATCAAATGCTTAAGGCAAAACCTTCCCGTTTCTATCCCGTCAAACGTGAATGGGAATAGGTTTAATATCGCGAATATTGCAGCAGAAGCATATTCATAAATATATCCATAAAATCTCGAACGCAAACTGATGCGTCTAATATAAAACTACTCTGTACGAGAGAGCTTTGTAATGCTGATCTATTACATATTTGCATACTATTGAATGGAAAGGACGGAACTTGACTATTAAATTTGGTTTGAAATTGAATTCATAGAATACTTTAAAAATATATATTCTTAGTAGCAAAAAAGGGGTCATATGTTAAAATTGCAATATAACCACTTTATATAATGGGAAATTCGTTAATAAAGTGGCTAAAACTGGAAATATTATATATGTACACAACTGGGGATCAAACAAGTGATATCGAATCATGAAATTGCGTATATAGTTATATGGTGAACCTTTCTACACATTTTATTTTATTTGACATGTTAGCTATTACACATTTACATTCAAAAATATAACACATTTAACAATTAATATATATTATTTATAACAGAATGTTAACATGTAAAGAAGACATAGAAAATTTTAATTTATTCTTTAGGTAAAAGTTGCTATACGTTCAAAGTTATTAAATAAAATAGTAAATGTATAAATAATTTATATCTACCAAACTTGCAAAGGGATTTCACGCCGTCTTGTCATAAGTAGTAATTAATAATAATAAAAACGAGCTTTCCCGTGTATTTTTTTATTTTATGTTCATAGTTCACTACATTGTATTCTCTCGTATTCTCGTATCCTCGCCTCAACACAATAGCGTGCGTATAGTTAGCTCTGAAACTTGAATCGAGTATTAAGCCACAACCATTTAAAAGCATTGCATTGGCGCTTTACAACAACGAGCCAGCGTTTACAGAATTAGTCTTTGTGGCGTCATAGCATTAAATCATTGTTTATATTACAGTAAAGGAGACAGCTGGCGATTTTCTGTTCAACAAAAATCTTCGTAATTTCTGACGGGTTCAATAGAAATATCTATTCTGAGTGTATATTTTTGGGTCCTACCTATTGGCCACTGCAACAATTTGAAAATTTTCATTTCATTGTTTTAAATACTACGTTTACTCTAGGTCACGAGTACATAAAAAGCACACAATAATATATCTCGCTGCAGTAAAAAGCTTATGTTCTCTTCAAATGTATCAAATGGAAACTTTTGAAGCTTCTACTAATAAGTTAGCAATTTGCATATTAGTCGTTTTAGATAATACCTATCGATATATCTAGTCCGCAACTTTTGAAAATAATGTAAAACAATTTAGTATTTTATATGTCTAATAATATAAGATACAAAAATTGTTTTTACCTATGTTCGTTATAGACTATACATCAGATCGATGCACCTCAAACCAATGTCATTAGAAAGGAAATGATGCAAAGATCTCTACACCACTAAGCTCGTTAGTTAATTAGTTACTAAGATAACGCAATAACGACTCAACTTTAACGAATTTGGTATACAGATAGTTTATAACCTGGATTAATATATGACATACTTTTATCCTAGGCTTAACGACTGATAATGTCACAAGATATGCAATAACGACTTAATATTTTAAATATCAAATATCATCTATTACAAGTCCAAAAAAATCTATTTGAAATTGAATGGGTGAATAAAAAAGTATTTTTAATTATTGAAAATTTGTACAAGATACATCGTATTTAGAGAGTCTGATTTGATTAATAGTATTAAATTAATACAGTAAATAGTTACCTAAGACAGCTTTGTGACTATGAACTTTCAGTGCATTACTCACTACAACTCTAGTTACAAAGGTACTCATTACCCGAATGTGTTAATCTAACTGTGGGCTTGATTGGTTCCACTTATTGGATCGAAAGTAAAACTAGTTTTAATTGTGATACGGATGTCATGCAAAGAAATAAAATCAATTCTAACTTAAAACTCTTTCAACTTCAAGTGTCACCCACTACATATTAAACTAGCTGAACCCGCGACTTCGTCTGCGTGGAATGTTTTTCGAGTAGCGTTTTCTTTAATTTAGGCAAATTGTTTTACAAATAAGAAACATACGTAGAAATACTTCAATGAGCTGTTTTCTGTATAACCACTCGCACCCCGCTTGCGTTTGCAATTTCGTAAAATCCGTTCTTAGCTGACCTCTGCTCGACAAAATGAATATTCCCACCAAATTTCATGTCTCTACGCCTTGTGGTTCCAGACTAAATGAAATAACTGCAAAAACAGTCCATCCGCGGGTTCAGGTAGTATATATATATATGTCGGAGTGCAAGAGTCTGTGGATCGCTGGTCCGTGTGTAATAGTCTGTGAAACGCTGGCGCCATCTGTGTATCGGGGTGGAGGCAGAGTCAATAAGTGGCAGTCCGGTGCGTCTCTCGACAGTTCTCGAGTGGCGGTTGGCCGGAGTGGTCGACTATTGAAACCGTTCCTAGCTATTATTGTTAATGAGTTTGTGTAAATTGATATCGGTAACAGTAAGTGATTGAACATTATAATCCGAGTAAATTAACAAATGTTTGATTGCACCAACATTACCCACGAACGCCCACAGAATAAGAAATTAAATAATGGTTCGCATTAATGACGACGTCGGCGGAGAACCCTACGCCCCTATGCTTTATGCTATCTCTCTCTCTCTCTCTCTCTCTCTCTCTCTCTCTCTCTCTCTATATATATATATATATATATATATATATATATATATAGATATATAGATAGAGGGATTTAAATGTTAAAAAAAGTATAGTATTTTTATAAATAGTAAGAAAAACTAATCAGCGTTTTTATATAGACTATCGTACATTTTTTTAATAAACATAATAAAGTAATCTAAAAAGTATCTTCAAATAGATACCTACTAAGAATGAGATATATAGTTATTTTTTATATCTAATTGTTACCGCTTTAAGTCGGAAGATGACGCACTCTGTTATTCTATAGCCTCGGCGTAGGTACTATGACGACAAATATCAGCGAATGGCGCACTGGACATGACATTAAACACATTGTGCATACAAAAAAAGCTACGAGAACGACTACTTATAAATAAATGTATAAGTATCTTAAATGTTGTTAGGAGTAGGCAAATTCAATACTATTTGTAATGTGTATTAGAAAATAATTACAACCATTTGCGTTGCATTACATTATGATATATTTTCGTTCGAACGTTGATTATTTCGTGTCTGCATAGATTATTAAAAAGAAATTAAACTGTTTATAAAATTTTTGACTATAATGACTTTATAGTAGATAGCTCAAGGTGAATCTATCAGTGCTTGTATCCTGTACGGCAATTAGCTCCACACTCATCAGAATTTTTTTTTAAATTAATAATCCCAATACTTTTCTTTTTCATTTCACATCAAGCCTTTTTTATCGCTAGCTTGCGTTTATGCATAATGATGGTATATGACGGTGTAGTCTGAGATTGTGATACGCTAATCTGGGAAGTTGTAATATAACTCATAATAGATTCTACCATATATTTTATTGTACCATGTATATTTACAAAACATCACGTCGGAACGGATTTTGTTTTGCTACTGGGGCAGGGTGATAACTTGCCAACGCCGAAGCCTCCCTCTCTACGTTTTTTTACCTGAAGTAAAACTATTAACTATCAACGTCCCACTGCTGGGTACAGGCCTCCTCACTCAATTGATGTAAGGTTTTTAGAGCATAGACCAGCACAGGCTAGCACAGAACACAAGTGCACTCTATTCTTTCATACTCTATCCGATGTGATGGGAATATGACACGACCAGAGAGAGATCAGGCGCAGGACGGACGACTTAACGTGCTCTCCGACGCACGGAGGTGGTGTAGACCGCCAACTTCACAACTTCGGGCAAATATATTGAAACTCCTAATAGAAAATACAATATCGATTTTTATAGGTAAAAAATTATGTACGCAATAGTTTTTACATGCTAATTAAGCGAGTTCTTACAAACACTCTTCTTGTCTTGTCTGACACCAGTCGTCGTCGTCGTTGTTGCTTAAACTGATGGACATCCACTGCTGGATATAGGTCACACGGAATGATGTCCACGAGATCTTGCGCCGCCTGGTTCCAGCGGCTACCGGAGTCCCTCCTTATTAGCCACGATTCCAGATTAGTCCCTTTTGAAATTTATTTCAAATTTTACATACTGGCGCGGGAGTGTAAACAGTCGCAGCTGCATCGTGTATGCGTCAACGTAGTAACGCGCATGTGTGAGACCGTTTTATATAACCGCGGGCCGATCCAAAAACAAGTGAGATTCGTGGACTAACGTCCGTTAGGAAACTTTACTCATTCATCTTTTCCCTTAAAGAGGGGAGCGGGGGCCGCTGCGCTACTCCGCGCGTTACATAACCCTGGTGGAGGGTAATGCCGATTCCTACTCGAGTCGCCCTCGCGCGCGGACCTGTTCCCGCATCGTCGGCACGCTCCTACGAAATCGCACCCTCGGCGCAGTAACGTCGTGACGCGAGCCACGAGACCGTACAGCCGCGTCGCGTCTCTCGTTATACTCACCGGGGCCACATTTTTAACTTGAACAGCATTTGACCCGATATAACACTATAATACGATTGCCGGTCGTCACTTTCCAACGAAGGCGGTGAGTGCAACTTATTGATAGTTTTAAAATATAATTTATTATAAAATTTTCTTTCATATACGGTACAACGTATCGCAGTTTGCTTATTTCCGTCGATATAAATATTTCAGCTGTGCGAATTATATTAAAAAATTACTATTTTAGTTTTGAATTTTAATATATTTTACTAAACATAATTTAAATTTCTTTCATAAATATTTCTATATGTACCATTAAGACATCCTCTGCTTGAAATTCGATTGATAGGAATATCATCTTAAGCAATAGGTTGTAATAAAGTCTAAGTATTGTAATATATGTATATTGTATAAGATCGAACGACGCAGCAGTAACAGAGAAGATTATTGACAAAAGCACCTTTATATTTCTTGCTGGTGCATTATTATATTTTAATATATAGATACACTTAATTGTATTGTAAATATCTAATAAAGGTATTAACGTCGCCGTCTACGTGACATCATAAAAACATATAAATTTCGCTAATCCGGTATAAGGAGATAATCTGTTATTTATGCAAACATATGCAATGGCTTAGTCTCTCTAAGCAAATATGTTTATAGATCAATAATGGTGGCTTGAATTCAAACAAAGGCAAAATACTACTAAAAACGGTTTATGACTGTTACTTGATAAATAAATGTTTATTTCAATTTTATTCTTTTATAAAGAGCAAAAGTTCATCGGCTGTATTATTATAACGCTATGTACTCTTAGAGACGTTTCCTGGACTAAACTCGTAGTTTTGTATAATGCTACGAAGCTCTACGATATCTGTAGACGTTCTCGTAGAGGATTAATAAAGTACCTATTATTTTTGCACGATTTCAGCATGAAGGTCGAATTCGATGATTAATGCTCGGAAGGGAGAGGGACTTTACTTATCGCCCATTGTTATAAAATGTTGCGTTCCAAATTTTGTTATCGGAAAAGCTTTCTTTTCGAAAATTTCCTGTAACATTTGGCACGGACAACTTTTCTTTTACAAATAATCTTATAGAAATATTAAATTGCCATTGTAACTTAAGATAATATACAATATTTTATAAAATGCTATAATAGTTTATATTTCACCAACAACCTATGCTTTATACTATTTCAAAGTTTTAGAGGTGGTGATAAACCTATTTATAATAACAAACTCGTGAAGATTTTGTGACTAAGTGGTAAAATAGTAACAAATTTTTCGGTGATTGAAATATTTTATTGTTAAATTTTAAAGTAAGAATCTAAGCGATTATTCTAGCCACTTACAATATTATAAAATGTGCGAATTTTAGATTACTGAACTAGAAAATCATATTAGGAAATGGAAAAAGACTTGGTTGTTATTTGAGTGGTAAACAGTTTTATGACTAAGGAGTGAAATTACTTAGAGAAAACGGCTTTTACTGAGTAGTAGGCATGCGTATATGTTTTAAACAATAATATTTTGATTTAATTACGGGTTGCTTAATGCGATTAGATTATATGAATCAGTAAAAAGGTTTCTTATCAGATCACACATAAAAATAATAAATATTACTAAAATTTACAATGGTTTTCCTTTAAACTGTATGTTTGAAATCCATTTACGTATTCATAAAAAAGGAATCTAATAAACTAAAAACCACATGGACATTGCTATAACAGTGAATTGTTACACAATTTCACCCTACTAAATCCTTGCGCTAGCTGTATAGGTATATATGTATATTTGCGGGTAACGTTTTACGAAACAATATGAATCACTGATAAGCTTTTATTACGGTCTTGGATTACCAGGAGGTAAATGATTTTCATGTGTGTATCGGGTTGCAAGAATGACTTTCCATTTATGTGGTGGTGCAGTTATGCTTATGTTATTTTCGTATAACATTCACCATCGAGTGACTCTTTAAAAGTTTAATATAGCGGTCGCTTGGTGGAAAAGCTTATCAGTTTCAGTCTAGATGCTCTTAATCCGGACATCCTGCCCTCATGCCTGCAACTTTTCTCCGCACGACCTTCACATGCAAGCGGTTACATTGAGCTTGTTTGAGTCTTTTAGTGTTAAAGATAATAAACTGGGTCTAAGAGATCTTAAACATTATGTTTGAATACTAGTAGATTAGCGCTTTACAGTTACTTTACCTGATGGTAAGTGATGACACAGTCTTAGATAGAAGCATGCTAATATGATAACTTGGCTTTTATGGTTTTTGTACAACATCGTAAAAATGTACGGTAAGTAGAAGCCCATTAACGTCCAACAGCTGGGCGCAGGTCTCCTCACTCATGTGACAGAGGGTTTTTAGAGCATAGACCCAAGTGCACTCTCTATTCCTTCACTCTCATAGTCCAATGTGACGGAATTCCGATACGATCGAAGAGAGATCAGGCGCACCGACGGCTTACGTGCTCTTCGAGGCACGGGGGTGGATTACACCGCCAACTTCCCAACTTCGGGCAAATATTGAGAAAATCTTTATAGAAAACTCAATATCGACTTTATAATTGGCCCGACCCGGGACTCGAACCCAAGACCTTATGTCTGTAGTCTAAAATGCTAACCACTAGACCAACGGGGCAGTTAGTTCGCACAGCATCGTACCGGAATGCAATTTTATTGCTTGGCGGTTTGTTATCCTGACAGCGTGATAACTACCCACGGCCGAAGCCTCCCACTAGTAAAATACACAGAAAAACAAATGCATAGTAAGATCAATGTACTGAAATATAAAAGATACAATAAGCTGAATTAGAAAGTAATTGTGCAAAAAAAAACTAATAATTATTTAATATATGTGTATTTCTCTATGTTATTTATATATCCTCCTGTATGTATGTGTACGGCTGAATACCTCTATGAAACTGATGAGATTTTGTATATGTTGAAATTATTAATGGTTTTAAACTTAAATTTTCGTGGTTTAACGATATATTGGAAACTGTATTAAAGGGTACATACCACGAAGGCGATTGCGAATTTTGTCGATATTTCGACCCAGTTGCGTGGATCGTGGTCACGGCGTAACTTCTGTAGGAGCTTGTGTCAAGCTGTCAGAGCCAGAATCTGTCTACACTACGTCTAATCCTTTGATTTTTCATCGGACCCTCATTCATTTTTGGTATACTGCACTCACAGCGGCGCCTTTTAATATTGAAAAAGTGCTTGTTCTTGCATAATTTTGAAAAGTTGTGAATGTATGTATGTTTGTAATGTCTTCACACAAAAACTACTAGACCGATTTCAAAATATTTTCACAATTAGAAAACTACATTTGTACTGAATGACATAGGCTATATTACATTTTCAAAATATAGGGATTCCTGAGTAAAATCATTAATATAACCCAAGGTGGGAAACAAAAAGTCTGATGCGAATATCTGATATCGCGTGCGTTGTGGAAACTATTAAAGATAGAAAAAATAAATGTTATACATTATTATAGGACGTATTAATATCTACAAAAATTCGTCAGTCTATCATACCTATTGGGAAGGGATTCAGGATCAGGAAAAAAATATTTTTTAAGACATTATTATTCGTCAGTAAAAATAACAAAGTTCATAAAAAAAATTAGATTAAAGTCTACGCTACCCGAAGGAGATAAAGGACAATCTTTTAAGCCGTTTAACATTATTCTTACGCGGGGACCAAAACGTCTACAATATATTTTACTGTGCAATGAAATTGCTTGTGTAATATAAAGGGACAATTCTCTTAATGTTATATTCAATGCTACAGTTATTATTGTATTACTATTCCCCGCGGTGTCACCCGTGTAATTCCGGGTGCCTTTTTTTACTATAATAAAAATCATCCAAGTCTCATTATACGTCTGATAGCTTATACATCATATACCTTATAATATCATATATTTGCCAGTGAAAGTAAGATATATAAGGTATTTAATTGACGTTAAAATATTCAAAGTGTCGAAAATTAATACAAATAGTTTATTGTAATCACCAATGACTAATTGTATTTTGTTTTTGAATACAAAATTTAGAAAAGAGAATTTATAAAATGTTTTTATTTTATTTTTATGAAAAATAGTACATTAAATTATTATAGTGGCAATTGTAATTATGATGGTAACAAAAAACAAAATACCCGATTGAGTTTGTTGTGGGCTCTTCTCGGATCAGGGTGCGAAGGACCGTAACTTTAGATTTTAAGTCGTTCTGGAGTACCATCATCGTACCTCAGAATTAGAGTGTGGAAAGGAAAAAAAATATATACTATTTGACGATTCAAAAGTGCTGTAATTTCGATTTGATTTGATTTAATATTAAAACTAACTAACCTTGAAACGAACTAGCATAAAAAACGCTGTGCATCTTTGTGATGCTAATTACGTGTTTCATCCGTAAAAATTTTACCGTCGTGTACTTAAAGAAGTTTCATTTCTATATATGCAGAATCGAGAAATTCCTTTTTTTTAAAACGATTAAAAGACTCCTGCATATTAAAAAGAAATCAGAAGAATTTGCGACTTTGAAACGTACCACAAATATGAGATCTTACAGGTAAATAACGTAATGTAGTCATTAGAATCTAGCAAATTACAAACCAGTATTTTCCAGTTCTATTTTAGTAAGTTTTCTCCTCCATACGAGATAGATTTGACAAATAAAATCTGTTTACACTGATCGGGACGAACCTACAACATAAATTCCCTAGTAGGGACATAGTGTCGAATGTAAAGTATCGAGTACTAAAATCGAAAGTAGGGAGTGACTCGAGTGTCAAAATATTTTGACTCTTGTGTTATGTCACGACGGCAATGGCATTTCCTAATCGTGTATTAACTTTTGATTATTAGATTAACCATCGTAAGATTGTAAAATTTAAGTCGGTTTTTGTAGATGGTACTGGAGCTATTAAAAGTACTCACTATTGTGATAAAACCTACCTAAACATCATCCTCAAAAATTTCTAATAAAACTGATTTGTGCTTTAGTCACAAAACGTGATATTAGCGAAGTAAAATATACCTTATTGGTACAACTGAAAGCCATTTAATAAAAGAAGAAGAAGAATAGTATGAGGAGGTGTGTTTGGATTAGATTCTCCATTGCGTGATCTCATGAGGGCTTGGATTTCTCCTATGAAGGTGAGTACCTAATTTATATTTGTATAGTAATTAAATACTTACATATTTACTTGAATAATATTTGTCAAGTTTAATGTCATAAGTCCACGTAATATAGAGGGGAATAAATAACATAATTATTATAAAGTAAATATTTATCTAATAACACTGATTGATTTAAGCATTTAGTGTAAATATACCTATCTAAATGTATACACTTTGCTAGGATATTTTTATTGATAGAATATATTTATTTAGGTTAAAATTGCATATTGTTACTTACAGGTTTTACAAGAACACTGAGTTTGTGGAGAATGCATTGTTGTTCCTCAATATCAAGCTCAAGTGAATGCATCTATTCGACATTACGGACACTAAAATGTATGTTTGGGATGTGGTGTATCTGTTCTATGAGCAAGAAGCATTGGTATTGACAGAAGTTTCATCATGACGCATGAACTTTTTTTTCTGAGGCAAATAATGTATGTGTGAGTGGGCCATCAGCTTTTAACGGTTTTTCAAATAGCTGTATCTTTTATAAAAAACGTCGTACTGCAGTGAAATAAAAAGTAACTTGAAGCTTGAAGTTTTTAATTTTAGGATCTACCTATTTATTCTATGCTTAATTTTTTTTTCGCTAATATATTATCATATGGATTTATTTAAAATTACAAACATTCATATGATTCAACGAAAAAAAAAGAAAAGGCACTATTTGCAATAAACACGTTAGGAAAGCGTCCCGTGTTCCCTGGAAAGCCATTAGTCCCAGGTGAGGACGGATCGCTACCACACTGGCCACGCCAGCTGCTGGGAACCCGAAGTTCTCCTCCAGTTTTGAACCAGAGTCTCTGATCCTATGGATCTCGTCGACATCAGTACGCCCGTGCTTTCACATAGAAATATTTTTATACAATTTTTATCAAAATTCGGTACCGTTATTATATTCTTCTTTTATTTGGTATACGTCATTATTATAAATCCGTTTATAGTAAAACATATCTTGATAGTATAACTGACGCGATTACGCGTTTACGGTCTATCGGGTTATCAGAAAAAGCACGGCAGATAACAGTTGTTTATACTATAAAACATTGCATATAAAAATGCTTATTATTGGTTTTTTTTTGTGTTGACAGGTAAGTGGTTAACTGTTATCTCACTTAATACTCATTGGTGATATAGTATAAGGTAATCTGGTTTGTGGCAATTTATATCTGTATAGTTTCCACATAACTTCGTCTTGGAAATCAATTTGCTTGCTACGCGACGCCTTTTTCGCTAATAGTGTTGTATCAAGCCACGTCCGAAGTCTTCCATCTATTTCTCCCTTTCCTCCTCCTAGAAAAATTATCATTATCAGTCAAGCGCCTACCTGTCTGAAATAAAACAAATCTATAGTCGAACATGGTATTTAATAATAATTTGATTCGATTTATTTCATACTATAATTTCAAGGAGAACGCTGTGGTGTAAAAGAAGATGTAGTGACCGAAATTGAGAAAGTTATGCTTAGATGGTCTGGCATGGCACTAAGAGAGAATGAATGAAAGAAGACTAACAAAAAGGATTTATGAGTCAAGAGCGAATGGGAAAGTTAGAAGGCGAAGACCAAGGCGAAGGTTTCTGGACCAAATCCAGAATTTAAGGAATTTTAAATAAGAGGGCAAGGCCTGGGCAAGAGTACTCTAAACTGACGAATTTGAATGAAAGGTTTAATGTGAATGAAAGAAGCGAAGGAAATATGCAAGGATCGTGGCGAGTGAAAGGACGTGGTCTCTGCCTACCCCTATGGGAATAAGGCGTGATTCTATATATGTATGTATAATTATTATCAGTAGCACTTCGCTCGGGCTTCGGCATGACCAGTACAGTATATTATGTTTTGTCATAGGATTGCATTTGTTTGATATGTCGAATATATGGATTGTATTTTAACGTATTATAATGTTTACACTACTTGAACCCTGTACGTACGTATTTAATTATAGGATATAAGAATTAATTAAATACATAATAATAAAATGCTAGTAAGAACTCCTTAAAACATAAGTATCATAATAAACATTTTTGGATTTATATAATTCTAGCAATGCCCCGCGGTTTCACACGCATGTCATGGCAGTGGAAAGTCTACTAAGTCGAACTATAGATTTTTTTAATTCACTTATTTTTTTAATTACATGCTTTCAGATTATTAGTTACACACTTACATCCACAAAATAATATACAGATTTACTTTACAACGAATATATATCTAATTAATACATTTTTAAATTCGTAACATTATATACGTGGAATATCCGACAAATTAGCAAATTTAAAATTACTCTACACATATTGAAAAAATATTGATTTCAAAGAGATAATGAAATAATTTTTTAAAATAAAAACAATATAGGTATATCGGTGGGTATCATTGGTATCCTTGGAATATGAACTAACTCATCAGTCGCATGCCCATTTATAAGTGTCGTCTCATTTTCCTTTTTTTAAATTCGTAATGTCTTCTGAATGGAATGTCTGATTTTATTAATTTAAAAAGTATTTTATAAGTATTTAAACGGTGTTTAATAATATATCGCTTAATAGGATAGGGATAACATAGAGGTATGAATAATATGGTTTGATTATTTTCGCACTTTTATTAACTTTTAAAATGTATAAAGGTATATCGTCATAACTCCAGTAGTTTGACATATGGTATCGCGGACATTTTTGTAGATATTAATACGTTTTATAAATATTGTTGAATTTTTTCTTTTATATCATCCATAATAGTTTATCCAGCCTACGCGATGACAGATTTTTGTTACCAATTTTTTCACACCTTGGGTTATATTAAGGCATTTTTATTAGGGATGCCTATTTTTTTTGAAATCTGTCCAGTAGTTTTTGTGTGAAGACTACAAACATACATACTTACATACAAAAACACAAATGTTTCCTCTTTATAATAGTAAAAGATTGTCATTCGAACAGGAACTGACTTGCTCACAGTTACTCGGATTTACTTATGTATAATTGCCATCGTAATATATAATTGCCATCGTAACTGTTAATTCAGTCATAATATGAATAAAAAAGCGAACAATTTTAGTTTAAAAGTTAATATAACTTTTACCGACAGTTTCAACAATTATCGTTATATTTCAATGCACAAAACTTGACAAAATCTATGACTAATACTTCCTCAATAATCTATTAATGAAAATCTAATTAAGTTGTTTCTGAAAATTCGTTGTTGTTTTTGAGCTTATTACAATGAAAGAGACAGACGCGGATGAAGTCTTTGTTTTTAATATGTAAAAATATATATTTTATTAAGATATGTATTAGGATAATGTGATAATGAAAACCTTTTCAACTACGTTTATAGAAAATGAGCATAATAAAGAATAGCCTGAGGCGGAGACACGTTTAATTATTGTCTAAGTATGAAAACAAGCCCGGAAACTTTTAGACTAATGAAAACACACTCTAAGACTATGGGAAGCTCCCCCGAGGCAACAAAATTGTGCTTTGCTCTGTGAAAATACTAGCGCGAGAAAATAAAAGTTACTTTTCTCCATAGACCGTGATGCTTTTACACAGGGCAAACGTTACTTGAAGCCTACTTTCGCACTTAGATTTTTACCACACATTTAGAAAGGAAACAAACATTGAATTTATACATTTTCGTTATACGCTTCTTTCAGAAAGCAGTTCTATAACATAAAAATATTTTATATTGAATTTTAAAATTATTTACGTAAGACTAATTTTTAAATTGTTAAATCTCAATATGGATGTAAATACTTTTTAAACGATAGTGTGAGGTTTTATATATTGACAAATATGTTTTATAGGGAGATTGCACTGTTTTTTTATATGTTAGAGATATAACAAAACAATGTATTTTGGGATAATCATATTTTTCAAATGTACGAAAAACGTCATATTTGTGTATCGATGTAATTGTATTAAAAATGTTTACGTGCAATGTGGTAATTAGAAAATCATTGTTAAGACACTGTTTTTATCGTCGTGAGGTTTTCGTGGATACCCGGAATTGTGACTAAAGCCGGCTGAAACCCAATGGTGCTCCTACATAATTCGGTGATGGGCTGGCGAAAACCCAAGTAACATATAATTGCAACCCCGCCAGCGTCGTGCTCTGGACCATTTAGCATGTTACCAGCATCCTCGCGGGACCTCTCTTTGTTTTGTGACAGACCCACATCCATTACCCAACGGTCACCACTAAGGAGGGAGTCGGCAATCGTGGAAGACCGTCACCTTCATAGCCTTCTCCTATAAATGGTGGAAGCGACCGCGTTCTCCTCCCTCAAGTAGCAGTCAGTAATCTCAAGCATTTCATGAAGACACACTTGCCGAGCGTAAGCACGTAATAAAAAAAGTTGTACATACAACTTTTTAAATAAATATTTAGTTTGGTTTAACATTAATATTTATTACACATAAAAAGATACATAATAAATTAAAATATCACATGGCACTTAAATCAAATCGACGCAATAATAATGCGATCCTATGATAAA
Organism: Elymnias hypermnestra; assembly: GCA_015832385.1. Classification (NCBI taxonomy): domain Eukaryota; kingdom Metazoa; phylum Arthropoda; class Insecta; order Lepidoptera; family Nymphalidae; genus Elymnias; species Elymnias hypermnestra. Next base: position 1,890,610 of record JACTOM010000048.1, on the reverse strand, counting down.
ACAAGTGGGCATAATATGTTTTACTACCCGTGCGAAGCCAGGTCGGTAGTAATATAATGTAGCAAAATAGGATCACTCAAAGACTCATCGTGAAATCTTTAAAATTGCACGATTGAATTGGTTGAACTACGCAGATGAATTGGCGGGGAACATCTATCACATATGAATTATACTTAATAATTTACAACCTCTTCCAATACTGACGTTATCATAACGTTAAAGTTCATAAAAGGCTTTTCAAAAGAAAACGAGTTGTCTTCTGGAAAATGTCATACCTTTTCAACCGCTATATTTTATTGGCTTATCTGTTACAGTTTATTGAAAAGACGAGACAATTAATAAAGATAAAGATATTTCTAAGGTTAAAGTAATTCAAAACGGAACGATATAGTTTTTTTCCGATTGAAAATAAATGTGATATTTTGACGATTTAATGCGGAAATTCCACATCGTTGAATAAAAGAAATCTATGAAAATTCACTTTTGAAGATATATACGAGTATTTGTAATTTTTTTTTTTTTAATTATTCCTTATATTAAGTATTGCAGCTGAAAAATCTTATACCTGACGGTGTCAAATAGAAGGAGTCAGATTGTACACCGTTTAGCATTATTTATCCAGATTTACTAGGCATCTCCAAACATATTACAAATTATAATAAATATTAAAGTAGGGAATTAAATTTCACTTAAAGACTACAATCGATCCCATGGAAATGAACCAACGAGAATAAGGCTTAGAAGGCTGTTACTATATCATATAAATAAAAATTTTAACAAAAAAGAACCGCCATCAAAACAAACTATTTCAAAAAAATTAATATGTTCTAAAAGGTAAAAAAAAATTGCGTATTCTTTTTTATATTTGGAATCGGCGAACATATTAGTTTGCTTGGAAATAGTTTTCTTGAAGGTTAATTTTTTGTTAACATTTTTTTTTAGGGATCTGTAGTAAACCAACACATTTGTCTGGATATGGCTACACCTAAAAACGTGTTACTCAAATGAGACCGCACCGTTCGATAAAACAACTTTCTAAAGTGAAATTCTTATTGATACTGCTACATCCGGGATCGAACCCGTAGCATCACGCGTTGCAGATCTGTTACTTTGCCACCCCGCTATCACCAGTCTTTTATATGGCAATTGAACTCATCACTAATACGCAAAAGCTTCCCTTTCCCCCACACTCAGCTACCACCGCTTCACACATAACACACCTTATAAATATTGCAATAGGGTCACAAACGTAAGCTCATTGCAATTTGATTACAGACAGTTAGATATTCTGCCACAAATCGCACCCTGTCCATTGGTCATCATACTACTACTGCGACAATTATTTGACTGTATTGTAGGTGACTTAAATATTCGGACAGCCTATAAAAGATTCTGCGGAGTATCGTTAATTGGCTCCTAAGAATTGAAGAGTTTCGTCACTTTTTTCATGGATTCCATCATCGGAAGCTATCATCAAACAGACGTTAAAGTATACACTTTCCAATTAAAAAAGAATCATCGAAATCGGTTGGCGTGATCTTGAGCTATTCTTCCATTTGTCGTGCAAATGCTTAATCCAAATTTAAGACTAATACGGTTTTCTCATGCATGCCATTATCAGATCTGGACTAAAAAAATTGGACCCTATGTCAAGCATCACTTTTTATATAAAAAAAATCATCAAGATCGGTTTACCCAGTCGGAAGATATGAGGTAACAAAAAAAAAAAAATACAGACGAATCGATAACCTCCTCTAGTTTTAAGTCGGTGAAAAATAACTCTGAGCGCAATGTCGTCATTTTTGAGCGGTTCAAGTGAGTACATGAGTAAATTTTTTTTTAACCTAATATTTTTATTTACCGTTTATTATGAACGGCTATAAGGTACAACGGTAATATTTAATATCATTTTATATAAAAAAGTTGCCGTACATACATTTATAATTTTACAAATAAAAATATTAGAATAACAACAAAAGTATTTACTCATGTATTCCCCTGCATCGCTCAAATATAATGGCATAGCGCTCAGTGCTATTTAATGACATAGTAACAACCTTCTAAGCGTTATTCACGTTGGTTCATTTCATAGTTTAATTATTTTCATGGGCTTGTAGTCTAATAATGTCAAAAATTATTATCTCTATAATTTGATATTCGTAACGTCGAAAATAAATACAATATACGAGAACCTTTACACCGTCTATCGTTCAGAAGTTAAATGGTGTACTGGCCTTCCCGGCTATTGCATAATGTCAAGTTCACGACCCCGTTCCATTATTGTCTAACCTATATTTGATCGTCTCTTTATGAGTATTTTATAGAAGCAATTTTATTGTAATTTTAGATTAAATAAATAAACACAGCCGTTATGGGTTAATGTCGATTCTTGACAATGCCATCAAATTGATTCTTCGGTAATCTCTTCTTAATTCATCATTCTTGACGTTAAAGAAAATTGGTAAATAAGCATACCTTAAAAGCGAGTAGCTACTATATGCACGGAAGTTCTGTTTATCTTTTATAAACTAGCCGTTCTATTAAAATCTCAATCTAGATCAAATGATTTTAGAGTCTTTCAATTCTAACTATACCTTTATAACAAAGGTTGTAATATTTACAGATCGTTACTTAGTACATTATTGATTTATAAATAAATAATATTTTTCAAGTCAAAACTGTTTTAGCCTTCCTTGCACTATTTGTCTTGAAGTAGAGTAAGCCGTCACTCTCGGTTATGTCACAATAGTTCGAGTAAGGCTTTCATGTTTATAACTTTCTACGACTAATCTACTTTTTATCTCAAAAACGAACGGCGTTTTCAACTCAATCAATATAAATTAAATTAAAATATAAATTAAGATTTAGGTCTTAATATTTTCTCTCTAAAGAGAGTTTTGTAAAAAAATACCATATTTAAATATTTAGACTTTTTACAAAACCTGACGTTACCTATCATACTTTTAAAAATGTAAATTAAACTTACACATTGGAAGTGCCAGAACAGCGAACTATTGTTTAAGATATCTAAACATTTGTAAAGGTATACTTATGTTATATACAGTCGAATACAAAAAGGGTGAGGGAATCGGCGACCTGCGCCTAAATGTGGGCGGGGAGCCTTAAAGGGGCCTTCGAAAACAAACAGACTTGCATACGTATCACCCTATTATTACTTTGGGTCGTCCTTGCTTGTATAAGATTTAATTTAAAAAGCACCTTCTTGCAAACAACGTTTCTTCAGTAAACAAACGTTTTTTTCTGAAGATATGACAACATTACGAACGTCTAACGTAGTAACGGTACTAACTTCGATTTTTATAGAACGTAATTTATGTCTATGCATATAAAACTCACTGAGATTTAAGAACATTAAAAAATATATGAAAAAAATTGTACTGAACCATTTATATAAAGTTCACGTTTAATGCTTTCTTTCATAGATGTTGTGTTTAAGAAGGTAGTGCTAGATGGTGTAGGAATTGACCTTCTTTTTGAATATTACTTGGGATGAGTCTACGAGCTCTGAGCCCAGGCGTGGGATTACATAACTGAGTTTGACGATTAAACTTGTCACGCGATAAGATATTGAAAATGGGCTATTGTAATTGTATATTATTAAAAAAAAAACATATAAATTGTCACATTTCACGATATGTAGAAATTTTTAACACTAGGCTAGTGATAAACCAAAAAATATTGAACCTCAGCTATACAGATACTTGTTTATAATAGCGTTACTTAAATTTACTGTGTGAAACATCTTTAAATCTATTTTTGAGACATTGTTTTTATAAAAAAATTTTCTTTGACGTAACCTCGTATATCAAATAACATTTAAATTAACTTAGATAGCCTCAAAAACATACTTAACATAATGAAGTGCTTAAGTCATCCAGAGTTACGTTGCAAAATTAGGTTCGCGTGATTGAAACATTGCCTTCAAATTCACCTCATCATATCATAAAATTATGAGGGAAATCTAACTTAGCGTTAAATCACCTTTTAGTGATGTCGATCCAACGACATTTTTGGTAAATAGATTCATAATATAGCCGTTAATAATCAAATTCAAAACATTTATTCGCTGATTATGGTACATTTTTGGTGGTATATTTAAGTCTTATTTAAGTTTGCGAATGGCTTACAGGTATTTAAAATAAAATACTACAATTATATTAAATTATTAACATGAACGGGCGTCCCCTCCTTATCTTCCTAGGGTATCGCTCTGTGGTATCAGTGGCCCAATTTTCTGTTTTCTTCCTCGCTACATGACCCATAAGGGTCGCCGCAGGAGTTACATGGCGGAGAAAGCTTGGATCAATAATAAAGTTTTGTCGATAACAAAATATTTAACAGAAATTTTAAATTTTACACAATTATTAGTTTAAAAAATAATGTATGCCTATATTCCCTTCCCTTTTTTGGGAATTTATGTAAAAAAAAATATAGCTATGACGAAAACACTCAGAAATAATACTTATTTCAGCTAATTTGCTTACAATTTAAATATTGTAGCCGATAGACATTTAAAAAAACTGTTAAAAGTGCATTTTTTATTAATGTAAAATAAAGTTTATGTATTAAAATATATCTTTAGTTCATGCATTTTATGATATTTTATATTAATTGCGTTATATGTGTATGTAGACATTTGTTTGTATGTTACGGTATTGCTCATCTACTTTTGTACTTATAACCTTAAATGTGTCTTGAAAAAAATAGCTACTTAGCGATAAGACCGTCTTTTGCCTTTTATACATTTGTTTGTGTGCATCAGTAACTTTTATATATATTATGTTTTATTTGTTAATGTACAATAAATTGAATAAATATACACTTTTTTTAAATCACTTATAGGACTATCTAATACCGGATTACAAACAAATTTATTTTATCTCTACTCTTATAAAAGTATTCTGCCACGTCCGGCATTTTATGAAATAAAGTGTTCCAGCGCGTCTGTTTGTTCATCTGTTCGCGATAAACTCAAAAATCTCTGAACACATTTTAGTGTGACTTTCACTAACTTTGGCAAACTTATTTGTCAGTCTTGTTTTTTTTATAATAAAGTGTTAATTAAATTTTGTTTTTGAATTTGAAATTTAGAAAAGAGAACTTATGAAATAGATATTATATTTTATGAAAAATAGTATATTAAATTATTAAATGACGAGTGGAAAATATAAAACGCCACATGTTATTAGTAAATATTAGAGCTAACTAAGTACCTAACTGACCTAACCTAACCTTCAAACGGATTAGCATAAAGAACGCTGCACATCTTCGTGACGCTAATCAGGCGTTTCATCCGTAGAAATTTTACTTACATGCGCCTAAAGAAGTATCACTTCAAAAGAAATTTCGGGTACACTCGTATTTCTTTTGTCAAAGTTTTTTTTTTTTAAATCCATTCTTATGAGTTGTAGCAGAAAATTAACATACATGAAAGCAAATTCGACCCATGCGACTTAATGCGATTAAGTACAATATTAAAATTCCGGGGCAAACTAAATATTATACGGTCGTATTTGTAAAAAGTCTAAACGCTGACAACCTTCATAATTACAGAACGAATTAGGGGTGAGGTCAATTCCAATAGCTCCATCAAGACCCTAATGTATAAAGTCTATTGTCTCTCGATTTGCTTTGATGACTCATCAAAAGCCTTTATTGATTGAACAAAAAAGAATAAATGGCTACATCGCTCATTTTAAACAGAAAATCAAAAGAAATACAGTTCGAGTATCGCGTTAAGTGTCGAAGTTAATTCAGATGATTGTCTGATATTAGTAATATTAGGTTTGAGCAAATATAATTTAGATAAATTGTATTAGCTAATTTCTACTGACACTCTTGTATGGTCACTGATTATTTTAATGTGATAGTTTACTACTATTTAATTTGGGAAGTGTAATATTTTAAAAGTACATTTTGGTAATGGATTTGTCTTCGCAAACATTTTCGCTTTTATGATGTTGTGACAATTACAAGCATTTTTTCAACATTTTTATATATTTATATATGTAATATTGGCTGAACTCGTGATTTCGCCTTTGTGGAATGTTTTTTGAAATGTGAAATTTCAAGTCTACACCTTATTGTTCCCGAGATATCGTGATGAGTCAATAGATACCTGGATATCTCTTATATATGTCGGAGAATAAGAGAGAAAGAGAGAAGCATAAAGCATGGGCATAGGGTTCTCCGCCGACATCGTCATTAATGGCATCAATCATTTCCATACTGTGGGCGTCGATGGGTAATGTTGGTGCAATCAAACACTTTATTATTTACTCAGATTAAAATGTTTAGTTATGTTCCCGACATCAATATACACACATTGAATTGGAGAAATGTCAACCAAATTGAGTTGTCGTCCGACTTCGGGTCCGTCCAGGCACTGTTGTCCGTTTCGCTTTTTTTTTGAAGACCTCGCTTCGGAAAGTCACTGAAGTCACTTTTAGTTCAGCACGCTTCAATCTTCTTGCTGGCACTGACTCCAACTCAATGCAGCTGGCGAGAATTTCTTGATAATAATTCCCAGAAGGTTATATAGGTGTCTTCAACTTTCCCATTCGACCACAAGCTTTCGACGAATATGCCCTATTTTTGGCTCATCGAAAAGGGCTCTGCTTTTGTTTTTACATCCTAACAAATATTCTAAATTTATTTATTTTCTACCTAATACCGCCTGTATTATTTACTAAGAAAGTAAATATATAAAGATCATCTAGTTTTTTTATGTTCTATTAATATTTGAGTACATATATCGGTCTGTTTGCATGATTTTATGTGGGAGATAAATATCATGTTATGATTTCGTACTAGGATATTTTTTTCGTTGATGATCTAATTATATTTATTGCTTTTAAATTAATATCAGACAGAGTCAAGCTTAAATAAATTTCAACTTTCAGATATATCAAAAGTCAAACTGAATAATCAACATGTAATCATGATTCTGATGACTATTATTACCTTTGGAGGCATGTGTTAAAAATATTTGTAAAACGTCTATATTTTTACTAACACTATATAACTATTCATTAAACGGGTATCTTTGTCAAACTCGTGTTATCAATATTTTCGAAAGTTATCGAAAGTATGTGGTGCCTTTACTTGAAGAGAAATTACTAAATCATTATTAAAATCACTGAACTCTGTTATTAAATTAAATTGTTTTTGTAAAGTTGGAATAAATAATTCACGGTAATATCATATTTTATCGAATGGTAAATTAGTGAGTATTGTGTAATTGATGAATTATAAATTAAATGTGATAATTTTATATGAAAAGCTAATTTAATTTACAACTAATGTATATATCCACATGTTTTGTAAAATTAATAAATTTTAATTTAAGACAATCAATCAATTTTCGACGGATTTCTTGTAACATTATCAGAGTAATTTTTGATAGTATTTTTATTTCTAACAGTTTATCGCTTGACTGTGATTTTAACTGCTGGCAAATGACGATGCCGTCAAGATGGAATTGCAAAGATCTGGTAATTTTTTAATTTTAGATTATCTACCTGTTACGGTTTTTGCAAAAAATCGAAGCAGTATGCCATTCTTTGCTGCTAAGGTGGTAACTAAAAAAGGTAAAAAGCCACGGCCGTAGTCTCCCACTGCTCCAGACGCAGCCAATTAGAATATAAAATAATTTCCCTGTTGGGAATTGAACCCAGAACCTCTGTAGCGAACCGAGTCCTTACACAATTGAGGCGTTAAATATGTTATAATAGTTTTCACGCGACTTGGTATAATGGTACTTATATATCGCAGTTATAACTTGGATTTATAATGAATGAAGCTTGTAAAAATAGCGTATTATTGCCATATGTTACAGCATAATTATATATAACAGTGGCGTGCCACGTACACAATGTACGACAAAATATTGATGCAATATACCTTTTTCGATAAATTTTACTGATCTCCATCATCTCTTTATGTTCTCTCCCTAATATTACTCAGCTGTAACAACGATCGAGCAATTTGTAAAACTTGTATGGCTCCCAAAATAAGGCTGACGCTTCTTTATTTACGGAATTCGTCTTTTGTAAAAAATATGTCGTTAGTAGTTATACTTGTATTTTGAAAAAATGATTTTGTTAAATTCATTTTAAAATCTTAACCATGAAACAAAATATTTATTGCGTTCAGTTTTGTCCGTCACTTTATAGCATAGCATTACTGTTTTGCTTTTTATCAAAATAGAGCAAAACACAAATAAAATCCAAAATATCATTGAGTAAAATTTGTAACCATATATTTAAAAGATATGGGACTGTATATTCTTCAGACTCGATTGCAATAAAGAATGAAACTATGTATATTTCTTAACGGCATATTTTCTTTTCCAAAACACATATTTTTTTGTTAAATAAAAATAGCTACTGCCAAATTTCGTGTTATCAATTAAAGAAGAGAACAGAGGCCACTGGAAGAGATCTCTTTTTAGAGATAAGTTGTCCCATGTACACCCTGTATTTGTGTTCTGTTATATTTGTTTTGCTGCATAAATAAATAAATATTTTAGAAAAAATCCTGCATTCGTTCGTAGTAACATTTACTTGAAGACAAGTTATTGCAATATATATTTATAGAATTTTTTGGACGGAAACGGTTGCCTTTAGGCACATCCGGGTAATACCCGCTGGCAGCAGCGAGAGGAAATTGTCGACTTGAAGACACATCAATTACGAAAAATAAAAGCATATTAAATAGTCTTATAAACAAAACCGAGTGATTGTTTGTGCGTATTTAATCGTGGTACTGACATTATTGCCATATTCCGCGAGTATCATTCGTGAGGCATTGCAATGCATGCTAGATATTTGTTGACTTTATACATTTATTATTTGATTTTGACTTGAAAGCTACTAGCATAACAACCGCAATCGCAAATATCAGAATAAATGTTTGCGTGTCGAGTCTATGTTCGTTTGAGGATTGTTCATTCGATTAAGTTCAAACTTTGTACAAAAAAAAAAAACTGTTAAAGCATTGTAATGCAAACTGTATATGAAAGCATTTATATTGTAACTAATAACAAAATAATAAATATGTTCGAATATTTTATCGATACACAAATATTTGGGGACTATTCTGACACTGATGCAGTATCCATAGCGATCCGAATATTTTAAAAATCATCACCTAGAGCAACACCTGCAAAATTTTACGCACAATTGATTTCGGCATATTATTATACTAAGAAACAGTAATCAAGGCATTGAGAATTACAGATTATAAAGCGGCTCAGCTACTTTTTCAAAATATACTATGTAATTTGGCGATCTGTGTAAATACAGCATTAATATATTATTATATATATGACGTGTCTTAGCAGAAGCAGCCTTCAAGAGTTTTTTCATTCGTTATGGCTGAAAAAGTAGACAGAATCTTTTTGCCTTTTCAATCTGGAATATGTGATACTTCCTGTACTCCGAGGCTCATTGCCAGTTGATCGACGAGGCTTGATATTCTCGTCTGATAACTTACAATACGCTTAGTTATTACTTGTTTATTGCTTTCATATTGGGGTATCTCTAGCATAGCTCTGAATCTTTTGCTCTGAAAGTTTTCGAGAATCTTTGTATTGCTATTCCTAGCAGTAACCTCATACTTAAATACCATAGATTCATTTTGGTTTGGTAATAGATATATATTTTGTATTGAAGATGAGCTTGATTTACGACCTACCAATCAATCGCACCCAGTTTCCGTTTAGCCTAGACATATTTCTACACGTGAGTCTACTATCAAGATGATTTCCCAAATATTAGGCATTCTCAGCATTAAGAATGTCTTTGTTGTATAATTTTACTGGGGGACGTGTCTGCCGCTTGAAATGTGACATGAACTGATTTCGCCTCATTGGCCTTTATACGCGATTTGTCTAGCCACGTTTCTCCATCCTGTATTTGCGCTAGTAACATACTTTGCTATCATATAGCTAGTAACTTATAAAAGATAGAGGAATGTCTGAAAACTTCCAATATCAAAAAGTTATCAGTTGCGTAAAAGTTATCATTCGATTATATTGAATATTCTCATTAGATGATACAGACGATAGAGCTTTGTTATTTCATCACACTTACTATTAATTACGACCCCACAGCATCGTAAGAGGTAACTAAATTCGAAAGTAATCGTAAAAATATGACAATGCAATTGCAAACTATTTCATGTCTATAAATACATCTTTACCTGTAATATTTAATATTATTCAACTTATAATTCACAGAATAAAAAGGCCAGGAAGTCCGGACAAACAATTCACTTACACATCAGTTATTTTGAGTAGTTTAGGTAGAAATAGCTTTTATAGATCTAACAAATCTAGTGTTAAAGTATTAGAAGCGATATAAATCTTATTGCGAAGTGTAACTATCATCTTATAATTATATTTATGAAAGAATCTCATCTAATATTTCAAACCAGCATTGTTTTTCGTAATGTAAGAAATATCTCTAAATGTAGAAAGGTTTCTGTTGTAGGAAAACCGCCAAATTATCTCGCGAAAATGCGCGTCTCAGGAGAAATTCCCGTTTAAGGAATTATAACCCGCATATCCATCAAGCGACGTGATGTGTTAGGTTACGCCCAATTATGGAGTGAGTTTTTTTCATCGTCGAGAAATACTTTGAGGTATTGGTAAAAATTACTAGCTACACAATGAAATGAATAAAGGACATGATAAATAGAAAATCTTAAAGAAACTAGTAAATCAAATTATTCTTTTAATAAAAATAATAATGATAATGAAATTTTAAACATTGCACCCATTTTGGTGAAATCTTGTACATTGTAACGGACTCGTCCGCATATAAATAATAATATTTATGGATTTCTCATACGTTCGTACGTATGTAACGCAAAGAGATTATAAAAATATATTATTTATTAATCATAAAATGAAATTAGTATATTAAAACTATTTAATAAGCAGTAATAATAACAAAACATTATTCAAGCCGGGTTCATGTATAGACGGGGCGCGTTCGTATATTAAACTGCGCCGAACGTCACGACAGCCTCCACGCATGTATAAGGGATGTTGAGCGGCGCGACGCGGCACGAAGATGTCGCGAATGTGTGACTGCTTGTATTGTATAAAATTATGCGCCTAGAGAATATAGGGATCGAATTTAAATATTATTACAAGATTTAAATTATAATTAAATGTTACGAATAAAATAAATGTCATACACTAACTACTGGGGCGATACACATATTAGTTGAGTTTATCATGATTATTTTGAACGAGCGTGCTTCGGCATGCCTACAGTTGGTGTTGCGATCCTACCTTTCACTAGGAGAGGATGGGGTCGACTCCAGCTTATTATGGCGCCTTGAATGATACTTTATGGGGGTGACTCCACGAAGTAATGTAAGAGGTCGTACTGAATATTACGCTGGTGCGTACTGGGGTCGTCTTGGGTTTCAGGCCTGTATTGATTTCGATCTTTATAGCGAGCCTCGCTCAAGGGCTTCCCCAGGCTGTTCGTTTTTAAGACTGGGTTTCAGGCCTGTGGCCATTGTGTTACAGCGAGCCTCGCTCCGCCTTGACGGCAGACAACCAAAGTTACTGTAGTTGTTTTGGGTGATACGGGTTGTGTTTCAGGACTGTGATAACCTCGGTTAGAGCAGCGAACCTCCCATAACTTTGGACGCCTAGAACACTAGAGTAGTGCTAGTACATTATGGTTTCTGAAATGTCACTATATAAGCGTCTTCATCGTTAATCGGTAGTGCTAGAGCCATGACCGAATGTTGCTAGGCGTTGCATCAGCTTCTGCGTAGCAGTGATGGACAAATGAACACTGATCTTGTGGTCTCGCTCACATGTGAAGTGTTCGCCTGTTGGACAATCTCTTAGTTTACTATTAAATGTAATGAAAGTGAGATTGCAGCATGTCATAGACATAGGGCCGTTGGTCGAGTCTTTATTGACAAGGTTGCGGACTATCTATAGACAGTGTGGTCTGCAAATCCCTTTGCTTTTATTGGCTTGCAACGAATATATAATGAACCAATGCTTATGTTGGGTTGAGAGCTTAGCGACTGGACACTCTTTGTGGGTATGAGGCCTCGCATATGCGGATCAACGACATATTATATTATTATACAACATTCCCACCGAGTTGGGGACACATACATCGATCTAGTCTATCACTGGACTTAAAATATGTGTAATATATGCGGTGTGGTTACACAGATCAGGAGTATCTGGTAGGCGGACTACCAGATACTCCTGATCTGTGTAATTGATCTGACAAAATGCAGTGGTGATTTATATATCCGATTATAATGAAATCGCGCTTTGCGCATTACAAAAATGGTTATTGCCTAATCACAGCTTCGGCTAACAAAATATATGGATATCGATCCTCGTTTAAATATAACTTGGAGACTTTTCTCTACATATTGACAAAATATATTCGGGCTTTAGTCCCGATGACACAACCATCGAAAGATCATACGCCGCAGGCGCACTATAAACAGGAATCCCTACCCAGGGAGGGGAAAACATAGCACGGGTGTGGAGCCAGTCTTTGGATAACTTGGGTACCTTATTCATATTATAGTATTAGAAGGTGCCTGGGTGCCCATGGTAGGGATACCTTCAGAGGTAAGTGGTTACTCCACTTACTGCTCATCGTTATATGCGATAGAAAATTAGTGTGTTGATAGACCTTCCTTGATGGCTATTATTATTCATCATAACACTATCTCACAGTCATCCGTGTGATGACTGTGATTTATTTTATTAAAACAAAAAAGTACTGATCCAATGGATATTATTTAACATATAATTAATGTTCCCTGAAATTACTATTTGTAATGCCTTATGGATATAATAAAATAATATTAAGATTATCGAATCTCACATTCTCTATACCTCTGGCGCTCTAAAAGAATTTGGATTACTATGAATACAACGGCGATCATACGTGGCGACATATACAGATTTATAATACATCAGCTATGCCCTTAAACTATGCCAGTGTAATAGGTTGGTTTATGTAAATTTATATGTATAATAAAAAAATATATACTGAGTATTGATTAGTGAGGTCGATACAGTTACAACATATCTGCCTCACTAGTAAATGGGAATGTAAAAATAATATATATATATATATNTATATTAAATTGAGAATTGAGAAAACCACATATCCCTTGTCCTTTAAATGTAGAATATATCTTATAAATATTATATCTTGTGTAATTAGAAATCTATACGTAATAGGATTTGGTTTTCAGATCTGTTTATTATGAGTCATATGTATATTATCTATCAGTTGTGTTGTTCGTTTTATAGATGTGTGCCTGTGCCCAGCAGTGGGACGTCGATGGGCTGCTACTGTCCTTACCTTACCTTATTTATAGGTGATTAAAATTAAATTTTGGGTGCTCTTGCGAACCTATAAATTTTCTTCGTGTCTTCACCAACATAATTGACACTGGCAAAGTAATCTGTACCCAATTAGCACACCTGAAAACCATTATACAAAGGAAGTAGAAAATGAGTTTAAAATCAAAGAGATACGAACTTATAACTATGAGGGTGTTGCGTCATTGTCCAATTTTTATAGCCAATTTAGCCGCGCAGGGTGTTACGTAACAGCAAACGTTTCTGCTGTGTTCAGATTATTTATTCCAGATTCGTTTAGAGTGTCAGTTGATTCTGCAAAGCGAATTTACTTCCTTTGAAATTTGGAAACGCTTATTGAATCATCAAAAAGGGAACTCTTTGCTTCGCTTCAGCCGATGGACGTTCACTGTCCGCACACATTTAATTGAAGTAAAATATTGCATTTAACTTCAATTAAATGTCTTATGTTATTTATTTTGGAAACACTTGTTTAATGTCGGTTTTATTTTATTATCATTTTTTTATTATAATTAAAGTAAGTAAGTAAGTAGCAGCCTATTAACGTCCCACTGCTGGGCACAGGCCTCCTCGCTCATATGAAAGAGGGTTTTTAGAGCATAGACCCACCACGCTGCTCCACTGCGGATTGGCAGGCATAGTACACAAGTGCACTCTCTATTCCTTCACTCTCATAGTCCGATGTGACGGGAATCCGACACGACCGGAGAGAGATCAGGCGCAGGACCGACGGCTTAACGTGCTCTCCGAGGCACGGGGGTGGATCACACCGCCAACTTCCCAACTTCGGGCAAATATTGAGAAAATCTTAATAGAAAACTCAATATCGATTCCGAACTGGCCCGACCCGGGACTCGAACCCAGGACCTCATATCTGTAGTCGAACATGCTAACCACTAGACCAATGAGGCAGTCTATTATAATTAATATTAAATAATTCGTTTTGAAAAGCAAATAGGCATTGAGGTCAGAACTGGAAAAATGAATGTAAAAATATTGACTACATGGTACATATGTTTAATTTGATTAGTGCAAAGATAATGTATGAACCTTAAAAGTTTAAAAAATAGTATGAGATGTAATATAAATAGAGTGACGCATAGGATTCCTGAGAATCTCCAAATTTAAAAATGCTAATGAAGCACGTGATGTAATTAATTAGATCTTTTGGGAGAAACCTATGAATGTCCAGCTATTTCCAAGATTCTGGATTATTTCCTATATACCTGGATCGATCTAGCTAAACCACCTGAGTTGATTTTAGATATGGGAATACATTTTAGTAAAAGTGAAATTTCATAAGAGAAATATCAAACATTTAATTTTATTCTCCCCACCCTGGTCTACTGAACTGAAGTTAGACCTGTATTCGAATGAACTTTATATGTATAAGAGAATATACTGTATGAATTTATCTTTCACATCTCTATAATATGGGATACAGTGACGTCTTTTAGCGGCACACTTATCTTGTTCTCAAAGAATGCAAAGTTCAAAGAAAGAGTCTCTTCTTATGACATTTTCGGCTTAAGTAGTTATCTGTTAAAAGGAAGCTCTTTGCTACTTTTATTTGAAGTGGCATCCAGTGTGGTATTTATCCACTATTTAAATTGTAAATCTCATTTAAATTACTTATAGTACTGTGGAAAGCACGATATTCAGAAATAAATTTAACTTTCCTTAGGGAAATTTTTATCATTTTAATATTTTAAATTGAAACTCATTTTGTCTTAATTTCCTAAAAACATGCACCAAACTATGATTTTCTGCTTATCTCGTCGCACCCTAATTTGTTGTAACTCACGTTTCATTCTAAGAAAATTATTGTATAGACATTGTATTGTTTTTATATATATTAAAGAAGAGTTTAATCACGACCTATTTTTTTGTTTAAACGATTAGGAATATTGGGACTTTTTATAAAGTTTTTCTTTATTGACTAGACTTTAATGCAGGAATTAATTTGAAGTTTATACAACGTACAATCAGTAGATAAAAATAAACGCATTTTTAATGTATTGTGAATGAAAAAAACCGTTCTTTGCTCTGTATACAATTAGAAAGGTTAAAACTGACATTTTTGAGGCATTACAAGCATGCTTTTTAGCATAATTTATAAATTAATTAAACTCACGGAAGTTTACAACAATAAAATTGTGATTTTAATAAAATGTGATTGAATATTCAAAGCAATACCTATTCTATGTATCTGTTGGCCGTATTTGACGTTGTGAACATTGCCCAATCAAATTGGACGAGGACGCTACATGGCAGCATCCAGTTTAAATATATTTATGTGCGTCCCAGTTTAGCTTACAGTTACTGTCGCATTGCCTCAAAAATAAACGCTATATCTGTCCAGTATTTCAAATTCTTGTCCCTTCGTTTTACAGCAAATCTAACAGAGCGAAAAGATTTATTGTAAAAACCAATATAGTATGATAAGAGGTATATAGTCGTCCATCTTTATGTAAGCCAAAATATTTCCTTTTTATGCTTATATATTGAATGTAACTTGTACTTTCTAATTGGGACTGTTCTGGTTTGGTGTGGCTGGACTGGTGGAAAGCTTCGGCCATGGCTAGTTACCATCCTACCTGCAAAAACGTACTGCTGTGGAAGAATTTCGCGTTTTAGTACCATACTGTATAGTGTAGATGGCAAGGTTAATAATTTCATAGAAATAATTGTAAATTAAATCGAACATTAATACATTGACTTAATGCATGTTACTGTCATAGAATATTAGTTATTATTTCAGTAAGTTTGATATATTTGCTATTTTTAAGATACACCTCTTAAAAATAGCAAAAATATCAAAATTACTACTTTTTACTTTTTAACTGCTTCCAATTTAGGCTGTATCATGACATACGAATAAGTGACATTACAGCCAAGCGCTATCATATCAGTAATAAAAAAAGCTACAAGTTCAAATTAAGAGACATTTACCTTTTTCGGTTTTTAAATACACAAATATTCATATTATTAATTTAGTATGTTTATAATGTACGAGCGTACGTCAGTGATGTAACATACCAGAATGTTAGTCTTATTGTTGAAAAAAATTAATAGCATTAAAAGAATCCACGTATCTAATCATGGAAACATTATGGCTCTTAATATTTAGTAAGTTGTTGATTTTGTTTATTATATTTGATACAAAACTTCTAAAATTATTCAAGAGATGCTTTCTTTTAAAGATATATGAGTCAGCAGAAATAAAGTCTCTTTATCCAATTCTAAACATCGGTCTGCAGCGTTATGGCTAATCTTGTTTATAGATCAACTGCCCCTCCTATACTTATATGAGGAGAAAGAAGGGCACTTATTTTTCCATGCGCCATAAAAAGCCGGGCGAAACATTTATTTACTACAAGATTCTGCCAGCAACTCTGTCTGCGTCAAGTTCAGAATTTTTTTACTTTACATTTATGTTAATCTAAAAACAACTGTTTTTATTAATTGTAACTAAGCAGGGTTATTTACTAGATAAAAAATGTCAGATCATAAACTACAGCTAGTTCTAGTCAAATTGGTTCATCTCTTTTTGGTGATTTAGGAACACACTTATACGTTTATAATGGCCATAGTTATGGCTCGCGGTGTCATATATGTTCACATAGTTCCTAATTCCGTGATCAGATTTTAATTTATTTCATATTATATGGTACAGCTGCAGGAGATGGTAAATATTATGAATGAAGCTATGAAAAGGAAAGGAATGGAAATGAATATGAACTAAACAAAGAAATGCTTTTTGAAAGACTTTTATTTATGATGAATAGCAATATTTTGAGAGATGGGGAACAAATGGAAGAGGTGACAGAATTTATATACTTGGGATCTAAATTTACAATAGATGGAACATGTGAAAGATATATTGATAAGAGAGTGAATGCAGGGAATATGGAAAATGGTACTCTGCACGCCTTTATAAATAGCCAGACAAAGTAAGAAATAGTGTGATAAGAGTACGTTGTGGTATAAAAGAAGATGTAGCAATTAAAATTGAGAAAGATATGCTTAGAGAATGAATGAAAGGAGACTGACTAAAAGGATTTATGAGTCAAGAGTTACTGGAAAAATTGGAACGGGAAGACCAAAGCGAAAATTCCCGAGCCAAGTCCAGGGCTTTTTAAACAACATAAAGAATAGTCTAAACCAACGAACTTGTATGAAAGGTTTAATGAGAATGAAAGAAGCGAAGGAGATATGCAAACATCATGGCAATTGAAAGGACGTGGTCTTCGCTTACACTTATGAGAATGAGGCGTGATGCTATATATATCAAATTATATAAAGCTTTAAAAGACAGTTGTCAATAAGTAAAATCTTTGAAATGTGGATATATATGTTTCTTATTTTAGAATTATTATATTAGAAGTTGACTTTTGGCACAATTTTTAAAAAAATATATACTTCGGTGGGGGGTTAAAGGATTGAAAATGTTTATAAGATCTACCAAATAGTGTATATTTGGAGATAAAATCTGATAAACTATGATGTGGTATTTGATAACAATTTTTTTATATTTAATTATTGTTAAGACCAGCGAATTCCATTGAATGTCGGTTTAAATGTTTCGAAAACCAAACTTGAAAACTATGATAGTGTTTAATTCCCCTATGACAGTGTTATCGAGACCACGGGGGAGAAGTCACTGGCATACACCACATTACTTTGTGAAAATAAATTGTGTATAGTTTGCAGATGTTTGTGACTTGTTCCGTTTACGAGAGGGTTGTAAAATACTTGAATCCCTAGCCACCCTCTATCCCATAACTTTCTTTCAAACCGCAGACATTTACGGTGCTTCGCAATACCAAACCTTTAGAAATTTATCAGCTCTCAGATGTTGCATTTTAATGGAAATTTTCAAACTCGCTCCGAAGACTTATATTTATACGTGTTTAGTTACAATTTCAAACTAACCGTATTACAAAAGTTTAGCTATGTATTTCAGAGATAAAATCTCTTTGGTATATATTTATATTTAATTATTAGCCTGTTACTATTACTGTGTACCATAAACCAAATCTTTAAGCTGCGGCAGATTATACATTATACAGACCGAGGAGAATATCCAGCCATTTCGCTTAGCGTTCGTGGAATATGAGAAAGCCTTCGATTCGGTGGAAACATGGGCCGTGTTGAGATTTTTGCAGAGATGCCAAATCGGACAGGGATTATAGACGTGTTGAAGTGCTTGTTCGTAAATGCCACTATGTCAGTCCGTATACAGGACCAAAGCCTAGGTTCTACCCAACTGCAGTTCTCACCGAAGTTCTTCACCGCGGCTTTGGAATACCTCTATAAGCTAATGGTGTTGAACGGACTGGGCATCAACATAAACGCCGAGTACTTCTCACATCAACGGTATGCCGACGACGTCATTATGGCAGAGACTCTAGAAGATTTCAATACTAGGCTCGATGACCTAAACAGAGCTTCTCAATAGGTGGGCCTAAAAAATTTGTATCCAAAATCTATGTTCCGCTCCACCCAGGCACTGTTGGGAACTCTGCTATCGAAATTGTTGAGGAGTATACATACCTGATATTCTTCCGAGGTAGCGCTTGGAATGCTACGTAAGATCTTTTCGTCCAATACCCCATAATGCCAGAAACCAAAGTCTTAGAACAGTGCCTGTTGCCAGTGATCACCTACGGATCGAAAACGCGGTCGCTGACTATGGGCCTCATTCGAAAGCTCGATATCACAAAGCGTGCGATGGAGAGGGCTATGCTTGGAGTTTCTCTACGCGATCAAATCAAAAATAAGGAGATCCGTAGAAATACCAAAGTCACCGAGATCTCTTAGAATCACGAAGCTAAACCGACAATAGTTCAACGAGCCGATTGACGTTGGAACTCAAAGGTGCTGCAATGGCGATCCCGCACCGGTTGGCGCAGTGTAGGCAGGCCCCCCCTCAAGATGGACCGATGATATAAGGAGGGTCGCAAGTAGCCGCTGGAGCCGGCGGCACAAGATCGGGCATCATTAGGTGTGACCTATGTCAACCAGTGGACATCCATCGGTTGTGTGATTAGTGGATGACCAAATGCGAATATTATTAAAGAGGTGAAATCCATAGAACATTTATTGAACTTTTAATAAATGATGAATTAAAAAAAATAGCTGTTTTAAATTGGAGTCTTTGATATACTTGTATACTATTTATTGATAAGATCGTTCATCCATGCCCAACTAAAAGGTGCCGGGCTGTGAATGTAAATCTTAATTAAGCAAAGAGATTTTCACTATGTTGCATAAAAATTGGAACACTGTATGTGCATTTTTGAATAGTAAACTAGCATGTAGTGAATGAATACGGTCCTCTTTACTGACGCTTGTTGGCCGCAGGCGATGCAGCTGTCAGATAAACTTGCATATTGTAGATAACACTTCAGTGCCCTTTTAAGTTTCCACTAGAGAAAGTTTACAGAGTAACATGCGGAGATACATCTCTGCATGTTACTCTCAGAGTTACTCTTTAACATCTTACATTGACATATAATCTATTTTTACCCGACTCCAAATTAAAGAAGGTATTCAATTCAACTGTATTTTTTAATTTCCTGCTATTAGTTAAAACTCCTAAAATTCTATTTCCTATGAGTGAGGAGGCCAACGCCCAATAGTGGGACGATAATGGGCTGCTACTTACCTTTTCTGACCTCGGAATTAGTTTACATTCTTTCAATATATTCGTGCAAATTTTCAAATATCAACAAAATACTTTTTAATTTAACCTTTAAAATACAAAAGTTCAAAATCTTACAGTGGATGAAACACTCTATAATTATATAAAAAAAATCAATTTATTTGAAGAAAAAATGTTATGTTATATAAGTGAAAAGCCTCTTATAGCAAAAGTTTATTTATATGTAATGAGTTTAAGAAGTTTTTATTGGATGGTGTAGGAATAGACGTTTTTACATTACTTTTTTGTGTCACCTCATATCTCTTTTCCAAATTTTAATCGGTTCACCCAGAATCCGATTTTTTTTATTTGAATGGAAGTTGAATATAAGTTGTAGACAAAGAAATCGAATAATTGTTGCGCATCACTGATATACTTCGATTTTATTTACAAATAATGCAAAGACGTCAAATAATTATTTGGAAAGGCTATTTTGAACTTGTTGTTAAATACGTTATGAAACTTTTCGGATACCAAATGTAAAAAGCCAGTGATTGTAGTTTTGTATTTTCGAATGTCTAGTCTTTTACATATGTTCTTAGTGAATAATATAAAATATTTAATATCTCAGAAAATCCGATAGGAAAATCTAGTTTTGTGCTATGAAATTTCTTTCAAACGCGAAAGAATATAATTTTTAGCAGAGTGCTGTGTCATTAATGTTGTCCACTAAAGCAAAAGGAGTAAGAATTTTTGGCACGTTACATTTTTAAAATTATGTCATGTATTAAGAAATAAATTTCAATGGAAGATTTCTTGAGAGATTCTGCTTTACGTGGACCCAATTAGACAGTTTTACTTTGAACATAGTCTTGTTCGCATAGTAATTTGTAATATTAAGTCTAATTGCTTATATAAAAAATAAGAGCGCTCAGGAATCCAGGAATCCTTCTTGTTTCTACACATTAAATTTATATCTAATTGTCGAAAAAAAGATTGATTCCCAATTGTTCCTTGTGTTTCTTGTGGGTACCTCTCAGAAAAGATCGCAAATAAGCCCTCGTTTTCAAGTCGTTCCTTGTTACAATCGACACATATATAAGATAAAAATACTAGATTTCACTAATCAATAATTAATAAAGTTATAATTTGTTTGTTATTATGTATTTCTTTTGTTAATACCCGATCGCGTGTAATTCATTTTTTTATCAACGCCAACATTAAAGTAGAAGTGATTCAGCATTTTTATTTTGTATAAAAATATCACATTGGCTAACTTTTATGACCTCTGGATATTTCCATTTATCACTAGGAGGGGTTTTGTAGCTGTGTGATTCAGAGCTTTCGTAATTACCTCGCTTTTGTTCCTGATCACTATGGTAACTGCTAAGCTATTGTATGCGTTGAATATAAGAAATATTTCACTAGACACAAATAGAGATTTATTTAACAAAAGCAGTATGTTAGCCAAAATAAACAGAAGTCTGCTCAAAAAAATTCAGATGAAATATTGGGTAAGTCAGCCTATATGAATGTTCACAATGCGAAAGTAGTAACATGTTTTTACGACTTTTGAAAAATAATAATTTGTTTGTGAATCCAAAGTATCTTTGTTCCATTTATGTTCGAAACTACTTGAGTAATTTTGATGAGACACACAGATCATGTAGTAGATAACACACACTATTTATCCGAGGCTCCTACACATACATAGCATCACGCCTCATTCCCATAGGGGTAGGCAGAGACGACATCCTTCCACTTGCTACGATCGTTGCATATCTCCTTCGCTTCAATCTTTTCATTTATTCCTCCTTGTACATTCAAAGTAGCAAAGCGGCACTCTGTAGCCCACTTTTCGTCCCCATTAGGAACGTGACGTGAAGGATTGCGAATCTCATCGCCACCATTTTTGGTTTTTATTCTTAACACCTTTACGTTCCCACGAGAAGCAAGGGAACATGGGTCCATTCTGGCAGAGACCCGCATGCCAGAATAAGGCTAGCCTATTCTGGGCTCGCCCGGTCCCAGGGCCACCGCTTGCGATTAGGCAAATGCCCCTAGCCATGAGTCCCTCGGCACGGTACACCTTGGAATGGCAGGAAATGGGTAGGAAAATGGAATGAATGAGGGTTAAAAGACAGGAACTTTTGAAGGAAGAGAAAGGAAATATATGGAAGTAGGATATTACTGACTCGGAAGACCTGTGAAGATGCAGTAATAGCTCGGGGAGCCGGGATGGCTTACCCGTGTACCATACTATGACTATCGGAGAGATAGACATAGATGTGTACCCCCTGACTAAATTGAATACTGTGATTAAACATTCACTCATTATTATAATACAATTGTAGAGTAATCTGGCATGACTATCGAAATATTCAAACACTATTTAACTATATCTAAAGGCACCTTGGTGATATACAACTGTTTTAAAGATTTACTGAATATCTATTTTTATTAAAATTTTATTTTAAATAATGTCAAACAAAATATTTTTTTTATATACGTATAAAACGGTTTTTATTAAGTTATTACATAATAGTAATGCCCCGCGGTTATATCTTTTGAATGGAATGTCCAATTTTTATAATTTAAAAAGTACTTTAAAAAAAAGTACAGGTATTGTAACGGTCTTTAATAAAATATGTCAGTAATTTTTAACTTGATTATTATAAATAGTTGTGTGCTGTGTGAAAACGTTACAAACATACATACGTACCTACATACAATAACACAATTATTTCCTCTTTATTATATAAGTTTAGATACATATATATCTTGTGCCTTGTACTAAAAATACATCAAATATAATTTACATTTTTATAGTAGAAATTGCATTCAATAAATTTTTAGCGTGTATTATTTTAATAAGATGACTGACTCAAGAGGACTGGTTGAAGTTAACAAATTTACTTACAGAGACGCCGCTTTGCGATATTTCATCGCTTAAATCAACATAAAACCTATTACTTCTTAAAGAAAGTTGTAAAGTAGTTCCACGGTTCATCTTGTTCATATCTGAATTCAGAAAGCTTATTTATTTTATTTTTATTGTATACAAATAAATAGACTGAGAATTATAAATGTTAAACTTGCAAATGCAGCATCATGCAGATAGAAAAATGATGTAATTATGTCAAGACAGCTATGTATAAACGCTCATTTGCTAAATAAGCGTTTATACATAGCTGTTTTTGTTTGGTTTTTAACACAAACACTAAAAGAGTGTTATACAAAACTTAATAAACTGTCAATTTTGAAATATTTTGACGCCTTCCCAGGCCTATTGATACCTAAGTAGGGCTTGGGCTATGAGTGCTTACCACCCTGCGAGCAAATACGTCAACGAAAAAAATGTGTTCTACGTTTGCTTTGTAGAAACCATCAAGAGGTAAATTTTTACATACCAGGTGTTCGCGGTATTATTTTAGACTACATCTTACTATTAGATGAGGTAACAGTCAAGCGTTAGTCAAGATAGTCGACGAAATACAGAAAGTCGCATGTCCATTGATCACTTAATTGTTATACGTACTAAGAAATATAAACAAAATATTTGAACTTCAGTGATGAAAAATGTTATTTGCGGCCCATTAACGTCCCACAGCTGGGCACAAGTCTCCTCACTTAAAGGAGAGAGTCTTTAGAACTCACCCACCACGCTGTTCCACTGCGGATTGGCAGGCATACTACACAAATGTACTCTCTATTCCTTTACCCTCACAGTCCAATGTGACGGCAATCCGACACGACTGGATAGAAAACAGGCGCAGTACTGCCGGTCTATCGTTCTCTTCGAGGCACGGGGGAGATTACACCACCTACTTCCCAATTTCGGGCAAATATTAAGAAAATCTTAATAGAAAACTCAATGTTTATTTTTGAATTGGCCCGACCCAGGACTCGAATTTAGGACCTCACGTCTGTAGCCGAACATGCTAACTACTAGACCAATGAGCCAGTCACTAGACCAATGAGCAGGTAACCTTATATTAATAGTTCTAAATTGTTATCCAATGTATTCAAGGAGTGCGTGAACTAATAGTAAACTGAATAATTTGTGTCAAACCATTTGAACATCTGAAGATTTTAATTTTATGAAAATTCGTATCTAATAGCTTAATTTTTATAATGTCTATTAATGATTTCGACTAAATCCAAAAGATAAATCCTTATATACTAAGATCTTAACCACTAATTTTATTGGTTGACTTATCGTAATAGAAAGAAGTCTTCTAGACGATTACCCTATACGCTAATTTATTTAAATGTAATGTATTTATGTAAGTGTAAATTTTTAGCGATTCACTTGCGACAGTTAACGTTTATATTAAATGCTAGTAGCTGTTCTACACGGTGATAACCAGGTAATTAAAATGCCTTTTTTGAGTAAAGTAAAAGTATCCTAAAATACGAGTAGCCTAAGTTACACCTTATGAAATCTACTATCTCCCTATACATATCCCGTCAAGTTTAGCCATTTTAGAGATTAAGAGGAACAAATACATAAACAGAAAATATTTTTTAAGTAGATTTTTAAAATTATATTTCATACTTCCAATGCCCGCGGTTTCACCCGTGTATATACCGATATCGTGGCAGTGGAAAGTCTACTAAGTCGGACTATAGATTTATTTTTGTTAACATAAGAGTTGTATGTCACTTAGTTTTTAATTACTTCCATTTTATTCATTACACACATTCATAATCTATTCAATATACTGATTTTACTTTATAACGAATATATTTAACTTATACATTTTGAAATTTGTAATATCATTTACGTCAAATTTCCGACATTAGCAAATTTAATAATAGTATATAAGTACTCACAAATTCTTCATTTCAAGGAGGTAATGAATTCATTTTTTTTTTTTGAATAGCTTCATTAATTTTTGGCTTGATAAAAATAAAAACAGTATAGGTATATCGGTGGGTATCATAGCTTACTTGGAATATGGGCTAACTCACCACTCGCAGGCCCAGTTATAAGGGACGCTACAATTCTCTTTAGATTGACATTTTTAAATAAATTATATCTTTTGAATGGAATGTCCGATTTTAATAATTTAAAAAATATTTAACAGGTATTGACAGTTTTTCATAAGATATATAAACAGGATAAGGATTAATACCGAGGTATGATTAATATGGATTAATTATTGTCAGAACTTTTAAAATGTAAAAAAGTAGTTATAGTGGCATAACTGCAGTAGTTGGACATACGGTATCGCGAACCTATTTGTAGTTATCAATTAATACGTTCTATAATATTGTTGAACATTTTTTTGTTCTATCATCAATAGTTTCCCCAACGCAAGCGAAGACAGATTTTTTGTGACCAATGTTTTTCACATTTAGGATTACATTAATCCGTTTTTCTTAGACTCCCCTATATTTTTGAGAAAGTAATATAGCCTGTGTCGCTTAGTGAAAATGCAGCTTTCTAATGGTGAAAATAATTTTGAAATATACAACAATAGATACATAGAGACAAAAACACAAATGTTTTTCTTTATAATATTAGTTCATATGAAACAGACAAACCAATTTTTTTATTTGTACAGATTCACATAAAGAACATAGGATGTAATTTACGTTGAAGCCCAGTGATCTGAAAGGTAAAACCTTTCACAGGGTAAAATCGATTTGAGTGCGTGCGATCACGCTGAATCAGCGCTAAATACCGTCGCTGTAAAAGTTCCATATCATATGAATTGTTCATTGGTTTTTATCGCAATGTACTCTCTGATAATTTGGATAACAGAGAATCCTTTATTCAGCGTTGTTGATAATTGATCGCTTTTACAGACTCACACATACGTAAGGCATAACACAAATATTCCTTATCGTGCCGTAAGAAGTTTCTCTTTAATAATGTCCGTGTAACAGTATATAAATGTTGGCGCGTGTACCATTACGGAGGCAATAAATGCTCAATTACTTGTATAAACTCATGTAATTATTACATTAAAGTAACTTTCTTAATATTTACTATTTCATAATATCAATAAGTTCACAACATTTACTTAAACACTGTTATTGGAGTAGAATGACCCGCGGAGTGACTTACAACAGAGTGACTCACAGAGTGACCCACAGAATTACTCATAACAGATTGACCCATAGAGTGTCTCCCATCAATTGAGAACCAGCCTATTTATAGCACAGAGTTTGCAATTAATATATCCGGTATAATTACACTGCAAACCAATATATTGACGAAGTACCATGAGTAGCGTTGGACTAGGCCGGATGGGTCCCTTTTAGAGCGGCGGCAGCTCCAATGCTTCCGCTGCCACGTGGTAGGGCATGTGCAGGCTCAATGCACAGGCGAGGTTGACCGCAGCGGGTTATGCTACCGCTGCGGACAACCAGGACATAGGGTGGCCGCCTGTACGGCGCCGACGGCGCATTGCGTCATCTGCGCCGCGGCCGGAAAGCCCGCGGACCATAAGGTGGGGGGAGCAGCCTGCGGCCCCCCTCCAAAGGCCCGGAATGGTAGGAAGAGCGGCGGGGCTTCGAAGAAGAAGTCCCCGCGGCCCGCTAAAGCGCCACAAGGCGCGCAGGCCAAAGCGGCGGGAGCAGCTCCTTCGGCGTCTAAATAATGACGCCGGAGAGGTTCCTCCAGGCGAATCTCAACCACTCGGCGAGGGCTCAGGACCTATTGTTCCAGGGACTGGCCGAGAGGTTGACACACGTCGCGATTGTAACCGAGCCATATCGGGTCCCTTCAGGAGACGATTGGGTCGGCGACAAGGACGGATTGGTGGCCGTCGGAACTCGTCCTCAGCACGGGTCTCCGGGGATCTCGTCGTACGTGCAGGGTAGGGGGTACGTCGCGGTTCATGTCGGCCGCGTGGCTGTGGTGGGGGTGTATTTCTCACCCAACCGCAGTCTCGCGGAGTTCGAGTCGTTTCTGGACGAGGTCGGCACCGTCATCGGTCGCAGCCGCATCCGGCGGGTGATCGTGGCCGGGGATCTCAACGCCAAGTCTACGGCGTGGGGGTGCCCGTCTACGGACGCTCGAGGGAGGGCGGTAGACGAATGGCTGGTGGGGATCGGTCTGGTTGTAGTGAACCGGGGATCCGTGCAGACGTGCGTGCGAGCCAACGGGGGATCGATCGTGGATATCACTTTCGCTGATCCCGTACTCGCGCGCGATGTGCGCCATTGGCGCGTCCTGGATCGCGTGGAGACGCTGTCGGACCACAGATACGTGGATTTCAGCGTTTCCTCACGTCCTCAGGGACACGGCGGCCACCCGGATCGTCCCGTTAGGTGGGCGGACGAGCCTAGGTGGGACGCCAAGCGGGTAGACGGGGAGCTTCTCATCGAAGCTGCCCATGTGCAGGACTGGGTCCGAGGATCCAGGACGGACATTCGGGATGTAGATCGCGAGGCGGAACGTTTCCGCTCGGCCTTGTTTCAGGTCTGCGATACCGCCATGCCTCGGGTGAGTTCTCGTCCGTCGCCGCATCGCCAGGTGTACTGGTGGACCGAGGAGCTGTCTCGCGTGCGGGACATTTGCTACTCGGCTCGCCGCCGGTATGTCAGGTATCGGCGGCGCCGGACGCAGGACGAATCCGAGCGGGATCGATTGTACACCCTCCACCGGAGGGCTACAATGGATTTTCAGGCGGCTATCGCGAAGGCCAAGGACCTCGCAGATGAGGAGTCGCTGGCTCTTATTGACCAGGATCCGTGGGGAAGACCGTATAAGGGCGTCAGGCGCAAGCTGGGCGCCCGGTCTTCACCACTCGTGAAGTCGCTCCGTCCTGAGTTCTTGGACTCGGTGTTGGGGGCGCTCTTTCCTTCTCGGGAGCGTAGAGTAGGGATGCGCGCGCCTCCGATGGCGAACGGGGACGAGACGTCTGACGAGGACGTCGCCCCGCCGGAGATTAGCGAGGGGGAGCTGGACGCCGCCATCATTAGGATGCGGTCGAAGGCCGTCGCGCCCGGACCCGACGGGGTTCCGGGCAGGGTGTTAGCTGAGGCGTTGGGACCCATGAAGCAATGGCTGCTGGACCTCTACAACGCGTGTCTGCGCCAAGGGCGCTTTCCGCGTGCGTGGAAGACCGGGAGGCTGGTGCTCCTTCGCAAGGAGGGGCGTCCGGCGGACTCGCCGGCGGCGTATAGGCCGATCGTGTTGCTGGACGAGGTGGCGAAGTTGCTCGAGCGCATCCTCGCGGAACGCCTCGTCCGGCGACTCGACGACGTAGGGCCCAATCTGAGTGACTGTCAGTTCGGCTTCCGCCGCGGCAGGTCCACCATCGACGCGATCGCGCGGGTGAGGGACCTCGCGGAGGAGGCGGCGTCCGAGGGTGAGGTGGTGTTGGCGGTGTCCCTGGACATCGCCAATGCATTCAACACTCTGCCTTGGGACGTTGTCGGGCAGGCGCTCGGGTATCATGGGATGCCCCGGTATCTGAGGGATATGATAGGCGCGTACCTCAGCGACCGGTTCGTCTCGTTCTCGACGGCTACTGGACCGGTGAGTAGGGAGATGACGTGCGGTGTTCCGCAGGGGTCGGTTTTGGGACCGCTGCTGTGGAACATCGGCTACGACTGGGTGCTTCGCGGTGCCCTCTTGCGGGGCGTCGGCGTGACTTGTTACGCCGACGACACCCTCGTAACGGCCCGCGAACGCACTTTCAGAGAGGCGCGCGTGCTCGCAACAGCGGGCGTCGCGCAGGTAGTTGCGAGAATCCGGCGGCTCGGGCTGGAGGTCTCGCTAGAGAAGTCGGCAGCCATCTGCTTCCATGGACCGCGAAGAGCGCCCCCAGGGGGGGAGAGTCTAGTGGTCGGGGGGATCTCCATCGAGATCCAGCGTACGCTCAAGTACCTGGGTCTCACGCTTGACGGCAGATGGAAATTCGAGGCTCATTTCGAGCGCTTGGCTCCCAGGCTCATGAAGACGGCTGGCGCGTTGAGCAGACTGCTGCCCAACGTCGGCAAGCCGCAGGTAGGGTGCCGTCGCCTGTACGCAGGCGTGGTACGATCGATGGCCCTGTACGGGGCCCCGATCTGGGCGGGAGATTTGACGCCACGTTCGAAGGCTCTGCTGCGAGGTGCGCAGCGAGTCGTGGCAGTCAGGATCGTCCGAGGATACCGCACCATATCCTGGGAGGCGGGATGCGTATTAGCGAGTACCGCCCCCTGGGAGCTGGACGCGCAAGTACACTCGGACGTATATTGGCGGAGGGCGGACGCCCGTCAGAGAGGCGACCCCCCTTCGCCAGGGGACGAAAGGGACTGGCTGCGCCAGGCGCAGGCGGTCCTACAAACCAAGTGGCGGGACCGGTTGAGTGACCCGAGCGCAGGGCGGTCGACGATCGAGGCCGTGTCTCCGCTCCTTGGTCAGTGGGTGTCGCGTGGTCACGGCGTGATCACTTTCCACTTGGCGCAGATCCTCTCGGGGCACGGGTGCTTCGGGAGGTATCTATGCCGGGTGGCCCGTAGGGAGCCCACTGAGGAATGCCACGAGTGTGGATCCGCCGTGGACACGGCGGAGCACACGCTTGCGGTGTGCCCCA
>JACTOM010000048.1:1736324-1860888 GCA_015832385.1 Elymnias hypermnestra | reverse complement strand
AAAAAAAAAAAAAAAAAAAGGCCGGATGGGTCCGGGTGGTTGACAACCCGGGGCCCGAGACAAGGTGGTGGTAGATGGGATACTAGCAGAAAATACTGAGATACAAAAATTGATATAATAAAACAATAAAATTTAATTATCAACGAAGTAGCAACCATTGAGTGCTTGGGTAATGATGTCCTATTTTTGAGTTTTGTACAAGGTAAGGCAAAAGACCCGCTAAATTTTATCATCTCAGGCTGAATTTCTTCAATTTCCTGACGAATATTGTCATTTGGTTGTTGAATCGTTTGAGGAATTTCAGTTTCTCGGAACCAGATTTGCTTCTATGCCAATGTGTATATCCTATATATATAAAATTAAAGCAAGTGATACATATGTGTAACTACTAACAACATTCTTTACTTGCGTAACGCTTTACTTTCGTTAAATGTTATTTATAAATTTTCGAGTTTTTGAGAACATCTAAAAATTGAATTTAGATTTTTTAATATATATGTAATAATGTAAAATGTAATATCGATCAAAAGCTATTGCCGTTCTGAAAAAGTCATAACTCCTCAGGTCCGAGGGGGGCCCGTGCAGGCTGGCAAATGCCAATCCGACTATATGGCCAGTCCGACGCTGACCATGACCAAAATTGTGCGTATATGCCTAAAGCAAGTGTACATTCTTTTATTACAGACATCCTAATGCAAGCCTACCTTACGTCATGCGTAACGTAACACGGATAGGACAATTTTTCCCCACCGTCGCATTTGAAGTATCGCTTCTAAAATTTGTTTTCAAAATAACTTAAAATGAATCCTCTCGTATGTCCAAGTCGGAGCAAATCTAGCAGAATTAAAAAATCATCAAAATCATTTGAGTACTTTCGGAATTCATTCTGGTCAAGCACTGTGCTGGGGATTATTCTAATGTATACATTTATCTGCAAAGTAAATCATTGAGAAAAATACACATTCTTGCCAGATAAATTCCTCTTCTATAAAATGGATACAAATGTAGCTTTGACGATTTCTTGGTCCTTTTCGCCAACGGTAGACGTGACTCGCTTAACCGAATAAATGTATTCAAATACATTTTTCGAGCTCCTTGGCTCCAAACTAGTATAACATTATTTTAGTTTTATTGTACTAGAGTATGACGACAACCATTCGGGTAAAATTTAAAAATTAAATTTAAATCATTTTGTGCATTACGATTAAAGCTGTCTGCAAGAATTTGAGGTACTTCTACCTGACGTTATAATGTTCTACTCTTAAATATAAGCGTCACGTGGGTACTTATTATTTTAAATATTCTCACTTTCTATGTAAAGACAGTAAGGATTACACCAAAGTAACTATTCTACGCGGACTAAGTCGGGGGCAGAAGCTGTTACAGTATAAAGAGGAATAATTTTTCATTGCAAAGCTCTATTTGACCGGTGGAAATTCTGCAAAGTTATTAAACTTCTTAACAGGGGCTAAAAGTACGAGAAAAGTTTGTGGAGCAGCCTTACCGAAATGAGCACTACTGAAACAATTGGCAGCGGTCTCAATCATTCGCTGTTTAACTGTCTTTTGTCAAACTTTTAAATAATGTTTTACAAATATTTTAAAGACAAGATTGCAGGCAACCTTCAAGCGAGAACCTAGGAACAGATGTCCTCCCACACTCACAAGGGATGTAAGAGGGTTCTTAGAGCATAAACCCACCACGCTGCACCACTGCGGGTTAACAGGCTATACATATCACTGAATGACTCCTGGGATATACAAGCTTCGTCACGATGTTTTCCTTCAACGTAAAACACAATATCGGATTAAAAAGAAGCAAATATTGTAACTTTTATTAAATCTATTCACTGAATATTTTTCGTATTTCTTTTTGGATCGCGTATTTAAAAGCAGTGAAATATTTTTCTAAACAGCGATTTGCCGTGGCTCAATCTCATATTACTTTACATTGACATTTTCTCGTTCCCGTGGATTATAAAAAAATAGCCTATATTATTTAAAGCATGAAGCTGTAACAAATTTAAACTACTTTTTGAATTTTATGTACGCATACTGAGCAAATAAAGAACTCAATTCTGATCGTGTCCCGACGTACATATGAACACTTAATTTTTAGTTATCCATTACAAACCACTCTTTCTTAAAGAAATTTCATTCTCTTAGAAATAGAAAAGATATAACCCGTCTGTCCAATTTTACGAAGCCATTGCTAACCAATGAGGCTTGAGCTTATAGAATGAAATCAGTGGAAATCACCCGATCATTTTTTAGGTTTCGCATCAGATAAAGATCATAAAAGCACGAGACAGTTGATTAATGTACAAATTGAAGTGGACGAGCTCAAGCCACAAAGAACTTTAGAAAATGATATTGATTTTAAATGTAACAATATCTTTGAAGGCCCTCTTTTTACAAATGACACCAACTATATTATCTTCGGTAATTTCCCTTGCAAACTTTATAAACTACTTACGTCTTGATTTCATATAGACATGATTCATTAATAAAGATTTGAATGTTAATATCCGACTTTTATAACTTTCTGATTTATGATGTAAATATAAAAAAGAATAAGACGCTTACTTCGCAAGTCACTCTGGAACTCAATATTTCTCAAACGTGGCCTAAGAATGATGAATTATATTCAAATATGCCCGGTTGAAAAGCCTCCGCAGTGAATGTAATATAAATTAATTGTAGTTTTAGCTTATTTTTATTAATTAATTTTGGACAGATGTTCATTTTTGGATATATTGTTCGATAGAACAAAATTTTCTACTTTGAAATAATAGTGTCACATCTCATACACACACAGAATTTACAGAAGAGCTGTTTGAAAATTTAATGAAATGTTTTAATCTACTAGTGATATGACAGTATTTCTTGGTGCCACAGTGTCATCGTAGGGGTAAATCCCCTAATATGAATGTTTATTACAAGAAAATATAGATTATTCTGGATTACTTGGACGATCAATGAAACAACTGAAACATGACAAATTTTACAGAAGAGCCCTTTGAAAATTAAACATAAAGTTTTAAACAATTTACGTATCAAACTATGACGTTTTTAACACTAGATAGTAGGTGATGTGATACAGTCTAAGATGAAAGATCGCTTGATATGGTGATAACTAACGACGGTCAAAGTTTTCCACCACTCAATTGAAATCAAAAACGGTGTTATTATTATTCATCAAAAACAACAATTTATTGTAGCGCTTCAGATACCCGCCAGCAAGTTGGTGGGGAAAAGGCTATCAAAATATCTTAGCCCTTTAAACTGGTTTTAGGATGTACTACTTCTGCATCTATGAATTTACGATAAAATACACTCAACATTTTGAAAATAGTATCTTCATTTGACTTCTATGTTTATTTTTATATTCAGAAGTAAGAAAGGATGAATCTAATAGTACCCTATCAATTATCCGTTGCGTAATTTAAGAGTAAAGCTTGGACATTCAATTTGTGGAGGACAATATAAAAACATAGCGTTGTCTCGAAAACCGCCGACGTTTACTATACAAGTGTAATTAAAAAGCTGCCCAAGAAATCTAGGGCGATAATTAATTATATATAAAAAAATCAACAATTTATACTAACTGAGCCCTTGTTATTCATGTTTACAACATCAATCATTAATTATCTGCTAATATTTCTTAGAATTGGTTTTTGGCTAAGAGAAGTTAATCGATTGAAAAGAAAATAAAAGTCAATTTCTCCGCCATCTAACACGAACTTCATATAGTTAAGGAAAGTAACCTTTCAACCTTTATGTGAGCTTTTAATACATGGTGTTGTACAATTTAACGCAAATCCTGTCATTAATAAACTAATGAAGTAATATCTAATCAAAATCAAATCAAAAATATCTTTATTCAAGTAGGCATATTACAGCACTTTTGAATCGTCAAATTATATTTTTTTTCCACACTCTGATTCTATTATACGTCTGATGATGGTTCTCAAGAACGGCTTATAATCTAAAGTTACGAGGGTTCCTTCGCGCCCTGATCCGAGAAGAACCCACAACAAACTCAGTCGGGTATTTTTTTTGTCGCCATCATCATTACAATATCATATTAGTTTACTATATTTTAATTAAAATTGGAGCAATTCGTTCACTCGCAGGCGTTTCTATCGTCTAGGTAATCTTGCAACTTATAATACGATTTTTCTATCAACTTTGTTTTAACAAAGACTTTGAATTTATTAATTGATATCTTTAGACCGTCTTGTGGGAGTTTATTATAGAAACGTATACAGTTACCCTTAAATGAGTTGTTAATCTTATGCAGCCTACTAGAATTTGTAACAAGTTCGTTTTGGTTTCGTGAGTTTAATTCACTCTTTTTATTAAAAGTGTCAATGTTCTTATGTACATATAACAAGTTTTCTAATATATATACGCAGTGAACTGTCATTATATTAACTGCCTTGAATTTGTTTCTTAGCGACTCTCTTGGACCCATATTGTAAATCGCACGAACGGACCTTTTCTGCAGTACAAATATGGCATCTATATCAGCAGCATTACCCCAAAGTAGAATACCATATGACATAATGCTGTAAAAACAGCTGAAATATACCAGTCTGGCAGTATCAACAATTGTCAGACGACGAATTCTTTTAACCGCGTAAGCCGCAGAGCTGAGCCTGTTCGATAGACCACTTATATGGGGCCCCCACTGAAATACTGTAATATTCAAATGACAAAACATAAAGGGTAACCCGATACAATAAATAAATGTTTTTAAAATTGAGTAGATGAATAAAAAAGTACTTTATAAGGATTGATTGGATTTATTTTAAACTTTTAGCTTTACCGTAAAATACCAATTTTCACGTATTTGAGCCATGCCTGAAAATGTTAATAGTAACTTTCATCGCCTTTTACAGGTGGTAAATTTTAATCATATCTTCCATAATGGAAAAAGTGTTTTGTATCTGTTGACTAGCACTCTGACCATGTTTCGCTATGGCCAATATATAATACTTATCATTTCGAACTAATTTACCGTTGTTTATCAGTTTAAAGAATAAAATTTTAAGAAGTAGGGGTGCATCAAGTTTTTAGTTAAAAATATCAAAGTTAAATGTCATCGCCCCGATCTACATTAGTTCGAGTAAAGTTTGTCACGTGCAAAAAGATCTTCATTTACCTCCATTACAAAGAATTTTGCCTAAACTTGTGAGTCTATTCGCGTATTTTTTTTGTTTTCTATACAATCTTTGGCACTTCCATGTATTCGATCGCTCTGTAGACCAATTTCCAAAAAAATAGCTTTCTAGCAAGTCTCTATATAGGAAACGTGCTATAGCAATTTTATGTTTGAAGTTTATACGCATTGTTTAATCAGTGAACTCTTTTACGTCAAAGTGACATTAAAATGATATTGTGCTTTTCAGAATTTACGTAAAATACGACTCGTTATTTCACACGACTTACGTAATACTACACCTGAATGTGACGTTTATATGATGTCCGTAAATAACGTGGATAATGACATGTTTAAGTAAAATTTGATGATCTTTGTATGATCTACTGTAAGTTCTTTAATTAAATGGAATTGAAATGCACTGGCTAATGTACTATACCTTTCCAATCTCTTTGGTCCCAGAGGACATGAGGTCAATTATCTTATACCAAAATTAAGTAAATGGTAATGACTCGGTGACCCGAGAGCGTTGGCCTAATTCTGATTATCCAATTTTAGGAGTCTGTGATACTATTAACAAGGTTGACGCATAAAGTCACTTAATCACGACCGATACAATTTTCCGAGATTGCTTGTTGTCAACGTTTTCTGCGGCTATTTATTCTTAGAGATTTAGAGTACGGAACTCCCACCGATAAATTTGCAACTAAGATAAATGACTAAAACATTCTACAACTATTTATAAATGAGTCAGGAAGAAATTTTTAGCCGCATTTGTTTTTCCTAATATTTATGAAATATATTTCACGTAACGTTTATTAATGCTATCCTTCGGAAGGCAACATTCTTTTATATGTGCTTTATACAGTGACTGGATGAAATTTCTCAGACACATGAATGAATACAATGAATGAATGAAATGAATACATGACGCACCTATAAAAAAGATGAGTTTACGCCAATTATCATAATTATATCGTAATTGATTAATGTCAACTATCTAACTGGCTTTTATAAAAGGCAACAAATTATTTTCTGGGTAAATCGTATTATATAATATAATATTTCTTACAAACTCTCAGTCTGATTTGAAATGGCTGAATGTTCTTGACTGTTTTATTGATGATCAAATATTAATTAAACCGAAGTTTTTCACAAATTCTGTGAGGAGGAATTAGCAATATTAAACAAAAGTACCAATTTTTTTTCTACAATTGTTATCTTTTATGCTCATTTTTATTATCTCCAAGGGTAAAACGAATTTGTACAGGTATTTGAAATTCTTGTTTATTTTACCATTAAAATTTCCTAGAATAGTAAGCCATTTTAAAGGGAGTGAAGCAATTTTGGTATAAGGAATTTATTAGGTTTTTGAGGTTAATATCTATTAATTTTATACAATACATAACAATGTTTTACGGTACATTACACTTGTGTATCGTATCTTATCTAAATATATGAAAAAGATGTTCATTTGGGCAAACATCTTTAGTAAAATGGTATAAACCTTTTCTTTTATTAACTTTAATATACTAATTGCTCGAGATGCGTAAGCTACTAATATCGTATCCTCAATCTCAAGAGAACTTCTCTTCAAAATTGGCAAAGATACTCTGTCGACATTTCCCTGTGGTTTAATCCTAATATTGTATTATGCATGACAGACCGTAGTAAAACTTTTGTTACAGTCCTATAATTTATTATTCCACGAAAGAATGAATGTTTAATTTGTTTTTTCGTTAGACATCTTTTATATGGTTTCATTGACATCAGTGAAAGTTTTTCTATTTGAAGTGATAACTTCTTAAAGGGCGTTATGTCCACTATTTGTGGACATTGAATCAGGCTGAGCTAAAACGCTAGATTACATAACGATCATTTGAGTAAAAGCGGCTCTCGTCAAACAAATTGAATGAGAAAGTTATAGCCAACATGTCACTATCGTATTTTAAATTATAATTGAACATAACAATACACAAATTATTGTCAATAATATATTGTTATTGACAATAATTTTTGTACAATTACTAGCTGACTTGCGCTACTTCGTCCGCGTACACTTAATATTAGGACTTTATTTGACGCCATCTATTTGGTGTATATGCAACACGAGGAATCAAATTTGAGAATCTTTCGGGTTATTATTATTTTTTTTATGATAAAATTAACTCTTTCATAAGAAAAATCCAGCAAGGCCGCTTGAGTAGTTCCGCAGTTTATCGTAGGCAAACGGTGTGACAAGGTATTTATATATACATACTAGCTGACATGCCTCATTGGTCTAGTGGTTAGCATGTTTGACTACAGATATGAGGTCCTGGGTTTGAGTACCAGGTCGGGCCAATTCAAAAATCAATATTGAGTTTTCTATTAAGATTTTCTCAATATTTGCCCGAAGTTGGGAAGCCGTCGGTCCTGCGCCTAATCTCTCTCCCGTCGTGTCTGTTTCCCGTCACATCGTACTATGAGAGTGAAGGAAAAGAGAGTGCACTTGTGTTCTATGCCTGCTAATTCGCAGTGGAGCAGCGTGGTGGGTCTATGCTCTAAAAACCCTCTCTCCTATGAGTGAGGAGGCCTGTGCCCAGCAGTGGGGACGTTAATGCCCTATTTGGATTGGCCCGACCCAGGACTCGAACCCAGGACCTCATGTCGAATATGTAGTAGTCCCTCATGTAGTCGAACATGCTAACCACTAGACTAATGAGGCAGTCGCCAAAAGAAGTATACCTTGCAAAAGAAAGCTTTTTGCCAAAAGAAGTATACCTTGCAAAAAGGATAGCCAATAGAGTTTTTTTGCATTCTTCTTAGAACGTGCATTATAGCGCTCAAAATTTGATACTAAAAATTTTCCATGCAATAAGGAAGACCGCTGGGTACATTAAAGCTGTTAAAAGTTTTGTTAAATGCAATAATCATTGTAAAATTCAGAATAAGTACGCGATTAATTCTTCTAATAGGACAAGTTGAGACCAACATAATTTGAGTTTTAGTGCTAAAAGAGTGCCAAGTCGTAAGTTAGATTTAATTTTCAGTACTTTTCTTGTAGGTAAATAAATTTGAATGAAACAAATTATTTTTTTATTATAGATGAGGTTTCCAATCAGGGATATTGTCGTTGTCATCGTTTTTTAAATGCTGATAGGTTATTGTTTTGACTGTAATCTAACCTTGCTAAGTAATGAGAAAATCTAAGTTGGAAATGCGCTGACCTGGTAAGAAATAATTTAACTTTAATAGTGTTTACACAGCGTCCTACCGGAACATGAATTATTTGCTTGACAGCATTGTCCTTGCTGGTGGTGTGGTTACTAGATATTTCTGCAGCCCCCTACCAGTCCAGACTCAAAAAGTAAATTGGAAAATGAAGAAAGATAGATATGTTCTGCCGGGAATCGAAACCAGGGCCTATGGTTGTGACACGAATAGGCACGCTATTGTTTGAGCGAGGCCGTCCAAAATCATTTCGGTGGAAGTCCTATTCTGGACATTGATATTTCACCCTGTCTCTTGTAATAGCACTTAAACTACCAAAAACCGGTTGATTTCCAATAACAAATAAGCCTATATTAAATAATTAAATATTTTAAACTGAAACTTTCGTGGTTTATCGACATATTTAAAGAATATATTAATTATATATTTCAACTACTGCATTCCAAGCAACTGTAGTCTCGTCGCGACCACGGCCCATGCAATTGGGCCGAATTATCTCGATAAATCCACTAAAAACTCATATAATCGTGGTATGTACCCGTAAATAATATCTGTAAATATTTATTAAATAAATGTCATAAAATATTACATTGAAGGCATTTTTACACTTGAAATAGCAATCTCAAAGTAAATGGAGGAGTACATATTAACTGTATAAAATAAGACAAGATATATATATATGTCGGAGTGCAAGAGTCTGTGGAACGCTGGCGCCATCTGTTTATCAGCGTGGGGGCGGAGTCAATAAGTGGCAGTCCGGCGCGTCTCTCAGCAGTTCTCGAGTGGCGGTCGGCCGGAGCGGTCGACTATTGAAACTGTCGCGTTCCAAGCTATTATTGTTAAAGAGTTTGTGTAAATTGATATCGGGAACATTATAATCCGAGTTTCATCAAACACTATATTAATTAAATAAAGTGTTTGATTGCACCAACTTTACCCACGAACGCCCACAGAATAAGAAATTAAATAATGGATCCAATTTATAACGATGTCGGCGGAGAACCCTACGCCCCTGTGCTTTGTTCTCCTCCGTTCTCCCTTATTCTCCGGCATCAGAAGTTGGGATGATTGTTGGTGCGAAATGAGAAAAAGGGTCGAAGGGTCTCAACTGAACGACGCCGGGTGCGACGTCGGGCGCTGAAAGACCACGATAGTGGTGCTGGTCGCCTAGGCGACAATTGTCGCGCCCGAGCCATGTCGTGGGCGGCTGACGGCGCTGGCAGCGGCCCGAAAAGTGGCGAACGAAGCGTGGATGTTGCGTCGGGCGAATTGTCACATATGGGTGAACCAATTTGTTTTTACTTAAGATTTTGACGCCGAATGTTCAGTAGTTAAAGAAAATTTAACAGCCAAGTTTAATGGCGAAGTGGTTATTGAAAGGCAAGGTGGCCATTGAAAGGCGAGGTGGCCATTGAAAGGCGAGGTGGCCATTGAATGGCGAGTGATTTCTGTTTATTGTGTGGTCAGGATTGGCCGAGTGGAACAAGATATTTTTATGAAGTTTGGTTGCAGATTAGCCAGCACACAGGGACGTGTGCAGATCAGGATGGCCATGTTGGAGTACAAGAGTCTGTGGAGCGCTGGTCCGTGTGTAATAGCCCGTGGAACGCTGGCGCCATCTGTGTTTCGGCTTTATACGTTTAGCCTTTTTTCTGATTTCGTACCAACAGTGATCCCAGCTTCTTATGTCGCAGAATAAGAGAGAACGGAGAAGCATAAGGCACAGAGGCGTAGGGTTTTCCGGCGATGTCGTTATTAAATGGATCTATTATTTAATTTCTTATTCCGTGGGCGTTCGTGGGTAATGTTGGTGCAATCAAACACTTTGTTAATTAACTCTGGTTATAATGTTGCCGATATGAATTTACACAAACTCATTAACAATAATAGCTAGGAACACGACATTTTCAACAGTCGACCACTCCGGCCGACCGCCACTCGAGAACTGCCGAGAGACGCGCCGGACTTATTGACTCTGCCCCCACGCCGATACACAGATGGCGCCAGCGTTCCACAGACTACTACACACGGACCAGCGATCCACACTCCACCACCACCACGACTCTTGCACTCCGACATATATATATAATATATATATATATATATATATATATGAACCGTCAAGCTAAGTTCTCTTCACAATGGGACGTTAAAGAGCTGTTATATAACATTGCATTCTTTTATAAAAGAGAGACCTGCAACATAAAAGATGTCACCGTTGACATTTCAACAATAAGCCACTGGATGATCGAAAAATAAAGAAAAACCGCAAGCTTTTCAAGTGATTTAATCCTAAGTTGAAGCGACTTACATTCTGAGAAAGGCTCTTATATAACAAAGGTGACAAGCATTATCGAAGAAAAGAAACATGAGAATATTTTAGAATCAAATGTAATACCACATATATCATAGTGACTATGTATAATAATAACTTTAGGTACCTACCTAATCGTAAAGATGTTCATGCAAACGTCTTTTTGAAAAACGTTAGTTGTTTTCAGTTTCAGTTCAGTTCAAAATAGATATTTATGAATTTATCGTTTAAGTTTGCCGTCGCCTTCTTATGTTTGTTATGTACATTCATGTAGGCCTGGAGGTGTGAGGTTTAAACAATCAAACATAGTAGAGGCAAACAATTGAGGAAAACCTTTCTTTACACTATGAATTATAATGATAATTAAGTTTTTAGAGCTTCAATCTTACAAAAATATATTAATCGAGACGTATAGTATGGATTCTTTACTATCTTAATATCATAAACCTGTATAACAATGCGAATTCTCCATTTCTTTAAAATTTTCGCTCAGACGGGATTATCTAGATGTTTAACACTGTCATGAAATTAAACAGATCAGTGACGGCGACTGAGCGAGCAATTTCAATGATTTTGAAGTTATAAGTAGATAATATATTTGAGGAACTTTTTGTATATTCCTAATGGTGCTGTTACACGGCTGTTTAAAAATAAATATCGGCAAAATTAAAAATTAAAAATCGCCATCGTGATATGTACCCGTTCAAATAGTCAAATATGTTTAAAAATGTTTCAAATTGGGAAATTAGGAACTGTTACATTATGTTAAAAATTGTTACATGTTTTGAGTACTTCTACACTGACAGAAATGTGTACAAACATTTATAATACTTGAAAACATGGCATCGGCTTGCAATTTGGACTGAACAGGCCCTTGCCACTCTCCGCATACCTTGCTGTCACCTGCATAATTTTTTTTTTAAATGAAATTTATTTATTGATCACGTTACATTGTATCTTAAAAAGTAGGAAACGATGACACTGCAAAAGTTAGAAACTGCGTTGCAGACGTCAACGGCAAGTCTTCGCAAACTATTTATCTATACAACGTTATTGTCAGATATACATGTTTACAAACAAATGATAACAAATGATTTTATTTGTTACTAATTGTTACGAAACAATTATGTTGAGAAATGTGTAACTAATATTACCTAATATGAAAACGTATTTAACATTATGAACAAATGTTTGT
Organism: Elymnias hypermnestra; assembly: GCA_015832385.1. Lineage (NCBI taxonomy): Eukaryota > Metazoa > Arthropoda > Insecta > Lepidoptera > Nymphalidae > Elymnias > Elymnias hypermnestra. The sequence continues at coordinate 1,849,003 of JACTOM010000048.1, read as the reverse complement.
TAGAAAATGATTACTAATTTATTTCATCTTTCTATGACAAAATTCTGTAATGAAATGACATTGGGGCAACTAATTGTTAATCATTCTTTTTTTTCTTTCTTTGAAAGTTTATGTTCACTGCAATATTTTATGTACACATAAATATGATTTTGGTGGATTCATGTGGCCGATGGTAGTACGTATGTAAGCGTTTTTTGTTCGTTTCATTATTGACATTGAGTGACACAGGTAAGAAAAATATATATGGACTTCGAAATATTCAAATATAGATTCTTCAGTTAGAGGCCAAAAAATTGAGAACATAACTTTAGTATGATTTATGAATACCCTTCTAGATTTTCAGGGGGAAGTCCTTCCTTTTCCGCAGGCAAAAGATGTAACATACCAAACACCTTGAATTTTGGGGCGAATTGGACAATTTCGCAAAAAAATTGAAGGCGTTTCTTACATTTCTTGTACGCACGTGCGAAATTCGAAGTAAAAAACTTCTAGGGAATTCAACATTTATGAAACATGTACACGTGATTACAAGTAGAAGTGAATTTACAGAAATTTTGTCTGTTGTTTGAAATCAGATTTATTTATTGAATATAAGTTCGCACTTAACTTTCTTTTCACCTGGTAATACGTTATGATACAGTCTTAGATTGGACAAGATAAATTAAAGAAGACAAGTTTTACTAATTAACAAATCTGCGGTAGCTAAACCGCATACTTCAGAGAAATTTATTGAAGACAGTTGTAATTGCTTCAAACCAGGAGCTTTTATATTCTTACTTAGGCCAGAAGCAGATTTACCCAGTATATTCTAAAAAATGTTTGACATTGTCAATATAAATTCATGTACCTGTTATAATTAATATTGTTAAATTTTTTAAATTTTTAAAGGAGCCCGGAAGCCTCGATTGTCATTTATCTTATCCACCAGTTATTCTGACTGGTTTTGGTAGAAAATACACTTAAGATATTTTTCAATTAGAAATTGAGAGCACGTTATTTAGTGGCTGAGTTGAAGGGTGCGTCATAAAATAATATAACTAAAGCTACTTTACTGAAGGAAACGTATTCATTCGATTTCTTAGGAAATGAGCCGCCTGACGCCGGTAGTACGTCACCTTGTAGTTTATTTAAGTAGCAAAATATATTTATAACACCAATACTAACCCATCTTTTGTACTGACCTCATATTAATGTTATTTATGCACCCTTTGTATTTTGAAAATAATTGTTATCTTAATCAAATCATACAGAACTCATTTTCTTTAATAAAACACAGCCCTTACGGGTGTAAGATAGATAATATTTGTTTACAATGAATCTTATAATGTATGAACGTTAAGTACATTTTCAATCACAATCAATTAGCTGTTAATGAATAGAGTGAGAAATGTGCAATATATCTGCATTTTGGTCATCGGGTTCAGTCATCCGGATTCCTGAGCTGGCATCTAATTTAATAAAATATTTAGTATCTTATAGCATAGTCGCTATGTTGATAAGTGTCGATAATGAGCCCTAAGTATAAAGCGATTAAGAGTTTGCGGGTCGAGACAACCGCGTACGGTTCCACCTTTTTTCGCAGGGAGCATTACAGCATTCACCCACGATATTGGATGTGAAACTTTCTTCATTATACCCAGTTTTTCCATGTTTGCTAGCTCCGGATCTCATTGGCTTCAGACCGTGTCCTCTCGCAGCCACCTTGGTACTTTATGTAGTCTGTAAAATGAGATTTTCTTGGAATACTTTAATTTATTTAAAGAGGATGCACGTTGATACGTTTATAACAAAACTACAAGCAGGAATTACATTTCGACTTTCACTTTGACTTAAGTAATATGTACTAGTAAAGTGTTTCTTACTCGTACTTTTACAATACAATACATTTACCTTATTATAAATTTAATTTTTAAGACCATATCAGTGGTGTCGTTGTTTGTATCCGTTATTATTATATATAGATATTATGCGGAGTATCTAATATCACCTACCGTTTATATGAATTTGATATCAGCCTTACCCTCGAGCACTTTTATTGATTCTTGAAGCTTTGTGCAAGTTTATGTATCATATATTTAATTTTTAAGCTAAGATGGTGATTGTAATTACCTAACACACATTTTTTATTACAATTTAACGATTTATTAATGTGTAAACGCGTTTAAAAGCAATTCAAAGCAATTTAGTCTATCGGTAAAGAAATTTTTCGAACCGTTCATCGTTACTTATCTATAATACAAGCATTTAAGTTACTAACACCACTTATATAAAAATGTACCAGTGCAAAGATGTGGAATAAATATCTTTATTACAATTTTTATTACCTAAGAATTCCAGCAGTGTCAGTAACATTGAATTAAGCTACATCGAAGCGTTGTCTGGTTTAGCTATTTTAATTATAAATTTTGAATGTCATTTATGGGTTAATTTAAGATTATACGCCTCAAGCTTTTATATTATGAAAGGAATTTCATAGCCGTGTAACACAGTATTATCAGCGCTTATTGATTTTCTTTCCGAGAAAGCATTTGGTTGGTTCATTTGTGATCACTATCACATATTGACTTACATACAGAGGGTGAGTTTAACCTAACCTGATTCTGATACTTTGGTCGTAAAATAATTTGAAAATCAAATGAAATTCTAAATTTCATACAATAACCGTGTGGTATAGAAAAAAGGGCTATCCTAAAAGAATATCATTGATTGCTCAACAAGAGATCCTTATGGAATAAACATATATTTATTTATTGAAGGTTCACCAACAAACTGCTTACATTCTTATGGAAACAATATATATGCTAGGACTTATCATATATATAAACTAGCTCAACCCGCGACTTCGTTTGCGTGCGTGCATAATTTAGGCAAATTGTTTTACATATAGATGCAGCAAGTATATATAGATGTAGCAATTTAGTTATAGGTAAATATCGCGTGCATAAAGTTAAACGAAATATTTTATTTCATAACTACCGTACGTTATTTCATTATATTATAGTATATGTATTGCATTTTTAAACACTCACGAACCATTCTGTGATACTTGCCAAGAGTATTAAAGAGTAAATCTATATTACTTCTACAGCTATTTAGTACTTTACGAAATCTAGCATAAGGGGAATTAGAACTAAGGACGGTTTTACGTAATGGGGGATAGAGTGGCGTGATTGGAGTGCGAGGAATTCTTGGAACTTGGAACGCGAAATCGAAATAGACTGAGTAATTTTGAACTGTCCATTTTATTGTTAGAAAAGTTAGACAATACACTGACGTTGAAACTGCCAAAATGGTGTATTTCGCTATCTCATAGCATTATGTCTGGCATTTTTTTTTCGCTGGGAAATGCTTTAAGCACGCCGGATGATGTGTAAAATTACATCCGGGAGTGTGGGACTCGCTGGTCATACCAGAATACCCACTAAAACCCAGCGGAACCCTTTTCATCCAGGTGTTGGGGTCCAGATGTCCGCTGACGCGTTCAGCTCTGGCGCCCCGGATGAATCCGACTTAATTACGCCTTCTAGCGTCCCCCTCCTCCGGCGAGAGGGAGTAGCATCTGCCATAACCTCCCTTTGCCTATTTAGTGACTACTTCTGCAAGATGACAGCCTCGCAGAAGGACGTCACTGCTCTCCAACCTGACTCATCGCCGATCATAGCGCCCACAATGCTGGGAAGTGTGAGGTCACCCCCAATCAGCGATGTCAAGATGTGACGGAGGGATCCTCAAGCATGACAATGTGCTACTGTGTGGTGCGCAGTGTCGACGGCTGCCCCACAAATACGGCATGCAGGCGTCTCTTCGCAGCCTACAACCTGGTGCAGATATTTGCCGAGGCAACCATGTGAAGCGTACACCTGCACCAACCTGTAGGTTAGCGTACCGTGCCCCCTGACAAGGCAATCTTCCAAGAATGGACACACCGCTGAAACTGTGGCCACACCTGCAGATGGAGACCCGAGGTCTTCCTTTCACCTTTCAATCAGGGTCCTGTCGCATAGGATCCTGATTCTCTGGACCTCTTCAACATCAGGCCGTTCGCCTCTGTTCCTTGCAGCTACCCGACAATGATAGGCAGCCGCCAGAACCTCCGCCCTGAGCTCCCAAGAGGGATCGCCCGTATGAAGAGTCGCTGCCGTCTATGACCACATTACGGTATCCTCAAATGCCCGAATCGATTATGTGTGGCATACTATTTTATGGGGTTACGCGCGGTCATTGAAACTATATTTATTTTACAAAAAAGAGCAATACGTGCCGTATATCAACACGCTTTACCTTAAGGGAAAAATTTAAAGAAGTATCAATTTTCGCAGTATCTTCGCAATATATATTAAATAATATCTTATATATCCACGGATATATTCACATACACACCAAAAAAGTGAAATGCACAACTTTAATACTAGAAATAAAAACTAACTTGTAATCACATATTTTAGAGTGAAGAAGGTTCAGAAATCATTTGTCAGGTCGAGCATACGCATTTTTAATAAGATACCGCAATCCGTTTTAGATTTGCCTTCGCATAGTTTTAAGAAAGATGTTAAAAACATCCTTTTACAAAAGACGTATTATAATGTTGAAGATTATTTAAATGGTAGAAATGTGTGGACTTGATTCCAGTTGCTCACAGAAGCAATGTATTATAACATACAAAACGATTTTTAAAAGAGTAACTGTTGAGTTTCTTGCCGGTTTTTTCTCAGCGGATTAAACTTTCTAAACCGGTGGTAGATTTTTTACTAACGGACTACTGACGATTATAAGTGCTATTTAAACCTATATGAATAAAGAATATTTTGATTTGATTGTTAAAGATTTTCAATCCAAACATTGCGTCGCTATTAAATCTTGGTTAAAATCTTGTCGTCGTCGTCGTCGCTTCAACCGATGGACGTCCACTGCTGGACATAGGTCTCACGTAATGATGTCCACAAGGCCCGATCTTGCGCCGCCTGGCTCCAGCGGCTACCGGCGACCCTCTTTATGTCGTCGGTCCACCTTGTGGGGGGTCTCCCTACACTGCGCCGCCCGGTGCGGGGTCGCCACTCCAGCACCTTCGGGCCCCAACGTCCATCGGTCCGTCGGACTATGTGCCCCGCCCATTGCCACTTCAGGTTCGCGATTCGTAGGGCTATGTCGGTGACTTTGGTTCTGCTACGGATCTCCTCATTTCTGATTTGATCACGTAGAGAAATTCCGAGCATAGCCCTCTCCATCGCACGCTGAGCGACTCTGAGCTTTCGTATGAGGCCCATAGTCAGCGACCACAAATCTACTGTTATAAGACCGATAGGTTTTACCCTTACCTTCGAAAAATATTAAATGCCATAGAAATCTTTTCTCTGCATCAGAACTCGTTCTAAACATAACAATATTCTAATGTACTCCGTACTACGTGATTATAAAACAATGTTTTAGTTTTAGTATTTCGATTTTTTTTACAATTCCTTATTACGAAACCTACATCTTTGATGACTTTTTTATAAGTTCCTCTTGTTATGGAATGATTGATAATTCTTAATTTTATCTACTACGGTAATGAGGTTATCATTAATTCTGTAGTTTAATTCAATAGTTTTATGTGATAACACTTTTTCGAATTTAAATTCATTCTATTGAATATGCACCGTTCGATTATGTTATGTCCCCCTCATGTAAATGAGTGACTTCAATGCACTTTATTGGTCTGACAAATTAGAAGTCATCACCGAACATAAATTGCTGAGAGTGGAAACAGCACGAAAAGTCATTTATTATCATACAGTGGATATGGCACTAATTATATATCATTTTTTATAAAGACTTATTTTATCTATTGATAAGTTCAGTGAAATCTTCAATAATGTAAGTTGATAACTTGTTATTTGGAAGTCTATCAGTCAATAGATCTATATTAAAGTTCTAATTATTCTCCCTTACAATAAAACGTCTTTAGCCATGGAATAGTGAAAGGTTGTTATTTTATACTTAGACGTACCAAAAATAATCCGTAAGTTATCACTTAAGAGCATTAGCCTGGGTCCTACAAGAAAGACTATTGTCATACAAGATTGACTGTTAACTAAATAATATAAACTAAATAATATCTGTGATTTTATAAGTTTTTGCCTGCTCATTCGTCTGCCTCATAGGTCTAGTAGTTAGCGTGTTCGGCTACAGACATGAGGTTGAACGAAGTTGTGAAGTTGGCGGTGTGATCCACCCCTGTGTCTCGCAGAGCACGTTAAGCCGTCGGTCCTGCCTGACCTTTCTCTGATGGTGTCGGATTCCCGTCACATCGGACTATAAGAGTGAAGGCACAGAGGCAGAAGGCAATTGTGTACTATGCCTGCCAACTCACAGTGATGGGTATACGCTCTGAAAACCCTCTCTCCGATGAATGTGGAGGCCTGTGCCTAGCAGTAGGACCATAATGAACTGCTACTTACTTTTTTATAGGCTTTATACAACTTACGTTTATTTTACAAAGTAGACAAGTAAGTCTTTCTGTAATTAACAAATTTCACTTTTCAGTTCCAAGTATTAGTTCACACTTTCCCTATATACATAAATATCTTATTAGCATTTCCAATCGTTAATATTAAACATTTTTAAAAAGACTTTTTTGAAATTTTAATTCATTAATTTAATTTAATTTGCGAATTATGCAGCGTCATCGAATATAGCTCACGTAAAAGGTTTAAAGATTTTTTTCTAAGTAATATTCTAAAAGGTACGTGTTAGATGGCGGAGGAATTGACATTGTTATGTTATTACTTGTTTTTTATAGCAGTTTACACTAAACTATATTTATAAGATTTTTTTCCCTTTCAATGTGATAACGTTTGAGCTCAGTAATAACAAAATATTATGTCATACCGACAAACTGGAGCGTCTATTTTATATAAGTAGGATTACCACATAAAAGCTATCATTACTGGAGGCTTATTTTTTTCGACACGTTCGTATTAACACATATACAATATATATTAACACACTAAAGTCTTTTTGGAGCTTATATGAATTAAATACAGATCTTCATGTGATGTTAACTATATTTACGTCATTATGTACTAAAAGAGGGCTAGTAAGACTTGTTTTGTTTAATTATGTATTCTCTATTCTCGTTAACTTAAATGCTCATCTTTAATATATCTATATAATTTCTTAAATTATTCATATTATTTCAAAATACTTTTTAAAGAAAAACAAGGCATTTCTTCGACAATATTTATAACCTCAATCGCTCGTTTTAAGGCTCTTTAATTTAACAATTATAATGTACAATTAACAAAGTAATTAACATTATTATACTTTCTTTTGACTTATTTTTATGCTACTGTTCTTTTCAGGATTCCTTTCTACGAATTATGTATTTCAAAATATAATATAATCAAAACATTAAGAATGTATACAGCATACAGCAGTTCATAAGCATATATGTTCTTAATATAAAAAAAGTTTATAGTATTTTTAATTTTTTAATAAATGTGTTACAAAAGTATAGTATGAGTAATGACAAGTATTACAAAAGTATAGTCTTCGATGATTTTAGGGAATATTAAATATAAAACATTATAAAAGATAGTCAAAGTCAAAATATCTTAATTCAAGTAGGCCTACTACAGCGTTTATTAATCGTCAAATACCTTTTTTTCCAATTGTTTTAAACTTAAATTTTCGTGGTTTATTAACATATTGACTATTTGAACGGGTACATATCACGATGGCGATTTTTAATTTTTAATTTTTAATTTTGCCGATATTTCGACCCAGTTGCATGGATCGTGGTCACGACGATACTGCTGTGGTCGGTTGTGTCAAGCTGTCAAGGGCAGAATCTGTCTACCCTACGTCTGATTCTTTTATTTTTCACGGCACCCACATCCATTTGTCGGCATACTACACTCACAACGTCACGTTTTAATTTTGAAAAATTGCGTCGTTTGTTCATTTGGCATAGCTTCACCACTGGATTCCACGTATCAGCCAGCTTAAAACCATCTTCACGATTGAAATTAGGATATTTTTTAATTTCAATGGCCTCGCGAACTAATCTCGGCATATAATGGCGGTCCGTGGAGAGAACTTTCGGGCTATGAAGTTCTATCCAGTGTTGAGTGCCCTGCTGCAAAATGTGCTCTTTTTTTTCCATATAATATTCAAATGAATGACTGATGATAAAATTAAAGAACGACTTACAATCTAAAGTTACGAGGGTTCCTTCGCGCCCTGATCTGAGAAGAGCCCACAACAAACTCAGTCGGGTGTAGGTTTTTTTTTATGTCGTCATGATTACGATATATGTTTATAATTTATTATATATCAAGATACATAAAGATTAATTTACTCCCACGGTTTTTTGTCTCCTAAATATTCCTTCAAATTATAAAATGATTTCTCTATTAGGTTTCTTTTAATCAAAGATTTAAATTTATTCATAGACATCTTTGTAACTTCTTCTGACTAGTGAATCCTTATTATCCTTTAATGACTTGTCAATTTTATGTAACCTACTAGAATTAACAGGAATTTTATTTTTATTTCTTAAGTTATATTAGGTGCATTCACTTTTATTCGTAAAAGTGTCAATATTTTTATGGACATACAACAAGTATTCTAATATATATACGCCACTGTCAATATTTTCACTGCTCTCTGAATTTGTTCCTCAGATATTTTCTGTAGTCATTCCTTTCGTTATAAATTAACCTACAAACCTTATTTCGCAGCGAAAACGTTGCTCTTTATTTTCATTTTTGAAGCATTTTCATGAAATTATCTGATTATTTTATTTTTGGTGATTTCTCAACTTGATTTATTAAATACCCGTTTTGATTTACAGGCGCTTTATTTTATTAATGATTTAAATACATACTCTTATTTTATAGAACAATTTTAATTGTACATTCACCAGAATCATACAGATTACACGGATCAAAAATAAAATTTGATTTAACACTAAACTATAATGTGTTTTATTATATAAGCATGTTGAGTTTACCAGTAAATAGTAAGTAAGTAGCAGCCCATTAACGTGCCCCTGCAGGTGAAAGGCCTCCTCACTCCGAGGAGCGAGGGTTTTTTAGAACACTGACCCACCACGCTGCTCCATTGCGGATTGGCAGGCATAGTACATAAGTGCACTCTCTATTTCTTCACTCTCATAGTCCGATGTGACGGGTATCCGACACGACCGGAGAGAGATTAGGCGCAGGACCGACCGCTTAACGTGCTCTCCAAGGCACGGGGGTGGATCACACCGCCAACTTCCCAACTTCGGGCAAATATTGAGAAAATCTTAATAGAAAACTCAATATTGATTTTTGAATTGGCCCGACCCGGGACTCGAACCCAGGACCTCATGTCTGTAGTCGAACATGCTAACCACTAGACCAATGAGGCAGTACCAATAAATAGGTTTACCTCTAATGGTAAAACTTATTATCTTTAAGATTTATTTGTATTTTACTTTTTGAAGACGTAACCTGTCGGTGCCTTTTTTTAAACATATAAAATTTATATAATAGATGACGGATATAAGCGGCATGAAAAAATTTGCTGTTGTCTTGCTAAATCAATGTATATAAAGATATATAGATTTAGTAACGACATTTTTGTAAGGAATTATGAGATTGAATCCTAGAAAGATACACCACCAAGTAGTGTTTCTAATACTTAAGCAGCTAACTATTGTTACAAAATTAATGTTCGTGCTTTTCGTGAGATTGAGTGCGAATTTTGAGATGTGTGTATCAAACAAATCCGTAGTGGTGGAGCGTGGTGTATAAAAAGCATCCATCGTGTGAGAGAGGACGCCAGTTCCCAGTAGTCAGACGTATTCAAGCTGCTAGTTACCGATATAGTATTCGAAAACACGGTTTCCGTCACACATCAATACCCCTTTTTAAGGACTAATCGGATTCGAGGTAAAGACCAGCCTAAAATGACTCCCAGTAATGGATGTGTCGTAACCGCCCGAAGTGATACAAAAGATGTGGGTCATAGATGGATATTCACAGTTCGGGGAAACGCTTGGACGGGAACTGCTAACTTCCATCATTTCCGGACAATATCCGCTAGCAAACACAAAGCTTCAGCTGACGCTTAAAGATCTTAATTATTAATATTCTATACATTAAGTGGGAAAAGTCATGATGGCCTAGTGGTGAGTCGCGTGGTTTCTTGATCAGGAAAGCCGCAAGTAGGAATCCTATCACAAAGAATTTCTTTATAAAACATTACATACTTACCTGTTCTTTAAAATGCATCATTGTGCTTTTTGATGAAGGAAAACATCTCGAGGAAACCCGTATGTCCCGTGAGCAAACCTGTGTCTAGACTCGCCTTTTACTTTTTACATTAAATGTAGCGAAGACTTCGGATCCCGTATTTTTTAATATACCACAGAGTGTGAGGCATATTTTTATATTGATTTGAATAAGAATTTTGACAACGCAGACTATTAGATTATATTCTAGATTCAATGGAGTTCTTAGCTAAAGTTGGATTTTCAAATTAAAATTTTTGAAATTGTGACTATTCATCCAAATCATTTGCGTGTATATTAGTACATAAAAAGTAATAAAATACATATTATAGTCTTAGATAACAGTGGTCTATAGACTACAAGCCAATGGAAAAAATCAACCAGTGAACTGAATCATCCTGAATAACGCTTAGAAGGCTGTTACTATATCATAAAATAACTTTGAGCGCTATGCCGTCATTTCTGAGCGGTACAGGCAAGTACACGAGTAAATATTTTTTTCTTACCCTAATGTATTATTTGTAATGAACGGCTATAATGTACAACGGTAATATATCAAAAAACTGCCTCATTGGTCTAGTGGTTAGCATGTTCGACTACAGACATGAGGTCCTGGATTCGGATAGTCCCGGGTCGGGCCAATTCAAAAATCAATATTGAGCTTTCTATTAAGAATTTCTCAGTATTTGCCCGAAGTTGGGAAGTTGGCGGTGTGGTCCACCCCGTGCCTCGGAGAGTGTGTTAAGCCGTCGATCCTGCGCCTGATCTCTCTCCGGTCGTGTCGGATTCCCGTCACATCGGACTATGGTAGTGAAGGAATAGAAAGTGCACTTGTTTACTATGCCGGCTCATGCGCAGAAGAGCAGCGTGGTGGGTCTATGCTCTAAAATACCCTCGCTCCTCGGTGTGAGGAGGCCTGTGCCCATCAGTGGGACGTTAATGGGCTGCTACTTTTTTTTTTAAACTTTTTATATCAAAAAAAGTTGCCATACATAAATTTATGATCTTACAGCAGTAATAACTCGCTAAATCCTCAAATGTAGATAGAAGATCATAAATTTATGTACGGCAATTTTTTTTATGTATTGTATTTCGTCTAATATTATAGCAGCATAAATTTCACATATACGTCACTTACTCTAACGACTAATATTAAACTGGAGAACAAATACACAGACTAATTAAAAACCTTAAAATATCTGGCCTACATTTAATTATTTTCTGTTCGTATAAAGAAGTCCCACGGTGATTGATTAATTAAGGCACAAAAGCGGTTTACCTTCTTCATGACCCATTTTGGTGCTTGACATATCAATCGACATGATTTTAAAATATTTCACATAAAAATGGATGTGTTTCTTAATTAATATTACATTAATGGGATCTAGGTGATCAGAAATATGAGGAAATTTGTTATTTATTGAAGCGTGTTGTTGGCCTAAACTCACCTGGACACGCGCAAATAAGATTATTTTAAACTAGTCATTTAGGAGGATATTCGCCACACATATATAAATGTACATATATACATCTGTACGAATATTATATTTTTGAGTTTGTCGTAGTGACAACGTCAAAGCTCTGTATATACCGTAACCGTATTATTATTGAAATATTTATTTTATTTATTTATTTATGCACCGTTTAAACTAACTTAGAAATAAAAATTAAAACTAGTACACAAAGGACACCTTTTCCCTTAAAAGAGATTTATTCCAGGAACCTTAAAAGTGGGAGAATTTAATAGATAAGTGGTATAGGTGCGATAACTAATTAGCTTTATATAACTACATATACTTAAACATAAATTTACACATATATGAATATTTATATGATAAATACATAGATGCATTAGTGTATAAATATGCACTAAGAATATATATATGTCGGAGAATAAGAGAGAACCGAGAAGCATAAAGCACAGGGGCGTAGGATTCTCCGCCGACATCGTTATTAATTGGATCCATTATTTAATTTCTTATTCTGTGAGCGTTCGTGGGTAATGTTGGAGTAATCAAACACTTTATTAATTAACTCGGATTATAATGTTCAATCACTTAATGTTCCCGATATCAATTAAAACAAACTCATTAACACTAATCGCTAGGAACGCGACAGTTTCAATAGTCGACCACTCCGGCCGACCGCCGCTCGAGAACTGCCGAGAGACGGGCCGGACTGCCACTTATTGACTCTGTCCACGCCGATAGATGGCGCCAGCGTTCCACAGACTTTTGCATTCCGACATACTCGTATTTATATATATAAATAAATGAAATACATAATAACACTATAAATACTTTGAGTTTTAGACAATAGATACTCTTTAAGTCTGATTTTGAATAGGGTTTGGGATTTGGGAATTATTCGGTTATGGGAACGCCAAAACGCACGTTATTGACTTCTCTAGTAAATCGTACACCCGATATACCTGCTTCTAGATTCTGATCTACTACACTAAACTACACAAAAACGTTATGATAATATATCTTATGTTTACTTGACACCATACTGAGTAAAATTGGGGAACCTGTTATATATCGATTATCTAGATACATACCGATTAATATCGATACCGTTAATAGTTCTAATATTATTTATTAATTGAGCTAAATAATCATTACCTCCAACTTCATTGTGCTTTTATTATTCAGTACTGTAATTATAATTAACATTTTTCATTGCCTATTGTTAGTTAGCACTCTCCCTGTAAACATGTTGCTCAAATTTTCAATCGTTGATACTTTGTTTATCAATTATTAATTTCATAATTTCACGTTAAAGGTTAAATGTTTTTGGTTTTTTTGATATAGATTTGTAATTTTGTCGTTGTAAACACATGGAAAGTTATGCTGGAAGTACTGTTATTCGTTTTAATTGTGGATACAAATATAGTTAATTAAACACATCAAAAGTTGCTGGGTGAAAGTGTAACAGTGAAGTAGTACAAGTGGTTTCATGAGTATACGTTGACTAAATATCTTAAATTAAAATAAAGTAACCACTATATCCATAAATTTCAAATGAAGTTTTTTTTTAGGAAAGGGTTACTGGCGTTTTATTTTCATAGCCATATGTTTACGCTTAGAAGTTAAGGTGTGTGACCTTAATCGCTTCGCCTTCAGCAACGAAGGGGTCAATTAACACATCATGGGCACGGCTATGTGAAAAGCGTAGATTGCTTGATATGTAACAGCTAGCAAATTTTCCAACAGAATTTTGAAGATAAATGAGTGAAAAACTAAATTGTGTGGATTTATAAAATCACAATTCATGGTAAACTTCTTTTCCGATGGTGGGCATTGAACTGAAAATTTACTCGAATGAGTGAGAATATAAGTGCTATACAGTCAGCCATGGGCGTTACCATGTTGGCCTTGGTTATTATGCTGAGCGCCTTTCACTTTAACCCCATTCTACTACTACACCTTTCCTCGCCTACTATAGTATACGCAGTGTTTTGTTTATTGAGGTACAGGTAACTTGACTTACTTGCCTAAAATATCGATATTTCTAGGCCAATATCGGCCGAGCGTTTCGTAACATTAAATTCGTATTAAACAAATAAAAAAAGTAAATAAGTAGCAGCCCATTTACATCCCGCTGCTCGGCACAGGCCTCATCACTCCGAGGAGCGAGGGTTTTTTAGAGCATAGACCCACCACGCTGCTCCACTGCGTATTGGCAGGAATAGTACACAAGTGCACTCTCTATTCCTTCATTCTCATAGTCCGATGTGACGGGAATCCGACATCAACGGATGGAGATCAGGCGCAGGACCGACGGCTGAACGTGCTCTCCGACGCTCGGGGGTGGATCACACTGCCTACTTCCCAACATTTTTCAAATCAAATTCAAATCAAATCATTTATTGCTGATTGTGTACATAATTCAGGTCTTATAATAAGTAAGTGCAACAATCCACCAAAGTATGGCATGCAAATATACAATTATAATTAAATTACAAAATTTCACGATATAATAATTACAGGTCTAAATTAAAAGATACAATATGTCAGTTATATGAATGTATCCGCTAAATATTCTTTTACTGAATAATATGTTTTCTTAATTAAAAGTTCTTTAATTTTTTGTTTAAATTTTGTAACACCTAAGTTTCTGTCTATTAAAGACGATGGCAGCTTGTTATAAATTTGAGGCGCCATACCAAAAATGCTATTCCCAAATAGGGTCGTCGTGTGCGTTATATGGCAAAGCTTATTTTTCCTGCGTTCGCTATCACAGTAGTTAAATAGCTGCTCATTTGTTTTAACGAATACCAATACTTCAAATATATATAAGCAGGGGCAAGTAAGTATTTTATATTTTTCAAAATATTTTTTACATGAATCGGTTTGTTTTAAATTTAATACTGCTCTCATACATTTTTTTTGAGATTTAAATACTCTATTGCTGTCAACCGAATTTCCCCAAAATATTATGCCATAACGTGTGTTAGCTGTCACATATGCATTGTAAGCTGTTAATACCGCTGCATGATTAACAACTTTAGATAACATATGCAATGCAAAAGCGAATCTATTTAATTTTGAACATAAATGGTCAACGTGATATTTCCAATTAAGGCATTCGTCAATGTACAAACCTAAGAATCTTGTATGTGAAGTGTCAATTAGTTTTATATTTAAATAGTTAATATCCAATGTTATTTTCTTACGTCTATTTATAAATGTCATAATTTTGGTTTTGTCAAAATTTATAATGAGCTTGTTATATGTCAACCAATCAACTATATTTTTTATTGTATTATTTATGTTATTTTCTAGTGAAGTTTCATTATCGTCTACAAATATAACTGTGCTATCGTCAGCGAATAACACCATTTGATTATTAGTAATTGTGGGAAAATCATTTATATAAGCATTAAACAGCATTGGACCCAATACACTTCCCTGCGGTACACCCGTTTTAACTGATTTTATTTCTGAAATGTAACCTGTTTCAATTTTATCGCTTGCTAATCCAGTTATTTGTGTCATTTGTTGTCTTCCTGTTAAATACGATTCCATAAGTGACTTTGCATTGCCCCTAATACCGTACCTATTTAGTTTTTCAATTAATATCCCGTGGTCAACATAATCAAAAGCCTTAGTAAGGTCCATAAATAATGCAAATACATGCTTTTTTTTGTCAATATTTGTCATAACTACTTTAAGAAAATTATATATAGCTAGATTGATTGATTTATTTTTTCTGAATCCTATTTGCTCTTTGGCAAAAATTTCATTTTTTTCGAAATACTCGTTAAAATTATTAACGATATATTTTTCCAATATTTTAGCAAAAATTGGGATTAATGAAACTGGTCTATAGCAGTTCATGTTTTCCTTGTCTAGGTTTTTAAATACTGGTTTCACAATAGAGACTTTTAGCTTCTCCGGAAAGACACCATTTTCTGCACTTAAATTTGTGATGTAGCTATAAACTGGGGATATTATTTGAGAAACATATTTAACTACTTTAGTATTAATTTCATCATACCCATAGCTATTTGTATTGCGTAGAGATTTTATGATATTATTTATTTGTATAGGCGATGTTGGGTTCATGAAAATTGAGTTTGCTTTATTCCACACAATCCTATATTTTGCTTTGCCTATTTTAATGTCTTTGCGTTTAAGAAAGTGATTATTAAACTCTTCTGCTATTTCTTTGGGGTCACTTATGATAAATCCATTTTTATTAATTCTATGTATTCTGTCACGGTCCGGTTTTGTTCTGTAGTCATTTATAATGTTCCATGTCATCTTGGTTTTGTTTTGTGAAGTGTTGATTTTGTGATTATTCTGGGATTTTTGTGTTAATTTAATTATTTTTTTTAACCTCTTTCCATAATCTTTGAAATATTGTTTATTTTCATTACTGGGTTTTTTCCTGAGCTTCCAAAGTAATTCCCTCTTTCTTTTGCAACACAGTCGTATTCCTTTTGAAACCCACTTTAGCCTTTTTTGTGCATGTATTTTTATTTTAATGTACGGAAAACAAAGATAGTAAAACAGGGTAAACAACTCAAAGAAAGTATTAAATGCCTCATTTGGTTCAGATGTTTCAAATACTTCTGAAAATGATAAATTACTTAAACATTCTTTAAATTTCAATAGATATTCTTCGCTAAAGTCTCGCCGTAGAATATACCAGTGCTTTATCCGACAGAATTTTTTTACAGCAAATTCAAAAATTTGTGCTGTGTGGTCTGATAACGCTAATTCTTTAACACGACAGCTATGATTACAAAAATTGATCATAAAATTGTCTATACATGTCCCACTTGCTAAACGAGTAGGTTGCCTTAAAGCTAATTTAAAATTGAAGCTATTCAATAAGTCCTCAAGATTTTGCGTCATGCTATTAGATTTTAGTATATCTATATTTATGTTCATCATCATCGGGCACATATTGAGAAAATCTTAATAGAAAACTCAATATTGATTATTATAAAACAAATACTTTTTGTAAAAAGATTGCAAATCTATATAACATAAGGGCTTAATAAATCTTACAAAATATAAAAAAATTCTTTATAGGCCATTGCGATGAGCCGAAATCTTAAAGTGAGAATTCGCATAGATTACTATGAATTTAAGATAGACAAATAACTGCAATATAGGTTTAAATATTTATTAAGTTATTCGGACATAATTATAATGTTATGGACCGCGGGAGGGGGTTGGAATTAGACATGTCTCTTTGTAAATAAGTGTATCGTGGGCGGAGAACGTTGAGCGTTCATACTCCGTGATATGCAATTTTCTACAGTAGAATTTAATTAAATTTGGGATTTGGCATCCCTACGAATATTTTAGAACTATTTCTACCTGAAACTTTCGTGCTTATGCATCGCTTTATATAATAGTTCGTAAATACTATTAGTACCTACACTTTATCCGCTGTTATAGTGTCATTAGAAACGTTTGTGATGTGAATTTGTAATACAAATACAATACACAATATTTTATTTCGTTAAATGTAATTTTAAATACATTTTATGGGGTTGCGGCCCTTCTTAATGTATTTCTGGCCTTTGCATGAGGTTGAGCCCGAACTGTCGGAGTCACAGTTTGGATTATGGATTGTTTGTTGTACTATGGATGCCGTCCGAGTCCATGCGGAGTCTAACGAATGCGGTAGCGGACGTAGAGTCGGTGGATTGGTTCGATATAGCGAACGCCTCCTACAGTCTCTCAAATCAGACGAATTTGGATCATTGGAATACCTCCATGTCTTACATATCTAATAAAAATTGAAGGCATAACTCCAAGACCGAATGGAAGACATTTTCACCGACAACGGGTGTACTGTGATATGCCAACGTGCTGACCGCATTGGGACCAGTTTTTTGAAACTGACTCTTGCGTTGCATACACCCAGAATGAGTGTCAAAGTTAAAATTAATATTAAAATCCTGAGTCCCCTGAAGGGGCAGAGAGCGTCCATAGTGCTCCGCCATCGTCGTCTGTTTTGGGCCATGCTCTTTATCTCGGGCCAAGTTTTTCCGATTTTTGTCATAAACGCTGCCACAGAGCGTCGCCAGGTTCGTCTGGGTCGCCCACGCTTCCGCTTTCCCTGAGGAGTCCACTCCAGCGCCTGTCTGGGGATATGTACAGGTCCTCTTCGGAAAGTGTGGCCTATCCAGGTCCACTTGCGGCGCAGGATTTCATTTCCGACAGGTAGTTCATGGCATCTGCTCAGGAGGTCTTCGTTTGAAATCTTGTCGGGCCAGAAAATTCCTTGAATCTGTCTAAGGCAACGGTTTATAAAAACTTGGATCTTTTGGGTGATGGCTTTGGTAACTCTCCACGTCTCGCATCCATATAAGAAAATAGGTTTTCCATTTGAGCGAAAGATTTTGAGTTTCACTCTCTGGGTCAATTGCCTAGATTGCCATATAGGTCTGAGTTGAGCGAAGGCGGCTCTAGCTTTGCATATTCGTAAAGCGATATCTTCTTCAGTCCCTCCAGATTGAGACACAATACTACCAAGATAACAAAACTGAAGCACTCGCTCTATCTGATACGAGCCTATCAGAAGTGCCGACGAGTTCCTTCCCTCTGTGCGCATCTCCTGGGTCTTGCGTAGATTGAGGTCTAGGCCATCCTTTAGCGCCTCGTGTTTCAAGTCATTCAGTTTGGATTGCATATCGACCTTTCTGTGGCTAAGCAGGCAAAAATCGTCAGCGTAGTCTAGGTCTTCCAGCTGGTTGGTCAACCCCCACTTTATACCACGTTTCTTGCCATCGTTTGTTCTATGCATTACGCCATCAAGAACTATCAGAAATAGCAAAGGCGATAGTAGACATCCCTGTCGAACACCGGAGTTTATCTTTATATTAGGCCATCATGGGTTACTCTGCAAGAATATCTGTCATAAACCGCTTTTAGGAGGTCTATGATCTTATGCGGAACTTCTATTTCTTCAAGACGGGTCCAGATACTAGACCATCGAACAGTATCGAAAGCTTTTTAAAAATCAACGAATCTGAGGTAGATTTCTCGTTGCCATTCTGATGCTTCCTCTAGAATGATTCTTAGCGTGTTTATTTGATCTACGCAAGAGCGGCTAGTGCGAAAGCCCGCTTGTTCTTCTCGCAGTAGGGGTTCTATAGTGTTCGACATCCTGTTTAACAGTATCTTGCAGAATATTTTACATGACATGGGGAGTAGGGTAATACCCCTCCAAATGTTACAACGACTAAGGTCCCCTTTTTTTGAAACTGTTATTAGTAGGCCTTTGTTCCAGTCATCGGGCAGATCATCAGTTACCCAGATTTTGTGTAAAAGAGGTGTCATTATGTCGATAGTGATATCGGTAGCAGAAATGTTAAAATTAATAAAATATACAAATACCAGCGTGCTGTGTAAAAAACAAAAGGAAGTTAAACTTATGGAAAACATACATATATACATAACTAGCTGAAACCGCGAATTCGTCGGCGTATATATATATATGAGAATAGGAGAGAACGGAGAAGCATAAAGCACAAGGGCGTAGGGTTCTCCGCCGACATCGTTATTAATTGGATCCATTATTTAATTTCTTATTCTGTGGGCGTTCGTGGGTAATATTGGTGCAATCAAACACTTTATTAATTAACTCTGATTATAATGTTCAATCACTTACTGTTTCCGATATCAATTTACACAAACTCATTAACACTAATAGCTAGGAACGCGACAGTTTCAACAGCCGACCACTCCGGCCGACCGCCACTCGAGAACTCCCGAGAGACGGGCCGGACCGCCACTTATTGACTCTGCCCCCACGCCGACATAAAGATGGCGCCAGCGTTCCACAGACTCTTACACTCCGACATATATATATATATATATGTATAAACATTTAATGGCCTAAATTAATGAAAATGCTGCGAACAAACCATTCCACCGAGACGAAGTCGCGGGTTCAGCTATAGCATATATATATATAATAATAGTGAATGTGTATATAATTTTTTTATTAAATTACTTTTATTTTGGTAAATTTTTTTATTTTCCATATATTAAAAATAGTAATTCAATGGTTAAAATTAATACTGAATCATTGTACAAAAATAATGTAATCATTCAAATCTAAATTGTTTGTTAGTGTTAGTGGTATTCAAATAAAGTAGGGTATTGGCCTTACAAAATTACTCGTAACGCAATTTGAAACAACTAATGTTCCACACAAATGATTGATCAACACGCAACGAAAATTTTTGTTCACAAGCCAGTAATGGACAAAAAGCGTGGTTATTTGTAAAAGCCTTCCCCCGCAGGAAAGGCTTTTAAAAGTTTACATTATGTAAAAGGTTTTAATGTTGTTCAATACGCATATGAAACAAACAATGAATATCTATTGGCTAGTGGAGAATTTCAATTTTTGGATCAGGGATTCAGTTAATTGCAATTAGCTTAAGCTAATATATATATATATTGAAGTGAAACCTCTTTAGACGCAGGTGGGTAATTTTTTTTACGGATGAAACGCGTGATTAGCGTCACGAAGATGTGCAGCGTTTTTTATGCTAATTCGTTTGAAGCTTAGGTAATTGTGATATTTACAAATATCATGTGGCATTTTATTTTCCACTCATCATTGTCAATTTGATATACTCCGTTTCATAAGATAAAAAATAAATATATTTCTTAAATTCTCTCTTCTAAATTTTCAATTCAAAAACAAAATTTAATTAACAATTTCTAATATTGACAAAAACATACGTGGCATTTTTATTTAAAAAAGTAAAAGTAAGTAGCAGCCAATTAACGTCCCACTGCTGGGCACAGGCCTCCTCACTCCGAAGAGAGAGGGTTTAGGGTTTAGAGCATAGACCCACCACGCTGCTCCACTGCGGATTGGCAGGCATAGTACACAAGTGCACTCTCTATTCCTTCACTCTCAAGGTCCGATGTGACGGTAATCCGACACAACCGGAGAGAGATCGGGCGCAGGACCGACGGCTTAACGTGCTCTCCGAGGCACGGGGGTGGATCACACCGCCAACTTCCCAACTTCGGGCAAATATTGAGAAAATCTTAATAGAAAACTCAATATTGATTTTTGAATTGGCCCGACCCGGGACTCGAACCCAGGACCTCATGTCTGTAGTCGAACACGCTAACCACTAGACCAATGAGGCAGTCGCATTTTTATTTAAAATTCGTTATTTGAGATTTCAATAAATTATTTGTATTAATTATCCGACACTTTTAATATTTTAATGACAATTAAATTTCTAACTTACCTTCCTTTTTCCGTCTATCTATGTCTCGGATATCTAAAGTTTTAGATTTGTATAAATATAAACAAGACTTAAAAATTACTTTGCTAAAGAAGTTTCACTTCTGATATGCTTATGCTTATATGCTTATACTATTGCTTTCGATTAGACGGCATCTTACAAAGTTAAGATTATTATTACAAATACAGCACAATGCCTACTTTTTATTATTTTGTTAAATATTTAGGAAGACATATTTTTTTCATATTATACGGCAATTATATCATTTCTGGCACAGTATTTGACCGCGATGAACTCTGAACCTATTCAACCGATTTAGGTGATTTATGTTAAATTTATTACAGGGGTATTTGTTTGTTTGTGATGAGTTCTGCCAGTAAATAAGATACATAAGTCGCACATTTAAGTGTAGAAGTTCCCGGGTTATTATCAAATAAAGGTTGTCTTGTAGAACACAGCTGTTCCACCAACATTATTACCGACATCGATCTAGACGGCGAAGCAGAGAGCCACGCCTCAAAATACCGTGTTCACTAATAATATTATGTGTATAACAATTCTCTCTAACTATTACCTTTACGAAAATAGCTTTAACGTCTTATTATAGTACATATATTTGTTATAATGTATATAGTATTTATAAATATGTTTTAACACAATATTTTTTGTAAATACTATTTCATATTTTTTCATGTTCGATGTATATTAACTGTAAAATGACTGATTGTGTTTGAATAAATAACTTTTTTGGCGGTCTTGCATGAATGATAGTGAGCGTAATATATCTAGGATCCAGGCAGGATATATCCAGGCAGCGTCTTTTAGTTAATTTTCAGCATAAAAGTGACGCCAACCAAATAATTATTTTAAATATGTAGGAAAATAAAAAAAAGGTATTAATATATCGGCTTCTAAACATATGCCTAATTAAAAAGAGCTCGAAAGCGAAGGTTGATCATGACTCATACTAGTTATTTTTTTTCGTCAAAGAATACAATTACTTCACATATATTTCCTATTAAAACTGCATCTTCTGAAACTATGCAATTTCAAAAGAAATGACGGAGTGTTAAATAGCTGCCGTATTGTAAAGAATATTGCTAAAAAATTTGCGTTCTCATCCAATAGCTATTGCTTTTAAAAAGCCAATGTATTTCAAACGCGTTATAAAACTTCGTCGAAGTTTGCAAACTCGCTGGAACTTGTTACAATTTGTTCGAGTTGTGGTTAAGCTATGTATTTTTAAGTTTCACTATCCAAAACATATAAAAGGCTATAGTTTAAATGTTCAGTGTAAAGTTTCTATTAAAGGAATAAGAGAGCCCTAACTTCATGTGGTTACGTCGCGTTATTTAAGAAACTTCCGTATGATTTGATTTTACACAATCGAATTATTTATTTTCTTAGTTATCTTTACTTATTTAGTTATAGGCCATTTAAAACAAGGTAACCTAAATTAAATCTAAACTTAGATAGTGCTTTAACTACCCTTTAAGTATCCTATAATAAAAAAAAATCAACTCGTAATAGGAAAAATATTATTACACTAACTCATAATTCATCGTTAGCAGATTTGTTAAAGATTACATTTCCTTAACAAACTGCACTGTTTTGCAGTTTGCTGAAGGAAACCTTGTGCAGGTAACAAACAAATCTAACACTAATTTGTACAGGTTTGCTTAGTTCAAAGACTCAGTGTGAGACCATTCAGCGTTTCCCCAGTTCCACTGAAACTGTGGAATCACTAATTCAACAAAAGGAATTCGAGATACCTTGAATTTCACGAAATATGTACCTGAATAAGATTCTGTAATAAATGTTTTGCCTTATGCTATATTCTGTCTATTGCTAAGTAAATGTAAGCATAATATACTAATAATCGTATTTAAAATTAGTATTCTACATTTTTTACTATTTAAATGTTCACGTGTCACTATTTTAAAGAGTAAAGTAAGTAAGTGGTAAGACATACGGAATAAGAATAGCAAGTTAAAATATATGTATACGTGTAAATATACAAACTGAGGAACGAAACATTATAACGCTCTTTTTAACAATAAAATTGATATAATAATCAAATCAATAGTTATTTCATGCAGCAGTTTTGAATTGACTAATACAGACATATTGTTATGTGATTTCCAATGCACGACTAACGGTGATCTTAAAAATAGTATTGCACGCCTTCTGCTTGGTATAAAATTTTAATGAGAATGAAAGAAGCGAAGGAGATATACAAGGATTGTGGCAAGTGGAAGAACGTGGTATCTACCTACCCCTATGGGAATGAGGCATGTATAAAAATGTATGTAGTAATCTTTTAAGGTCCCACTGCTGGACACAGGCCTCCTGATTCATAAGAGAGAGCTTTTAGAGCATAGACCAACCAAGCCGCATTTCCCGTTGGCAAGTTACACATAGTAAGTAGCAGCCCATTAACGTCCCACTGCTGGGCACAGGCCTCCTCCCTCATATGAGAGAGGGTTTTTAGAGCATAGACCCACCACGCTGCTCCACTGCGGATTGGCAGGCATAGTACACAAGTGCACTCTCTATTCCTTCACTCTCATAGTCCGATGTGACGGGAATCCGACACGACCGGAGAGAGATCAGGCGCAGGACCGACGGCTTAACGTGCTCTCCGAGGCACGGGGGTGGATCACACCGCCAACTTCCCAACTTCGGGCAAATATTGAGAAAATCTTAATAGAAAACTCAATATCGATTTCGAATTGGCCCGACCTGGGACTCGAACCCAGGACCTCATGTCTGTAGTCGAACATGCTAAACACTAGACCAATGAGGCAGTCAGACCAAGTTACACATACCCCAGCATTATTCCCGGGATATGCAGGTTCCCTCACCATGTTTAACTATACCGAAAAACTGGATTACCGATGAATTGGACAGTACAATCAAGCACGTAAGTTTTGTATAGTGAAATTTAGTGAGGCCTGCCTAGAATTTGAACCCGGGACTTCTAAATCTACGTGCTTCACCATAGAATCCTTATATTAAAATGTTTTATTGCTGACAGCTTATAGCTTAGCTGTTATCTCACCTAGTAAGTGATGATACAGTATAACATATAAGCGCGCTACATTATACCGGAACGCAATTTTTTTGCTGCGGGTACGTCTTTACTAGTAGGGTAGAAAATAGTATCCACGGCCGAAGCCTCCCAGTCTTCACTCCGAAGTCCTGGCTCAGACAAATTTGAAAATACCTTCTTTCCTAAGTTAGCCCTCCCAGAAATTGAAGAAGTTGAACCCAAGACATCTGCTAACGAAGCGAATACTTACATACTTCAATAAGAGCAATATTCTCTAATTATTATATTCCAACTACTGATCTCAAATCAACAGTCGAGTTGTCGGAAGTACAAAGAAACCGCACAATTGCGGTGACGCAGTCACGTACTGAGTTGACCTCAAATTAGTGTCAAAGGGAGTGCTTAAGCACTAACTGCATCGACATTCGTCACTTAATAAGTTAAACACGCAAATGAACAGTTCGAACGCTGTTGAAAGCTCTCTACTAAGTTGCAATAATCTAATATATTAGGTATTATTGACTTTTATTCAATGAAGAAAGCACTTTATTGAATAAAAGCTTGGTAACTGAAAGATGACGCCCACTTTGAAGTGAAGGGGGATATGACTGAAGGAATTGAAGTGAATTCAAGTGATTTATATTGAATTCAGTTCCAATTTATACCTCTTAAAAATAGTTAGATATACTTATATTTTATCGTCTCCTGAAATCATAAAAGGCTTTATATAACGTGGATTAGGGGTTGAAAGACGACACTTGAACATTATATCAATTAAATTTGTTTTGATACGATAGATGCATATTTTTTAAACAATTTTTTTTGCTTCTCATAAGATAATTTTTTTCTTGTTACAATTGCTTTCCTTTTCAATACATTTAGTTCTACAATAACTTAATGTAGAAATACAACGTTTGGGTAAGTAAATATTTATAAATAATTCAATGTACGACTGTTGATTATAGGAAAGAACGACTTATAATCGAAATTTACGAGGGTTCCTTCCCGCCCTGTTCTGAGAAGAGGCCATAACAAACTCAGTCGGGTCTACGTTTTTCTTTCTCTTGATCATTACAACATATATTTAAAATCAATTCTATATCGATAAGAGCAATTCATTCACTACCACGGTTATCTTCTTCTTTATCATCTAAGTAGTCCTTGAAATTATATTATTTTTCAATTAGTTTTCTTTTAATAAATAGATATAGATTTAAATTACAAAAACGTATACAGTTACCCTTGAATGAATTGTCAATTTCACTAGAATTTACAGTATTTCTTATTTTTTACGTTAAACATAAATAACTGATTTTATATAATAAATTCATTAAACACCATCTCTACCGAAATATTGTTTTATTCAAATTATGTAATTATTAGTTGAAATATGATATTGGACAACAGTTATGGCAATGTATATAATCATTTTCGAGTAAACTAATTTAGAATATTAAAAAAGCTTCTTCTGTAATGGTTCTGAAGTTTTTTACAATTCGAAATTTTGCGTAAGATACATCAATTATATTAGACGATTTGGTGCAATGAAGACAAACATAACGACGCTGGGAGGTATTAATTTATTCACGGTTCTTGGACTACGCCCATGGAACTCATTACCTGTGATTATTTTCAGGATTTGTTATTATACTCTCTGTTACTTGAAATCTAGACCGTGGCAGCTGTTATATTCTCAAAATTTATGCTTTACTGGCTTCGTCTTCTTGTGACGGAGTCTACTTAAATGTAAAATAAATTAGTAAATAAGTAAGTAACAGCCCATTAACATCCCATTGATAGGCACAGGCCTCACTCCAAGGAGCGAGAGTTTTTAAAGCATAGACCCACCACGCTGCTCCACTGCGAATTAGCAGGCATAGAACACAAGTGCACTCTCTTTTCCTTCACTCTCATAGTCCGATGTGACGGGAATCCGACACGACCGGAGAGAGGTCACGCGCAGAACCGACGGCTTAACGTGCTCTCCGATGCACGGGGGTGGATCACACCGCCTACTTCCCAACTTCGGGCAAATATTGAAAAAATCTTAATAGAAAACTCAATATTGATTTTCTTATGGCTGTAGTCGAACATGCTATCCCCTAGATCAATGAAGCAGTTAAAACAAAACACAAAATAAAATAAATTGTATTGATATATATCCTGTGCTCCAAATCGAAACGAATCCAGAAAAATGAAGAACTAGTCGTTTCGGGAGTCCATCAGCGTCAAATATCGTTGTATGAGGTTTAAATATGTACAAAAAATTGACTTTTCAGTGTCTTTTAGTGATTTCGCAATAACGTCTTTTTTAACGATTACTTGTAATTAATTCTTTAGACGATTAAGTTGATTGAATTTTATGAAACTTTAAATATATATCATCAAATGCACATTTTACACTACAGTACTTCAAACAATATATAATTGCGAAAAGATATTCCACTAGTATACGCTTGTATTACAAAGAACATAGCAATTCATTACACTTATCGTATTAAGCCACGGTGATCTACTAATTTGAGACATTGATTCTTGCTGACCTATCAGCACCAGACCAGGGCTTGTAGATAAGATGACTGTGTGGGAATGACATATCATATCGATATGTCACATTATCACATGAACAAATTGTGGTGTTCTAGTCTTTCGACGTAGCATTATCGTAATTAGAATGTCATTTCGACTAGAGGGGCTGACCAGTTAGGCGAAATCTTCAATATTTGATTAATATTTATCATTGAACTGCCTCCATTGGTCTAGTGGTTAGCATGTTTGACTACAGACATGAGGTCCTGGGTTCGAGTCCTGGGTTGGGCCAATTCGAAATAGATATTGAGTTATAGATAGCTGTTTATAATTTTATATATTATTGACAGTAACACATCCTATATCTCCTTGTGTCCAAATCTTTTAAGATGAATTTGGTAATGAATTTATATACATAATTCTGCGTTAAACGTATCTATATCACTAATCCATCCGAAGGACTGAACAGCGTTAATTGCTGAAATTCTTAATATATGGAGCTGTTTGGCGGCGCAGTGATGAGATTATATGATCTTATTTGTTTCTTCTGCTGAACTTGCTAACAGCAACTCCACAATGGGGATAAGAAAGTCTAGCTGTTCTTTGTTAGCGATATTACGTAGTTGTCTATCTAGTGGGAATATGATGAAATCGAATCATAGTAAGAGTCCACCTCCCAAAAGGCACATTTATTTCAACTCTTTCAAGGTAATTAGTTTTAAAACTCTCGCAGTAAGCGCTCGTTTTTCACATATAAAACACAATATCTTGGAAATATGGGGAATTACGTTCTTAATAATTGTCTACATCGCGACATTTCAAGACATTCTGGGAAGGACTTTTAGAGGCCACGAAGTTTTTTTACGAAATTCGCTACAGCCTTTCTTTAGTTCTAAATGGTGTAAGTGAAATTACTTTCTTATATTATAATGACGACTGATGTACCATTAGTCTAAAAATTACACGACAACCTTAAGAACATACCATATAACGGGAAAATTTCCAAGTTAGTTTCATTCGAACTTTGCATAATGGCTAACTGTTAAGTACACAACTTGGTCTGCGTGGGCAAAATTGTAAAACTTTTGTTTTGTATGCAACTCCCTTTACAAAGTTTGGCGGAATTTTATTGTGCATGGGTTGGCTCCTATTAATAGTATTACAGGTACTGAGTTAAAACATTTCTTTGTAGCTTCATTATGGTTGTCAACTTTTACTAAAACCGGAATTAATTATCCTCCATATATTTTTCTTTACCGAATAAATAAATCATAATAAATTATAAACTACACATCTTTGTTTATAAAGAGAGACTAAGAGTACTTTCCTAAAACTACTATATAGTATATAATAATTATTTATATATATATATGACAGCCGGCAACGTTTTTTAATGTTGGTAACAAGGTGTGCAGCGAGTTAGCAACAAACATCTAGCAACATTCGAACTACCCCCACTCGCAGAAACTTGTATAAAAGGGCTTGCATTATGCTGGCGGGCATTCTTACACGAAGTGCTGCCCGGTATAAAATTTATTATAAAGTTCAGATTCAGTTTTATTTATATCAAAGGAATAGTTCAACTACACACTTTTATAAACCACAAGAAATAGAATCGAACAAAATATATCATTTTAATTGAATTCAACCTACATTAATAAGACCTAGCTCATCCAGAACAGAAATTAATAAAAACGAACGCTTATTTAGAAATTTCAGAATAAATTTTGTTAGTGATTGTTTTATTTGTGGATTGCTATTAAATTACTATATTTGTTTATTATGCTGAGGTCTTTATAATTATATCAGTGAAACGTTTACATCCACTACATCCGGCTTAAGGCAATTCCGGAAATTGTCAAATTTAAGAATACGTCGTTTTCACGACGACTGTGACTGGTGGACTTATTATTTTTGAGTGGGGCGTTTGTTATAAGAAGGGTAGCATAGGAGAATGAAGCAAAATATTCGCCTAGTGACAGTTCTTAGTTTATATTGTGTTTTAAGACGTTCAAAGTATGTAATATAATAACGAAGAATCTGCGAATAGTATTACTTAACCTGCAAAATAGTGAGCGACTCTAAAAATATTAACTGGCTTTACACGACTACAATAATTCGCTTGGAACTTTAACCAATTGGTTTCCGCACGAAAACGTTAAACAATTATCTACTTAATAAACACCTAATAAAAAGCTGTTTATGAGATAAGTCATATGAATAATTCCAAAGGATTTAAATCCGCAATTTGCTTCCTTTCTAACCACGGGAAAACATCGCGTTTATTACAAATTTAGTAAATTAGTTTCCGCAATTAAATGTGAAACATACACTCCTTTGAGAAGGTTAGTAATTTGCTAACAAAATCTTTTCTTTAATTATAAACGATCTTATTTTATTAGACTAAATACAGTTTAAATTAATTGCTTACATTTTAATACAAACCGGAGATTTTAAATTATGAACAATATTTCGATCTAACTTTTATTATAAATAGAGATAAGGTAAATAATATTTTCTAAATCCCCTTATAAAAGTCTTAAACACTTTATATAATTAAGAAATTTCAATCGCGGTAAATAATTTAATATTGACAATGCTAAAAAATTCTTGCCAGATTAATTTTTTTTCTTGCTATAAGATTTATTATTCACCTGAATAGATTCTTTAAAGAATTTGTAAGACTGTTTTTACTATGTTATGTTTCGAAGGTTATGCTTTAGAAAATATTGTTCTATATGTGCCTTTATGAAATCGGTCGACGGAAAAATTTATGCAAGAGTAGAAATTACAGCGTAGTGACCGGAAGAGTGTATTTAATCACATTCATGCAAGTTAATCTATATTAATATATTATCTCGAATGCAAAAAGCTTTTTTTACTAAGTACCATTTGAATGTGATGTCACTTATATACGTCAAACATAAATAGCATCAAATAATATAAGGAGAATAGAAACGTATTCAAAATACTTGCGTTTATGAAAAATTAAATCTAGGGTATGTTGAGTTTGTTATTAAGTTGAATAAAATAAAAATTGATAAATATTATCCCTCTCGGGATGCTCAACAGAAGTGATAGCTATTTAATAACAAATAAAAGTGAAAAACACAATTTTAATACTAGAAATGGAAACAAACTTGTAATCCCATATTTTAGAGTAAAGAAGGTTCAGAAATCATTTGTCGGGTTGAGCATACGCATTTTTAATAAGATACCGCAATCAGTTTTAGATTTGCCTCCAGATAATTTTAAGAGATATGTCGAAAACACTCTTTTACAAAAGGCATATTATAATGTTGAAGATTATTTAAGCGATAAAAGTGTTTGGACTAGATTCCAGTCCCACAGAAGGAATATGTTACACATTGCAACGTCTTTAAAAGAGTAAACGTTGAGTTTTTTCTCAGCTTAATCAACTTTCAGAGCCGATGGTAGATTTGTTACCAACGAACAGACTACTGACGATTCAAATGTTCTTTTTGAGCCTACCTGAATAAAGAATATTTTGATTTGATTTAAATATTGAAATTGTTTAAATTGAGAAAAGCTTAGGTTGTTATTTCAATTTTATCTACGTTAACATGATAACGAGGTTATTATTTTATTCAAATCAAATCAAATCAAAATATCTTTATTCAAGTAGGCATATTACAGCACTTTTGAATCGTCAAATATTTGTTTTTCTTTTCTTTTCCACACCAATTCTAATGTACGTCTGATGATGATACTCCAGAACGACTTAAAATCTAAAGTTCCTTCGCGCCCCGATCCGAGAAGAGCCCACAACAAACTCAGTCGGGTGTTTTGTTTTTTTTTTTATCATCATTATTACAATATCATATTAGTTTAATATAATTCAATTCAAATTAGAGCAGTTCGTTCACTCCCACGCGTTTCTACCGTCTAAGTACTCTTGCAACTTATAATACGATTTTTCTATCAACTTTCTTTTAACAAAGGCTTTGAATTTATTAATTGACATTTCTAAAACGTCTTATTGAATATAAAATATATTTTATTCTTTGTCTGTCCGAAATACGGCTAGCGCTGTTAGCGCAAGGATATAATAAGGCGGGAAGAGGTTACCTACCACTGCGGTATGCGTGAGAGAAAGGAAAGCTAAACATACTGGTACCGTAATGCGTTACGTAATGAAGAGGTTTACCCTCCCATAAAAAGTTATGATTTTAAAAGAGAATTATTATTAATAATGTCACAATGGCAATAATTCTCTACGATACACTGCACAACCATTGTATGTTGCATATTGAAACGACACACCTTTAACAGATTATAGACTATAAGCCTATTAAAAAAAACTAAGTGAAATGAACCTACATGAATATCGCTGTTATTATAATATATCATAAAATAACTTTGAGCACTATGTCGTCATTTCATGTAAGATATCAAATTTATGTACGGCAATTTTTTGTTGATATGTTATTAAATATTACGTTGTACCTTATAGCCGGACATTATAAAAGAAATAAAAAATTTAGGATAAATAAAATAATTATATACTTATGTACTCACCTGTACCTCTAAGAAATGACGATATAGCGCTCAAAGTAATTTTATGATATAGTAAGAGCCTTCTAAGCGTTATTCACGTTGGTTCATTTCACTTGTAAATTTTTTCCTTAGGCTTGTAGTCTATTAATGATAATAGACGTTTTAATTTATAATATCAACACTCTGATCTGAAAATGGATATTTAATAAACTCTCGCTGATAATTAAACAGTTGAGAAAACTTCTTGGTTTTTCCTAAGTCCTTCCTAAGCTATTTATTGCCATTTGTGGAGGATTTTATATTGGGTTCTTTTGCTACAAAAATAACTAATACATGCAAATTGATTAATGTATGTCTTAAATTGTAGTGGATGATCATTATATATAAACTTAACATTGACATAAATAAAAATAAAAACAATTCCTAAGCTTTATATAATTTAATAAAATACAAACATTTATCCTAAATTTGTATTGTTCGAATCGAAATTGCTTCAAAGAATATATTTATTCAAAGAAGTAATTTGAATATATTTGTAAAATTCTGTAGAATTTTCGATTATTTTGTCGAAATGTTGCCGGAGATACGCTTTGAATAATAAAGCACGTTTGAGATCACGAAACGTGACTCAAGAAATGTCCAAAGAAAATATGTTCATCGCTTGTTCATTTGTTTCGAGGCTAGCTTTTGATGACTTCTGCACATCAAGCAAAAGCGTTTCCAAGGAACCAAGGCAGCGAAGTTCCAGAAATAAAGTAGTTTTGACGGTCTCGTTGGTGCAGTGGTGCGAGTACTCTCTTTGCTAGCAGAGACCCCGGGTTCGATTCCCGGTAACGAGAATTTTGAAAATAGTATATTCAAATTTGTCTGGTGGGTGGCATCGGCCACGGCTAGTTACCATCATACCAGCAAAAACGTATCGCCAAAAAAGAGATTTGTGTTCCGGTACGATGCTATGTAGAAACCATGAAGTGTATATCGCCTCTCACCAGACTAGCGCGCTTCCATCTTAGACTGTATCATTACCACTTACTATGAGGTGAGACCACAGTCAAGCGCTAAACTATCAGCAATAAAATTTTGTCGCTGTAATAAGTATTTACATGTCGCAAGAAAAAACGAAATATTATTTTTAAATATTACACTAGGAAAAAAAAAACACTTAACGTTACAACAATTTCCAGAAAATATTATAACACACTTTTTCATTTTACTCACATTTTTAAAACGGATACGATTACTATGAGCATGTTATTGTGTAAATAGTTTTAATAAGTTCGTATCATTTAATTAAATATATGCGTTGGATATAATAATGTTTCAATCATAAAATTATATCAACATCCTAGTACTCATCACATGGAAATCCATTCAAATTTTCCGTGAGCTTATTGAATAAGAAAGATCCTGAAAAAGCGGAGTGAATTGATCTTACTTCGTGAGGCCAATCTTAAGATTTTTTTTCACCCCTGAAAGAATGTTGCCACCCTCACTAGAATATTACTTTTGTTATGAACAGCCGGGAATATACGTCTTGGAGATCTCTTTTTAGATACTTTCTTATTTTAACCGCGAGAATATAGTTACTCAATAAAGTACTGCCTCTTTAATATTTGTTAAGAAAATACTAATGACATTGAATTATTAGTATTCTCTTTTACCATTTCATATAGGTATCAATGGTTTAAAATTATCCCCTTTGGTCTAGCTAATCTTAAACTAATATCTAATTTATATGTTTTGTAGTGAAAAAAATTGTAAGGATAATGTCTAAATAATTAAGAGTATAGAAAGTATATATAACATACCGATTTATAAATTTGTGTTATCGACTTACATAAAAAACTATTTCGAGATTCTAAAGGTCGCTGTTTGAAGATCTTTACTAAAAACCAAATTAAAAGAAAGGAATGCAGCAGGCTTTTGCAATAGAGCTTTAATTGAAACCATTCTTTGCACTGGTAAAAGCAAGTTCTAAAAAAGCTGCCTTTTAAAAGATGAATTTTTGCTCTACCTAGTGGGTAGGAAATCGTTTTATTATGAAATTAGTGTAGATCGATACAAATATTAGAAAATATTACCTGTTATTGTAAAAAATATGTTCTTTACAAATATTAAAGGAGCAAAAATATTTTAATTTGAATCTAATGTCATATTTATATGTATCCCTTGTGTCAGTCATTTTGTGGTTGTGCCAATGATCACCACGCTTGGCAGGCGGGTTGGTGATCACAGTGCTAACCTTATCGCACCGATAACGCTGCTGCCCGTTATCGGTCTGTGGCATTTAGGTCAGCTATGGAGAATGATTATACCTCTATTTGTCGGTCGCCAGAGCCTCGTCGGTATGCTACCGACGAGGCTCTGCCGACTGGCATGGTGCATCGCGTGCAGGTGAGGTTGGCGTTTAGAGAGACGGACTGGGACGCGTTTCTTCCTTACACCCCAGCCTTTTAGCCGCTGGAGCCAGGCAGCACAAGATCGGGCCTTGTGAACGTGTTACGTGAGATCTATGTCCAGCAGTGGATGCCCATCGGTTGAAGCGACGACGATTTATATGTATAAAAATTCCGTGTCACAGTGTTTGACCGCAATCAACTTCAAAACTAGTCAACCGATTTTGATGATTATTAATGTTAATGGGTTTTTTCCGACTTAGGACATAGAATAGATTTTTATTTAAACGTATAATGCCTTTTTACTACGGTGAGTTCGTTAACTATGTAAAAAAGGTAAGTAGCAGCACATTAACGTCCCAGTGCTGGGCACAGGCCTCCTTACTCATACGTAAGAGGGTTGTTAGAGACTAGCCCTACCACGCTGCGCCACTGCGAACTGGCAGGCATAGTACACAAGCGCACTCTCTGTTTCTTTACTCTCACAAATCGATTGACGGGGAACCGACACGACCGGAGAGAGATCAGGTACACGACCGACGGCTTAACGTGGTCTACAAGGCATATGGTGGATAATAGAAAAGTCAACATGCATTTATGAATTGACCCGACCCGCGTCTCGAACCCAGGACCTCATGTCTGTGGCCGATCATTCTAACCACTAGAACAATGAGGCAGTTAAGTTTGTAGTATGCTGCAAATAAATCCTATAAGCAACAAATATATGGTGCCGTTATTTCACTCCCACATTTAAGTGTTGCATGCAGACGGAGTTGCGTGAGTCAGATAGTATATATATATTATTTTCAAATTAACACCTATATATATAGGTGTTTTTGTGATATCTTCTCAAATGTGTCTACTTTCCGAATCATTTGTAGATTTAAAATGGACAGACCGACAGGATCATTGAAGTGGCCACTTGAGTTAAATCTACTTTTCCTTTTAAGTTACAACTAAGCGAAATCCAATATTAAACAACATATAGATAAATAAAACAAATAATAGCGCATCAACAAATAGTACAAATATTATTTCTTGAAATAGTTATAAATAACACAAGAGGAGAATAAAATTCTATACAATTTTCCGTGCATGACTGGATAAAGAAGTGCTTGTCCACAGTTGAATGGTCCTTAAGTTGTCGGTTTAGAAAGCTGGATTTATTATGAAATAAACAGTGATTTTTCACAATATATTGGTTAAATTTTATACTTATTTTATTTTATTTCTGTTTACAAAGGACAAAGTTGATACCGTATTTAAAATGTGAAAGTATTGTACTCGAATACGAATACGTTGTTCGCGTTTCGTTTTTATTTTTAACTAACCGACTCGACAGGTTTTGTGCTGTCTTAACTATAAAATTTGAATTGGTATAATTATTCAACAACAATTTTTATTCCATTATTCTAATATACTTATAAGCACAACACAAAAGATACGGAAACAGAAATGTCACAAACACTTAGCGACTGCTCTTATAATTTATTTATAGACATACATTTAGTATTACAAATAATAATTTATTGTGAATTACAAACATTTGTTCTACTAATGTAAATTGTACTTTGGGGTAATGCTGCTAATATAGATGTCATATTTGTACTGCAGAAAAGGGCCGTTCGTGCGATTTACAATATGGGTCCAAGAGAATCGCTAAGAAACAATTTCAAGGCAGTTAATATGATGACAGTTCACTGCGTATATATATTAGAAAACTTTTTGTATGTACATAAAAACATTGACTCTTTTAATAAAAAGAGTGAATTAAACTTACGAAACCAAAACAAACTTGTTACAAATTCTAGTAGGCTGCATAAGATTAACAACTCATTTAAGGGTAACTGTATACGTTTCTATAATAAACTCCCACAAGACGTTCTAAAGATGTCAATTAATAAATTCAAAGTCTTTGTTAAAAGAAAGTTGATAGAAAAATCGTATTATAAGTTGCAAGATTACCTAGACGATAGAAACGCTTGGGAGTGAACAAATTGCTCTAATTTTAATTAAAATATAGTAAACTAATTTGTTATTGTAATGATGATGGTAAAAAAAAAAACCCGACTGAGTTTGTTGTGGGTTCTTCTCGGATCAGGGCGCGAAGGAACCCTCGTAACTTTAGATTTTAAGCCGATCTTGAGTACCGTCATCAGATGTATATTAGAATCAGAGTGTGGAAAAAAAATATAATTTGACGATTCAAAAGTGCTGTAATATGCCTACTTGAATAAAGATATTTTTGATTTGATTTGATTACTAATCGATCAAAATTTTGCCAAACGCTATTAGGTTACTATAAAAAGTTCATATTGAAAGGAGGACAAGAAGGTGACATCCAAAAGTTACTATAGTGATGTGTTTTGTTAAATTAACTAATGTTTCACACGCACCTTCTTAATTTTTCTTCCATAAGAAACTTTAACAAATTGCCTATTACAAATTTGATAAAATATAGTAGCAAAAACAAAGACTTTTTTTGTATCTCGCCATATAACTCAATATATTTTGTGATAAATACTAAATTACATATTTAAATTATTCCAGATAAAACGATGAGTTAAATAAAAATAAGCTTTTTATTTTTGATCTTTAAGACACCGAAATCTCTTAAATTTATCGAAAAGTTGTAACGTGATGATAAATGGACCTGAATGTAACATACTTTAAACGTATTCAAAGATGCAAATGTGCATTTAAAAGTCAATGAGACTTTAGAAAATAGTGTTCATACTCTGCGGTGTAAAATTAATAATGAGTAGAATAAAATGGAAACTGGAAAATGCCTGCAGAATATTTCATTAGGCGACAAGAGGTGTACTAGAGCTCTTAAGTCTTAACGACACACTCTAATTTGTGAAAGTTGTTACCCTGCTTGTAACCCCTTACATTATGAGTGACTCTGTAAATTACAAAGTTTGTATATCGCACCACTGATTCTATTAAGCATATTATATGCCTCTTAACTCGTTTAAAATTTAACAGGTTTTAATTTTCAGAGAGAGCCTACTTTTATAATATCCTCTTTTATTAGCAGAAACGCAACTTCGTTAGTTGCTTTAATTTAACTTATATAATTCATTGTTAATTTTTATTTACACCCAGAGTATAAATGTGGAGTTTTTTAACCTTTTTGTATCATTACTGCGGGAAATTACAATTCATATCTGCCAGTGTGGGACTTGACGACAAGCCAGAATATTCACAAAACTCAAGGGAACCCGCTTCATCTAACGGGTAGGTGGTCTAGAAGTTATCCACATTCAACTCTAATGGCACCACAGATGCTTCCGTCAAAAGTTCAAACAAGTTGGAACAAATGAGGAAACGTATTCTAACCGCTTACCACACTTCGCTGGAGAAGAAGGCCCCAGGCTCTCACTCGCTCAACATTGCCTCCTTCTGCAAGATGGCAGACGCACAGAAAACAACAGACCATAACGACTACTATGCTTGGTAGGTAAAGATAAACTCCGACTAGTAATGTCAGAAATTATAGCTGAGGTTTCTAATCAGAGCGCTCTTTTATAGTGTGTTGCTCTGAATCGATAGGAGATCCACACAGGATGTCAGGCGTCTCTTTTTACTAACAATTGCATGCCTACATTAAATTGTTGGTGGTAAAGTTGAGAGGTAAATATTTACCGAAGCAATTAAACCCTGTAAGTACGCTGCGGGAGACAAGGTCTAAATATACCTGAATTATGAAACTGGATAATAAAAGACTGCATCCACAAAATTCCCTTCACTAGCTTATAACCGATGGCTCCCGCAGATCATATTTCCGTAAAACGTATAAATAGAAAAGAACGATGTTATTTATAAATAATCCTTAAAGGATTTTTAGCAATGGTTTGCTAGCATTATTCTACTTAATTTGATTCCTACCACAATTATGACATGCACTGCCAACAATTTATATTTTCTAAACATGTGTATCATTATTAGTTTATGAAAAAATAACTTCATATTAGGAAGACATTATTACAATCCGCTTATATGTACTGTATTTATTCTTAACGCAACATTAAGAATAAATACAGTACCAAATTCAAGGAACCTCATTTTAAATAAAATGGTTATTACGAAAGTCGGGTGCGATTTTGTTGAAGTGCATAATTCAACGTTTGCAATTTTGCAGAAAAGCGTTTGATTGCGCATGAACTTGGTGATGTAAATCAGAAAATTTTATCATAGTTATCGTCGTTATAGACAAGTATTCTTTTGTAGGGGAAGGGGAAATGTATGCTAGCGAGTAAATAAATAACCTTTTATTTATGACATCACACTTAACAGAAGCTGTGTTACTATTAAAAGTAGTATATCGTATAAAATAACGTTTAGTATCACTTATGTCAAGTATTTATAACAAGACTTGATTCAAATTTTGGGAATGATAAACAATAAAGACTTACAGCACTTAATTAGACTGTAATATTCATTTGTAAAAGAAATGAATTTATAGAATTGATTTTCCCTTTTAACCCATACTATGACCGCATTATTATTGATTAGTGCCCATATATTTCTTGATTAGTTACATTTACCAGTAAATAAATTTATATCTTTATGAATAAATTGACAGAATGGCGTAAAAATATTTTTTTACATTGCCAAGTCAATCAATAAGCCAAGTATGAAAGATTTAACAAGAATATATGTTTATTTTCCTAGTCACTATGTATTTAAATCCGTTAAAACTTAATATTTGAACCCATAATAATTTTATTTTGAATGCAATCGTAGACAGCGGTATGCAATTCATTGAATAAGTTTCAAAATTGTAATGTATTTATATAATTGAATTACCCACACTGATAGGAACGTTTAACAAAAACGTTTATCGATACTCGATGCCAACAGAAAACTGGCACCGATAACCCTTTTTGTAAACAACTCCAGCAAAAGGGACATGAATATGGCGCTACAACGTTAAAGCAATCGATTTTAGTTACGACCTCTAAGCCGCATCGGTATTTTATTTCTTATAAAATCACAGAATCGTGCGTGTAGACTTTTTGACGCCAGTGAAATAATAACATTATTAGAAAAACATAAACTAACTGCCAAGAAATTAAAATGAGCTTCTATAAACCCACTTAGAGAGTTGTAATGTTTTATATTAGGTCCTTACATATGAAATTACCCCATTTGTCGTACTTTGATCTCCTCTTTGGTTAAGAATTTCAAATCCAAATTTATAAATGCAATTAACTTTTCTTCTTTGGCGATTTTTTTCTTTGGCGTCGCTTATTTCCGCACATTGGAATACATGAAATATCGGTATATTTACGAATACAAGTTCTAACGTAGCACCAGTGCTGCAGAAACAGCTCGAAGTATTAAAGATGGGTACGGCGCTCATGTCGCAAAAGAAAGCCCGGTACGTTTTTGGTTTCAACGTTTTTGTTCTGGAAATCTACCCTCAGAACCAACCCCGTGGACGACCGGAGACTAAAGTGGAAAATGAAGAATTAAAGGCTATTGGAAGCGAAACCATCACAAAGTACTTCAGTGATAGCTGCAGGCTTCGGGGTATGTGACACAAGTGTATAATCCACTTAGACCAAATTGAGAAAGTAAAAAGAGTTGAGTGAATCGAACCTGCAAACACGCATCGAGTGCTGTGTTACTTTGCTGAACTGCGCTTAACGTAATGAACCCTGGAGACCCAGCTAAATCCTGCACTAAACAAAAATTGACTCAGAAAATTTACTTATGAGTGTTTGGTGGACTAGTGCCGGTGTTGTTCACCACAGCTTTCTAAAATCTGGCCGAGTGATTACGACAGATATCTATTGTCTGCAACTGCAAACTATGAAGGAAGAACTAGCTGATAAACAACCGAAATTGGTCAATCGCTCTAGGCCACTGCTGCTTCACGACAACGCAATATCACAAACTGTACAACAAACAACCACTAAGTTACATGCACTACAATTGGAATATATGGGACATCCACTGTACTCCCCGAACCTTGCTTCAACAGATTGCCATTTTTTCCGGAATTTGGACATGGAAAAAATTTCATCTTCGGTGCGGCAGTCCAAACCGCTTACAAAGAGTTTATTGATTCTCGTCCGTCATTGTTATTATATTAAAGGGATCAAAGAACTATCTATGAGATGGCAAAAGTGCGTAAATAACAACTGTGCATACTTTGATTAGTTAAATATATTTTACAAAAAAAAAATACTTTACAATCCTCTCGTACAAAACGCCCACTTTATATGTAGCTAATAGTTTACATCGTGATAGATGTCAATTGGGAGAAATAGTTTTGATGACTCAATAATTGTTTTTCACTTATTTTATAGGTACTTAGCGTTCCCTTTAGAAAAACCTCTTCCATTTTGCTTTATTAAGGTAGTAAGGTAAGGTAAGTAGCAGCCCATTAACGTCCCACGCTGGACACAGGCCTCTTCACTCACATGAGAGAGGGTTATTAGAGCATAGACCCACCACGCTGCTCCACTGCGGATTGGCAGGCATAGTACACAAATGCACCCTCATAGTCCAATGTGACGATAATCCGACACGATCGAAGAGAGATCCGGCGCAGGACCAACGGCTTAACGTGCTCTCCGAGGCACGGGGGTGGTTCACACCGCCTATTTTTCCCAACTTCGGGCGAATATTGAGA
Source organism: Elymnias hypermnestra (assembly GCA_015832385.1). Classification (NCBI taxonomy): domain Eukaryota; kingdom Metazoa; phylum Arthropoda; class Insecta; order Lepidoptera; family Nymphalidae; genus Elymnias; species Elymnias hypermnestra. Next base: position 1,808,863 of record JACTOM010000048.1, on the reverse strand, counting down.
AAATCATATTAGAAAACTCAATATCCATTTGGAATTGGCCCGACCCGGGACTCGAACCCAGGACCTCATGTCTGTAGTCGAACATGCTAACCACTAGACCAATGAGGCAGTCATTGGTCTAGTGGTTAGCATGTTAAGATAGTAAAATAACGTTATTTCTTTTCAATTTACATAATGTGATGTTAATAAATTTAAACAATGGATATACAATATCAAGGTGACTTTCGTAATTTGCATTAATAAATGATTTAACTAGGTAGGAAAAGTCTCATAAAACTTTCAAAAGCCACGAAAATAGAGCAGTGCAGAGAACAAACCAATGTGAAGCTTTGACATTGAAGATTATTAAGTCACTTAGGGTACTAATTGTTAACCGGAAATAACTTTTGACTAGATAATGAGAACTCGATCGATTCAATCTCAGAATATTTGATTTTGTTCCGTCGTGTCACCAAGTCTTCTATTTTACTTGCCGGTGCGCCCGACTGTTGAAACTTTCGTGTTCTATACTAGTATTGGTAATGTGTTGGTGTAAATTGATATCGGGAACATTAAGTAAGTGAACATTATAATCTGAGTTAATTAATAAAGTGTTTGATAGCACCAACAATACCTACCAATGCCCACAGTATGGAAACTGAATTATGGAGCCCACTAATGACGATGTCGGCTAAGAACCCTAAGCCCCTATGCCCCTATGCTATTTTAATCGTTAACATCCTTATAGTGTTGATAACAAAATTTATTAATTTAATTTAAAATTGTACATAGCATTCTAATGAAAGATCGCGTAAAAAGCTTAAAGATTTCTTTCAATAGAATGAGATGCAGAAGAGAATTTCTGAGATATTTAATTATTTATTCTGTTATTCTACGCGAAGACGAATGCAAAAAAGCGGAAATGATTAAAAACTGTCCAGTCGTTCTTGAGTTATAAATGTATAACGAACACGACTTAGTTTTATATATATTCAGATATATAAAAAGTATAAAATTTAGGTGCCCACTTCAATGCAGACATCGTTGTAAAAAACAATACGACCATTATACCTGAGGTCGATATCGCTTTGTTTTTCGACCCTCTTCCCGACGGCTCTGGCTCGTTTTATAACAATTACGGACAAAGACATTGAAGAGCTCACGATTTTGCATGTTTGAGGTCTTGTCATATATTATGCATATTTTTTCGACCTCGTGTAATGTTATAATCCTCTTATTTAATTAGGATGTGTTAATATTCTTGGCAACGTTTATATAACTCATTTTAACAAAAGGAATTTGTAATGCAGCCATTATATATCTGAATCGTTAAGCCATTATTTAAACGACTTTCAAAGGCTCAATTGTCTGCAATTAAATAAAGAGTTCATAATGCAACATTTCATATAAATTATGAACCCATATATAAGGACGTGGTTTTTTGTTGAGAAACAAAAGTCCAAGTCTAGGCACCGCTAAATTCTATTTGTTAAAAAAACCTGCATAACCCTGGAGTAATTCCGGGGAAAGTGTAGCCTGCCAATCCATAGTGCAGTAGCATGTTTGGGCAAGGTATCAAAACCCGCGTTCCTATGAGTGAACAGGGCTCAATAATGGAACCTTAATTAATAAAAACTAATTCCGGCGGCATTTAACGGCTTGGCTGTGCCTTTGGTAAGAAGTGCCGGTGCCACGGTGCCTCCAGATTTGACCCTGGTAATTGTTATTTAGGTAACTATATTTTCTCATTTATTAAGGGCTGGGGGCAGGTTAATATTCTTGGCACTCAGTAGTTCATTTCTTAGTCAATGGCCCCAAGTTGACACGAATAGAAGCATTGATAGTATGCTCTATGCGAATCGACGTGTGAGCATGTTCGAACGAACAGCCAGGGCCACGAGAAAAGTCTCGTTTAACATCTTCGTCATCCCGCAGATTCTCCCTGAGAATGTGTCCAAAGTACTTGAAGCTTTCCACTCTGTCTATACACATTTCATTTAAGAAAATAGGTAGTATTTTCTCCGGACCCTTACCCGCTTGGAATATCATGAATTTCCTTTTTTCTACATTATATTTGAGACCGTGATATCGTGCGGACTCTACACAAATATTAAGAAGATGCCTTAAGGCCTCTGATTAAAGGACTTAAAAGCACCATGTCGTTTATAGTATAAGTACATATCAATAAAGAATAAGTTTACTAGCAACGCTGAAGATATCTAAAATAAACTAAATTATTGCTATAAAAATTTAATGTACAATAAAGTTTGTAACATGATGAGCCGCCCATATATTTTATAAAGGGACGTAAATTGTCTTTAGGTAGTCGTAAATTTTATATAGATGATATCTGATTGACTCAATTGTAATCTGAGAAAATGTTGAAGAAAATTAAGATATTTCACGTAGTTAAGATATCAATATTATAGGTGATTTTGTAATTTATTTTTTAATTGCTGAGAGGTTATCGCTTGATTGAGATCTCTTCTGATTGTAAGTGATAATACAGTCGAAGATAGAAGCGTGCTAATCTGGTGCCGGGACATAAATTTCTCGTTTGTTTTTGCTGATAGAGTGGCAATTAGCCACGGCCGAAGCCTTCCATCAGTCAATTTGCTAAATTTGTGCTACTGGGAATCAAACCCGGGGTCTCTGCTACCAAAGCGAATACTCGCATAAAGTAAAATATTAAGTCCTAATTTTGTAAGATAAACTATTATTTATTCAGTACTGCTTTTGTACCAATAATATGCTTTTATATCAATATGGTTTGACAAAAACGATAACCTAGTTCGATAAATGAGGTGATATTATCATCAGTATGTATAAAATGTGAGTTGACCGTAAACGTGGAGGCACGCGCATTTGAAAAATTGTATAGCAGCCTTTTAATGAAATCGTTGCTCCATATAATATTTATTCCTACAAACCAACCGACCCAATCAAATTAGATCAAATGTATTTCATACAACTACAATCAAGCACTTTATCAAATATAACAATAGCCGTTAAAAACATTTTTTGACGGAATAACTTGACCGTATCATTATTTCCGAGTGACATGAATTCATATATTTCACGCCTGAGATTCGCGCATTAGCATTTCGTTCGCCTTAAACATTTGTCTTTTGCGAATAATGTCAACGTAGTGTATAAAATAAGAAGGAAATTTTAGTTTCAAAGAGTAAGATGAGCAGAATAGGCATTTTACTCCTATTTCTAGCTTAATCTAAATTAAAATCTAAGGTAAGTAGCATCGTATTTACGTCCCACTGATGGGTCAGCCCTTATTACTCTTCAGAGGGAGACTACGTATACCCCAGAATTGCTCTCGGGACACTTCTCAGGTTTCTTTACGATGTTTTCCTTCCCTAAAGCGCAAATAATAACAATTTAAACAACATTTAAGCACTTGAGCTTATTTTTTAAAGAAAATTCTCGTGGTTTTGAAACCGTGACTTGTCTAAAAAAGAAAAGAAGACACACATCTCAACACTAGGCCATCATGGTATTAACACTACAGTATTTCTATGTACTTAGAAGAACGTTGTGGTATAAAAGAAGATAAAGTAAAGTAGGTAAAGGTAAAGTATGCTTAGGTGGTTTGGGCGCATAGAGGGGATGAATGAAAGGAGACTAACAAGAAGGATTTATGAGTCAAGTGAATGAGAAAGTTGAAAGGGGAAGACCAAGGCGAACGTTCCTGAACCACATCCAGGATATTTTAAATAAGGGACAGGTCGAGAGTACTCTAAATCGACGAAGTTGTATGAAAGGATTAGGAATGAGAATGAAAGAAGCGAAGGAGATATGCAAGCATCGTGGCAATTTGAAGGGCGTGGTCTCCGCCTACCCCTATAGGAATGAGGTGTGATGATATGTATGTAGAATGTAAACCACAATCATTCAGTTGTAAATATATCTACAATTGACACAGTTTTCTAAACGCGAAGTACTTGCAATAAATAGATTTAGGTAACATAAATAATATATTATTTGATATGAACCTCCCTAAGTTAAAAACTGAGAAACTCATGTTAGAATAAATTCAGTATTTCGTATGTAATACAACGAACGTACAAAGACGGATTTACAAAGTTTTGTGGCGCGACTCACATAACAAGAATATATGTGGCTGAACATAACGGGCTATATGATAAAAGAGGTTATAGTCAAAGTCAAAGTCAAAATATCTTAATTCAAGTAGACCTATTCCAGCACTTTTGAATCGTCAAATATCGTTTTCTCTATACATTTTTTAAATGAATGACTGATCATAACATTAAAGAACGACTTACAATCTAAAGTTACGAGGGTTACTTCGCGCCCTGATCTGAGAAGAGCCCACACCAAACTCAGTCTGGTGCAAGTTTTTTTTTATCATCATCACAATATATATTTTAAATTTATTCTATATCTATATGTAGAAAAGTAATTATTATACGAAACAAATAGATAGTTCAAACAACGTTTATTGCTAAGTACCATAGACAAGAGAGTCACAATCATAGACACAAGTGCCACAAACTAATTATATTAATAAACATTATAGATTTGAAGTTTAATATTCCTACACTATATATACATAGAGCAATTCATTCACTCCCACGCTTTTTGTCTTCTAAGTATTCTTTCAAATTATAGAATGATTTCTCAATTAGTTTTCTTTTAATAAAAGATTTAAATTTATTAAGGGACATCTTTGTAACTTCTTCTGGAAGCTTGTTGTAGCAACGTATACAGTTACCCTTGAATGACTAGTCATTTTTATGTAGCCTACTAGAATTTACAGCAATTTTATTTTTATTTCTTAAGGTATATGAGGTGCATTCACTTTTTTTCTTAAAAGAATCAATTATATATGATAGATTAATATATATCCTATAATACATACATAGCCAGTTTATAGAAACTTAACAAATATAAGACGGAATTTACTTTAATCTAACAAAAAAAATATAGAATTTAGTGTAATAAGTTGTAAAAGTAAAACTATTAACTATTGTTTTTATAAGTGCCGATAATAAAACTTATCTTTTTTTTTAAAGTTATAATGATAACATAATGACATTTTGTAAATCTTTAAACGGAGCGATGATTAGTGCAAAGGTATTGAGATTTAATGAGGTTACGAAAACGATTGTTTTGTGAACACAATCACAGTCTCATTAGAGCTGGCAGCTCCACGCTGTTACAGAAACGAGAGCAATTATGAGCTTAAATTGTAACTTGGTGATAATATATCAAATTTAATTGCTTTACAAAAGATAAAAGATTTAATTGTGAAATCTATCGGGCCGTTTGCTTTACTGGATATTAATTACATCATCACCTCAAAGGCTTCTAACAAAAATCAGAAAACGACCACCTAGGATAGTAGCCCGAGTTGACACTTGAAGTACATAGTCTTGGTAGATTAGATTATGAAGAATAGAAATGCTCGGCTAACAGTGATGAGTGAAGCTTAACAAGATAAGATAAGATTTTACCGCCTTGCTGGCGTAATGGTGAAAGTATTTCACAGAGGTTTCGGATTTTCTCAATTTTTCCCGCCTCTGTTAATTTCGTAAATATTATGTAATTTGTTTAGATTTCAACTGATAGAAAGCTTTAGCAGTGACTAGTTACCACTCTACCAGCAAAAACGTACTGATAAGAAAAAAAATTGCGTCCCGTTACGATGCTGTGTAAAAACCATTGTTACCTCTTTCTGGGTTAGCTCCAGGCTGAATCCTCACTTAGCATTAGGTCAATCAACATCAAACGCAATCAGGTCCGCGTCAAAAAAAGATGGGAGGTCAGCAACGAATAGTGGCCAACAGGAACGCAGACTTCTAGTCAAGTAATGAACCTGACGCCAATTACGTTAAAAACCTGATCTCATGACATTCGTTTTTTTTTGCTCTGGGAAATGCCATTACGCACCCCGATGAAAGACTAATCGAATCGAGAGTATGGGACTCACTAATAACAGAATACTTATAAAAACCCCGCGGATCCCTCATCATCCATGAGTGAGATCACTAGAGGTTCCCTAACTGCATTCCACTCTAGTGCCCCGGATGGTACCGTCTATGAGGACCTACCACTCAATAGGGTGAGATCCCTCATCATCCATGAGTGGTATATTACCAAAAATAATATTTAGCTAAGTCCCATTAACGGAATTTGTAAGTAATTTACAAAAATTAACTAAAACTAATTTAATAATAGTATTAATTTAGTAACTAATAATTTTTATTACAATATATGAATTTTACAAACTCCACTATCAATAAAAGCGTGCTATTATTCCATACAGTACACGTTATTCCGATAATATGAAATGTGAACTAACTTGAATATTTTCTTTACGTATATTATTATATTTTAGCAATTTGTTGTATGTTAACTCAATTACGTTCATGAAATACTTAAATATAGTTGTGAAACTGTTTGTAAATAGCGCAGTAACAACTTAGTTATATTAAGAGTACTTATTTGAAAATGTTGCAAGTAATTTTGTAACCCCTTTTTCAGTTGTCTCAGAACTCACTGGTTATTAATTTTAATAAAGAATATACGAAATTGCATTTTAATTTTAGCTATTAAAACCGAAGCAAAGACATTTTTTACTAATTTTATCATTCCTACAGGTTGATTATTTTGGCAACGTTAATTATCTTAAGAACGCTGATATCAAATTTGTGAAATGTAGACTATCTTGATTATTTCAATCTTCCTTTGTTAGAATTTCTTTTGTTCGTAAATTAATTTAAATTTTAGTTGTACATACAATAGCTGAATATACAATAGTTTCTATAGTAAGAGTAAACAATGCTTGTAACTTTATAATAAATGGATATTTTGATTGGATATTGAATTTAACGTGGGTATCAGACAATCTTGCATGCGATGCCTTAAGGCATAATTTAACGAAACGAAACTATTGCTTTATTAATCTTATGTTATTTTGTTAGCATTTTCGATAAAGTTTACACGTATAACGAATACTTTGAAAACTGCTGTCATAATATTATTTTGAAACAAGCACTCGCTTTGTTAACAGAGGTTATGGGGTTGATTCTTGCTGGGGCAAATTTAGGAAATCGTGTTATTTTATTTGTCTGACTTTGAATTGGTAGGAAGTTTCGGGCGTGGCTTTTTACCACCATAACTACAATAACGTGACGCCAAGCAATTAAAACGCATTCTTGTACGATGCTGTGTTGAAACCATAAGAGACATTACCTGGCAAGAGGTTACCGCGCTACCATCTTAAATTGTCACATTACTACTACTACTTTTTATTTAATTGCTAACAGTTTAGCGCTTGGTAAGAGGCGATATACCCCTAATGATTAGTACACAGCATTGTACCGAAACACAAATCTCTTTGTTTGACGATACTTCTTTGCTGGTAGTTATCACCCATAACTAGCCACGGCCGAAGCCTCCCACCAGTCCAGACTCTGACAAATTAGAAAATACAATTTCCTAAATTCGTCCTACTGGGCATCGAATCCAGGAACTCTGCCAGCAAGGCTAGTACAGAGATGATTATTAGTGAAATAAACAAATTATAGCATACTCGTAAATGTTTGAAAGGTATTCACACATCTTTGCGCAGTTTTTAAGATAGTCTGACACACAATAAAATTCAATGTTGTCATAAGAGAATACACTAAACTTCGATTTTCCTTGAAGGTAAAAGGATAAAGGTCCCTATAGTTGAACATAAATTGTAATATAACTGCATACTTCGTTTTATAAACCTGGGTCACTGCTGCTTATGCTTATACCTAAGTATACCGAAAGTTTAAAACTAGTTTCAACATCGTGCCGTGCCATAGCCAGTTTTCGAGTTAAAATAAATAAGTTTAGAATGTAAAACATATATTAATATTTGAACATTCTATGACCTGAATACGTAAAAAAATAATATTTATTTCGTTGTAATTAACATGTAAAAATGAGTCGAATACAGTAGGTGTTGGATGCATTGTTAGATACATATCAAGTAATTCTTCATTAAAGGAGTTTCCATTTTTACAAAAATTAAGTTATTCAATTGCGAATAAAATGTAAAACAAATAAAGCGAGCAACATCGTCAATACCTAATTAGTTGATTTTACAAATATATTCTATTGTGTTACTATAATTAAATTATAAGATTAAGAGAACTGCTTGATAAAATTATGTTTTTTTAAATAATTGGCAGTTGAGTTAACATATTATATAGGTTTTTATAATGCATTGCTTTAGACCATAAAGTAAAATGTGACAAATTAAAAATGCTTAAAAACATTCCCTGAATAGTTAATACTATACGAGTATATCACAGTCTGGAAGCTATATACTTTAAATTATGCTTGCACAGTCTCTACTTATCTCTATTCTCGATTACGCTGATGCAAGCTATCCTAATTTGACCGAGGACCAATTGGATAAACTTGAGCGACTACAGAATCTCTCTATTCGGTTCATATTTGGATTACGAAAATATGACCACATATCAGAATTTCGTGCAAAGCTCAAGTGGTTGCCTATTCGTTTTCGCCGGAACTTGCATTTTGTGTCTCTTCTGTACTGTGTGCTATTCAATCCTCGTGCTCCTGCGTATTTATGTCAGAAGTTCGAGTTTCACGATTATGACGGAAGGTGTTTACGGCCCTCTCGTGAACTAAAGCTCAACGTCATACCGCATAACACCAAATTCTACGATGACTCTTTCGCAGTTCGAGCCATAACTTTATGGAACGAATTACCTCTGACAATAAGAGAAGCTAAATCATTGGATATATTCAAGAAGCAGGTAAAGAATTATTACCTCTCTTTATGTACTTAATGACGATGATATCTATTTGTTCTATGTCTTATTTATTTAATATTATTAGATTATTATGTTTAGTATGTATCTATTTAAAATATGTATTCAAATATTTGTATGTATTTAAAGATATATGTATTAGTATGTAGGAATATTTGTATGTATGTCTATATTAGGGAACACCACCTACCCTATTTACCTCATATAATCTCCCTAACCCTAAGGTTGCCTGGAAGAAATCGCTAATGAGCGATAAGGTCGCCTAATTTGTACTATTTATTAAGTTTGTTTCTGTATTACTTGTCTCATGTTTGTGGTGTACAATAAAGAGTTTTCTATCTATCTATCTATCTACTTTGAAAACAATAAAAAATGCCGATATTTATAAATTAAATTACTTAATTAATGGAAAAGGTATTAGAGCATAGATCCACCACAGTTGTATATAAAAATATCTGAATTTCCTGCTAATATATGCCTGCTAATATTTCATGCTAATAGTGCAATATGAATAACGCCAATTAATGAGAACCTCAACACCTATCCCAATAGTTTTGTTATCCTACGGGTATGTATAGCTCCAGATATTTAATATCATCTACTATTAATATTTGCGTGTGTCAATTTACTGTATAATTAAAATACCCATTTAGGAATTTCAATAACGGATTGTAGGGTACGAGATAAAGGATGCCGGGCGTAACTCTAATCCAGCGTGCACCATTCATCCTATTACGCTGCAACTTTATCGAAATGAAGTATACGGCGGCATTATTTCCAGAATGAATACAACTATTTTATAAAACTCGTAGTACATGTTGAATAAAATGAATATTTTATTACGAACAAGTAATATATAAAAAATAATGTAGAGTAACTTCTTCAACTCATTATATAGAAAGAATCCATCCAGGATTCTTCGCAACCAAGTTGTGGGATAGGGGCCTCGGCAATTACTCGGGCCCGGTATTATGCCCGGTATTTGCCCGGTATTTGTATGCCCGGTATTTGTATCTGCCCGTTTTTGCCGTCATGTCGTCAACGCCGCCATCTTCACCCACACCTGGTGGTGGTAACAGCAGCTGTTCACGAGGTAATGGACGCCCAGTGCATTCAGATCTAGGATGCTGGCTGTCAATGCCATAGAGGTGTGTGTGCGGGGAGTTGATCGCGTGGCGGACCACGCACCTCGCCAACTGTGGGCGTCTCAGTGTCCTGATAAATGACGTCATTCCTGACGTACCTCGGAGCTCCTACTATGAGGCGTAGGCACTTATTCTGTTGGGTCAGCAGCCTTCTCTTATGGTACCCTGAGCAGAAAGAATACCAGGCAGGAGCCTGTCAGTCTGGATCGGACGTAGGCTTCGTAGACCTTCAGTTTGGTTTTTGTTGGAAGACTTGAGGTAAAAAGCGACCGCAAAAATGACCGAGCCGCCGCCGCTTGACCCACGGCGTGGGTCACTGTATCTGCCAGGTACAGCGCTCGGTCGATGTGGCACCCTTAGTACCGTACTGAGGTCTGCCACTCCACGTCCTAGCTGATGTTCAGCTTACGGTGCGGCTCATGACGGTTGAATATGATGTCCGACGTCTTGCCAATATTGATATGCGCTGTCGTTGGCAAATAGCGACAACAGCACATTCGTTTCCCTCTCGCTTTGAAGGTGGTGGCGGAGGCAGGGAAATAAAAAGAAACCATTAAACTTTTTACGTCAGCTTCCAAGAGATGGCGCGGTATAATTTTTATTTTAAGAAATAATTTTATAGAATTAATAATTGTATATAAATATCAGTGAATACGAGTTTAAAAAAAATGTGAACTTGCGTCGATGAATAAAATGTATTTGACTAACGACTGAGATTTTAAACCATGCATTCATAGGGAGTATTTGAACAAATGGTAGAATATGAAAAATAATCAAAACGTTGTTTGAATTTGTGTGCATGTGCCACGTGGCATATATATTTTTTGCAGGTGTAAACCTACTTATCATAATAGATAAATGTATACTTCGTCAATAATGGACAGACACCATTAAGTTATGATTACAACATCGGAAATTCGATACTAACTATGGGATTTATAGTCAGGAAATCCATAACGAGGCTTAATATAACATAGCATCAAACCAATTCTTCTTTAAGGCAAAGATGTCCAAAAGTGGAACTTATATTTTTTAAAAGTCCATTTCTCGAACTGTTCTGAAATACTTAAAACCAAATCTAATCTTGAAATACGTTTCGTACGCTTGACAACAAAATCAGAATCAAATGATGTACTCCCATTCCCATTTCGATTAAATTTCAGTTGTCGAGAGTGCAGTTTTGTCGCCTCAATGAAATTATCATATTGAAATGGATTTCAAGATGGTCATTACCGGAACAAATCAAATATATTTATTGCAACATCAAGTGTACATCACACAACCTACCATATACTCTTAATGGCGTGCAATATCTATAATAAGATACAACAATATCATTTTAAAATATTTTTTTCATCCTTTTGGCCGATATTTCCATTTCTATAAATCATGTACAGTCAAATTAGTAAACATATTACAGTTTAGGGTGAAACGTAGCAAAACGGTATGCGAAATTATGTAGCATACGAAATTTTTCATTTATTTTTACACTCATTTAAACAGTCATTAAGATAGAGACATTAGCCTAAGACATTAGCCGTTTTTCATTTTTTTATACATTAATATTATTAATTTCTTTTAGAGCGTTAGGTAATTTATTAAAAATTTTTACAGCCATGACGTTACAGTTTCTGTCATAAAGCTATGCTAATATTTTTCAAATTTAAATCGTTTTAATTGCGTGCCATCATATCGTTTTTCAAACTAGTCTAAATGTGTTATAATGTAGTCTCATATATGTATAGGTAAGGTAGAGTTAACGTTTAATTCTTTAAAAAGAGGTCTACGGCCTAAGCGGTATGCAACGTTTTTAAGCTTTAAATACCTTATGCTACTTACTACTATAACAAATTTAATCAGTCGCGCCATTTTAAAACAATAAAAGATAAAAGAATATATGTACACGGTTGTTATACTGAATGTTACTGGAGATATAGTTAATAATGTTATGTACTAAAATATTCCAATTAAGGGCATACTTCACATGCAAACAACAAGATCACGTTGAAAGAATACTTGACTTGCTCGCGTTAATTAAAAATTAATAATGTAACAGTGTTGGTGTGCAACACCGCTTGTTCTTTATTCGCTTGATATTTCTATATAAATTGCTCGATTCTGGCTATTGTGTGTGGCACATATGTATATTAGGGAACGTAAAGTGATTTGAAAATTAGAAACTCATATGAGCCTAAAATCTTATCCTAAGATTGCTTGTATGATAAAGTGGTTTCCGATATTGGGATGGAGTTCTTTGTAACCCTTTCATTGCTATTTAGATTTTATGAGATCAAGTTCCCTGTTGTGCCTTTTCTCTTACTAATCTTCTTAAAAGTAAACCCAAAGATAGCACGTTCCAATATCCGTGCTCGTGACTCTGAGTTTTTTTTATAAAATCCATAGCCAACGACTTTTTAGTAGCTTTTTTCACATTTCCGTAAAGCACTTTTCACTAGAAGCGTGCCCTGTTTGAAGACTTTAGTGTTCAGACACTGAAGAATTTCAAATAAAAAGACCTCTCGTAAATCCCCGAAAGCTGCCCAACGAAGTCGGTTTCGCAGATTGAACTCTATCTCCAATTGCAGCTACCTAACTGAATAACGTGTTGCAAGTATTTTTATCTATCTACGAGTTCGAGTATAGATCTCAACAATTGCTAGGCGGAGCGGAATATTTACATATGGGGGCCTTATATCATTGGTACTCCTTATTTACGGTTTCGAAGACTTGTTTATTATGTATTATTATTTATTGTATATTGGATTGAGAAGGTGGAGTTGTAATCATAAATAAAAAATTTCACGTCTGAGTTAGTCTGGGCGGGTAAACTATATGCTGTAGAATCTTGACGTTATTTTAGAACGAAGTTTTGACAAAAAGTAATAATACTCGGTGAATTCAGGACTCGATTTCTACATAATTATAAAGGTAAATAGCAGCCCATTAACGTCCCACTGCTAGGCACAGGCCTTCTCACTCACAGGAGTGAGGGTTGTTAGAGCATAGACCCACTACGCTGCTACACTGCGGTTTCGCAGGCATAGTACACAAGTGCACTCTCTATTTCTTCACTATCATAGGCCGATGTGATCGAAATCCGACTCAGCCGTAGGGAGATGAGGCCCAGGATCGACGGCTTAACGTGCTCTCTAAGGCACGGGGGTGGATCACACCGCCAACGTCTTAACTTCACAATAAATGTTCAGAAAATCTGTAATAGGAGACTCAATATCGATTTTTGAATTGGCTCGACGCGGAACTTGAACCCAGGACCTCATGATTGTGGTCGAACATATTAACCACTAGACCAATGAGGCGTTTATATGAATTATCCTTCTATATAAATCGTTGGTAATACTTGTAAAATTAATGTTATTACCAAAATGTTATGAACTATTTAAAAGAATTTCGGAAAGATAAGTTTTACTCTACAACTTCATATATCTGGCTTTTGTTACTCAATTTCAATTTAATAATACGCTATATAATATGGTTAAAATTAAATCTGACTGTTCCAGCTAATCATCGAAATGGGAGTACAGGAAGATTTGTAATGTTATTAAGGATATATAGACTTCTTATTATGTAAAATTTTATTTAGGAACAAATCTTTACGATTTAAAATGTGAGGCCTAGTTTATTAGAATGAAAACAGATATGAAAATAATATTGTACTACAATGAAGTTGTGGAAGCGATATCGATTGATAGGTTGACGTCAATTTATTTGTATAGTCGATGTGCTTGTTGTAATCGTCCATGAATTAAAAGTGCCTTAATGCATGGATATGCATATCAGATAAGTTTGTATATCCCACGCAAATACTCTTCTGGACACATCTATTTGCCCACCTTACAGTTTAGGTTTCGATGGCCCCTACCGAAATATTATTGCTAGATTGAACAAAAACTATTGATGCAGTTTTGAACCTGGTACTTTTTACCATCTTTTTCGATCGTAATGTTTTAAATTTGGATTCAGAATACCACACGACATGGAGCTACGCCTAACAAGTCGGGTATGCGCCTTGATGAAGGCACTTGATTATTGAATAAAAAACATGTTCAATTTAATAAAGGTTTAATTTAATAACGCGTGTTGCCTCCATAGGCTTCTACCACAGCTCTCATACGATTAGGCATAGAGTTTATCAACCGCTCTATGAAATTTTGGGGGATCATCTCCCATTCCTCTTCTATGGCAGTTTTCAACTCCTGCATCGTCTGGGCAACTGGCTGACGAGCCCTAACAAGTCTTTTTAGCTCGTCCCACATGTGCTCAATGGGGTTCATGTCTGGGCTTCTGGCTGGCCAGTCCATAACTGTGATGTTCACACCCCGAAGATATTCCCTGACGATGCCGGCCGTATGGGCTCTTGCATTATCATGCATAAAAAGGAAATTTGGGCCCACATAGTCCGCGTATGGCATCACGTGAGGTTCTAAGCACTCACGAATGTACCTTTCAGCATTTAATGTTGGCAGCCGTGGTCCCGTAACAATCTCAAGTTGAGTTTTACCGCTCGCGGATATACCGCCCCAGACAGTCCATGAGCCACCGCCATAAGCAACCCTCTCTTCAAAGCAGCATTGTGCAAAACGCTCCCCCTTACGTCGGTAGACCTTCTTCCTTCCATCATTGCCATGTAACACAATTTTAGACTCATCAGAAAAGAGTACACGGCTCCAATGCTGCTGAGTCCAATTTAAATGAGTGCGCGCGAAATGAAGGCGCGCTGTTCGATGGGCTCGCGTTAGTTTGGGGCCATTAGCTGGCTTGTGTGGTACCATATCGCGTTCTTTTAACCTTCTCCGAACTGTTCGAGCGCTCACAGATACTCCGTGGAAGTCGCGAAGTTGGTTTTGTATCTCAATGGAGGTAAGGTGACGATTTCTCAAGCTGGTCGTCACGATGAATCGATCCTGCCTTTCAGTTGTGACCCGAGATCGTGGCCTTCCTTGGCGACGAACAAAGCCGCCAGTCTCTAGGTACCGCGAATAAACATTTCGGACCGCAGATCGACTTAAATTAAGTTGAACACTCACATTTCGTTGGCTGTGTCCCGCCTGGATAAGTGCCACAGCTTGGGCGGCGACTTCAGGCGAAGTATCCATTGATTATTGATAGAACCTTACCTTAATGGTAAGAATAAGTAATGTTTGTTGCAAAACCAATGAGAAAAATCACACTTTCAAGAATTAAATCCGAGTAAACCAATAAAATCAAGTTTTTTTTAGTATTCGATTGTTTGTTAACAACGAACAGGCTCCAAATTGTCTTTTGTTTCTTTAAATTCTGTGTTCGAAATTCAAAAAAAGACTATTGAATGAAATTATGAATGTGCCAGGTTCAAAACTGCATAAAAACTTTTTGCTCGACCTAATATAAAATTTTAGCTAGGACCAAACGAAGCTGAAAATGCAAGGTGGGCCAATAGATGTGTCCAGAAGTATATATTGCGGTTCCCTTGCGAGAAATCATTCTTTACAAATAAATGCATAAAACGGCATTATGTTTAAGTAAACCCAGTATATAATATACCCTGTAGACGGACGTGTGTGTGATCATAAATATGTAGCTCACACCTGTGTGTGTGTCACTGGATTTATTAAGTCGTCGTCGTCGTCGTCGCTTCAACCGATGGACGTCCACTGCTGGACATAGGTCTCACGTAATGACGTCCACAAGGTCCGATCTTGCGCCGCCTGGCTCCAGCGGCTACCGGCGACCCTCTTTATGTCGTCGGTCCACCTTGTGGGGGGTCTCCCTACACTGCGCCGTCCGGTGCGGGGTCGCTACTCCAGCACCTTCGGCCTCCAATTTATTAAGTAAATTTAAAGTCCTGTTTTTTTACAAACGGGTCTCTTCTAGATGTCTAATACTTGAAATTTAACAAAGTATACTCCGCGATTTAAACAGTTATTAAGAACATATCCACGAGATTAGAAACAACACAGGCGACCCTGCAGAGCACAGCAAATAAACATTATTATTTTACTGACTCTGTTGCGATCGTTTCTCATTTCGCCGCTTTTCTGTCAGTTATTAATGACTTCAATAATGATCATATAGAATTATCACATTCATTTTACTCAGTGGTTATTGAGCTTCATTAATTATCACTTTAACGACCTGTCTAAGTGAAGTTTACTTTTATCAAAGCGATTTATATATGATATCTTTAAAGCATTATTTTATATTACAGTTCTTGTAAAAAATCTTTGATAAATTGCTTAAGAGATTTTGATTATAATGAAATTGAATTATTAATAATTAGATGTTATATAAATACAATATGTTTTAGTAATTAGTTTGTTTACTTTTAGTTTTACATATGCAATATAACAAGTACAGTGTAAATATACTTAAAAAAAGACACCAACTCAATATGTATTTACCCTGTAAGAGTTTTGGAAATAAATGAATTAGAATATAAAAGGAGAAGGTAGAAAATTTGTCCTAAACTGGTTTTAAAAATAGAAAAAGGCGAAAAAGTTTTTAAGTCACTAAAGTCAGTAAATCTTTTTTCTTTCTTCGTGAGATCTTCAAGATTTTAAATTTAGCAAAGCGAGTCTCCGACTTCAGCATTTTTCCATGGAATTGGGAACTATGAGAGTCTCGCAAGCATACCTCGATGTACGTTTGTATTAACATATTACATAAAGACTTTTGTAAGTGCTTACAAAAGCCAATTATGTAGTGCAACCCTATGAGGGGCATTGACACCGTCGTCAGCTCTTTGACAATGAGCTGTTATCTATATATATAAGAGTCTAGCTGAACCCGCGACTTTGTCAGCGTAGAATGTGGTTTTGGTAGCATTTTCATTAATTTAGGCAAATTATTTTACAAATAAGAAACATTCCTGCACTGTCCTTTGAGGGTGGAATTTCCTAAAATTTACTTTTGATAGTTTTCATTGTCAAAAAAGAATTTCTTACAAAGTGTTACATACCATAAAAAATATCGTTTGTAAATATGAAGTTTGAATTTCTTAATGTGAAAATTAGATTTCTCAATTAACACAATTCTAAATAACTAAAAATATCTCAAAGATATCTAGGTATCGATTGACTCATCACGATATCTCTGCAATTATAAGGCGTAGAGACTTGAAATTTCGTAGAAATATTCCTTTTGCTGAGTAGAGGTCAAGTTTCTTTATTTGTAAAACAATTTGCCTAAATTAATGAAATTGCTACCCATAAAACATTCCACGCAGACGATGGCGGGGGTTCAGCTAGTTCTGAATAAGTGACGAATCGAAGTGACCTCAATCATGATGTTACCATAAGCAATTTGAAATTACTTTGATAGAGACAGATAGTATTCTAGTATGTAAGTAACGCTGTAATTGAAGTGAAAACTTCTTTAGCCGCGTTGAGCACTTTTTGGTAGGGGAAGATCTTGTGTGCATTACCGTCACACTAATGTGACAGTTTTGTAGTTAAACAGGTGATGTTTCGTGTAACATCAGTGCTGTGTATCTTTTATGAGTAAAATTGGAAGGATTTATTTTTCTAAGATGATTATTTACATGTCTATCGATAATTTTTGAAGTGAAGCTGCTTTAGGTGCACGAGGATAACATTCTTACGGGTGAATCCCTTGATTAGCGTCACGAAAATGTGCAGCGTTTTTAATGCTAATTCGTTTAAATTCAAATAACATGCGGCATTTTAATTTACCATTCGTCATTTAATATACTACTTTTCATAAAATATAAAATAATTTTTTCCATAAATTCTCTTTTCTAAATTGTAAATTTAAAAACAAAATTGAGTTTATAGTTTCTAATATTGACAAAAAACGTGGCATTTTTATTTCAAATTCGTCATTTAAGATGTCAATAAATTATTATAAAAATGAGTTTCATAAAAATTTCATTTATGACTTTATTTTTTTTTTATTTTAATATAATTTTTATGGCCTCGCTGGCGCAATATTGCGATTTCGCAAGAGAAGTTTAATTCGAAATTGCATTTTTCTAATTTGTCTAATTCTGCTATGGTGGGAGGCTTCAGTTATAGCTAGTTTCATTACGATGCTACCAAAGTGGAATGAATAAATAAAACTTATTATCAGAACATAATTCTGGACGTCGGAAACAAGCTAACAAAAACTAAATTATAACGGATAAGACTGATGATAATGGCTCGAGCCAAATTGCGAACCAAGAGCAGCTTTACCAGTTTGCCGCAACCACGCCTCGGAAATTCAATTAACTCTAAGAATATTACAAAGTCACGGAAATCGGGCAAAGTGAATTTCGTTTGTACTATCACTAAAGTACGCTATGGGGAGATACGAAACCAGACGAAGTGAAAACAATGTAATATGAAAATCATAAAAATAAACAAGTTGTTTTCAATTTTTACGATTAGTTCTCAATCTCCTCATATACATTGTTCAAATTTTCAATTATTAATGATATATTTTGTTATTAATTCACTCGAGTCGGAATAAATTTTTTAACGAATGTTGTTATTAAAGTTTTTTGAAATATTAATAAAATTTATTTTATGTAAACATATATAGCGCCATCCATTGAAATCTCTTTTAAAAGGTTTTTTCTATAGAATAAGTCAGTGTCAGATTCCTGTCACATCGGACTATGAGAGTGAAGGAATAGAGAGTGCACTTGTGTACTATGCCTGCCAATCCGCACTGGGGCAGCGTGGTGGGTCTATGCTCTAAAAACCCTCTTTCATATCAGAGAGGAGGCCTATGCTCAGCAGTAAATCGTTAATGAGCTGTTACTTACAAGATATTTTAAAGCTTCATTTCAAGAGTAAAATTAAAAAAAATATCTAAACGTCCATTTATTATAAGATTCAATTTCTTCATTTAGGCCAGACAAGAATGTTGTTAGGATACTCTTATCTCGACCAAATGCTTGTGGCGATAAAGTGGGCTTATTCAACCAAAATGAATTTCTCAGATCACGCAGGGCTAAATTTAAGGCTCATTTGGTTATCTATATAAACACAAAATCTCATTGTATTCACTGATTTGTTTGGAATGTTTATTTGGTAACATACAAATGTATGTCCTTATAGAACTACATACATTATACAACTCTGGTTAATCTTATGTTTATGAAAGATTGAAAATAAAAATATATTTATTGTTACACGCGTACGGCTTATTAACGTTCAGGCCTAATAGCAGTACAATAATACCAGATCTTAGTCCTTATAATCAAGATCGATAGGATTTTTATTGTTAACTGTAATCTTATCTCCTTTTATTTTATGATACAGCCTAAGATGGAAGTGCGCTAACATGGTAAGAGTTAATTTACCACTTATGATTTCTTTATGGTATCGCACCGGATTAATTTGCTTGGCTTTTTAAGTAAGGACAACTAACCACGGCCGAAGCTTCCCACCAGTCCCGACTCAGGGAAATTCGGAAACCTAATTGCCCTGTTAGTAACCTTGCTAGCAAAATGAGTACTTACACCATTCTATCATTTTTTTATCTTAATATTGTAGAAAATAGTTTAATTAACTGTAAAATTTTGTAAAACACATGCGAAGCATGCCTCATGCAATTTATTGCTTTTGTATCGTTCGCAATGCTAAAGAAAAATAAAGGACCATAAATCTTAAATAAAATCCTTGTATATTTCCATGATAATTAGCGTTAGGGAGATGATATGAGCCCACACGGTCTACCTGAAAATTTTGCTGACACCGACTCCAAATATAAGAATAAGGCGAACACTAAAAGAATACGCAATTATTTCTTACTTTTTAGATCAAATTTTTTTTGAAGGCGGTTCTTTTTTTTGTTAAAATTTTTATTTATTTTTTAAGGTTTAGTGAATCTGAAGTAAACTAACAAATTTGTCCCAATATGTGTACACCTAAAAACGTGATGCAATGCAGCAACAACCGTAAGGTCATTGCTATTTGATTACAGACACTTATATTTTCTGCCATAAACCGCACCCTTACTGTAAGCCGTTGAGGAGATCCATTGATATTCATATTTAACTACGACTAGCACCTGACCATACCGAAGTTACGGTAGGAAACTCAAATATCTGCATAGCCTATAGAAGAAAATGTCGAGTATCGTTCATTTGCTCCTAAGAATTGAAGAGTTCCGTCACTTGGTCATGGATTCCATCATCAGAACCTAACCAAACTATCACAAAGCAACCGTTGAAGTATATAATGAAGTATATCCTTTCCAATAAAAAAAGAATCATCGAAATCGGTTGGCGTGATCTTGAGTTATTCGTCCATTAGCCGCGCACATGCTTAATGCAAATTTAACACTTATCCGGTTTTCTCATGGATGCCATCATCAGAACTGGATTTAAAAAAAATATGACCCTATGACGAGCACCACTTTTCATTTTAAAAAATCATCAACATCAGTCCACCCAGTCGGGAGAAATGAGGTAACAAACATAAAAAAAAATACAGACGAATTGATAACCTCCTCCTTTTTTGGAAGGCGGTTAAAAATACACAAAATTACATACACAAAATACAAAAATTTTATATCTATTTTATATGTCAAATGTCTGAAAATTTCTAAGAAAAAAGCTTCTCTACTTGGTAAGTAATAATACATAGAGTATTGGTGGTACGATAACGCATTAACTGATGGCTTAATCATATAGTTCCTATCTTTTATACGGTAATGCTTTGGTGCTTTTTACATATTTCGTGAAAAAATGTAGAATTTGCCACGATTTGCAAAACTTTTCGCTGGAAGAGAAAGTCTTATTTAAGTATATCAGTCAGTTTTAAGGAAAAGATTCAGAAATAAACAAAAATATATAATTTTACATCCATTAAATATAAAAATCGTGTTATTACTTCTTCATAATAAACAGTTTATTTTATATAGATATTTACATGTAACGTTGTCATCAAAGTTAAAAGTAAAAACGTAGAACCCTGAAAAGAGTTTGCACGCCATTAGCATCAATGAAATTTTACGTTCGCAGCGAAGCATAATTTTCTTGTAATTACAGGTATTAAACCCGCCGATAATTGTAGAAGTAAATTGCCTCAAACGTTATTTAGCATTAAGTAATAATAATCGTAAATATTACCTGCACGTTATTGAAATTAAAATACATTTATAGAGAAATGAATCCTGTGGAACGATTTTTGTCCACGCTAACGCCAAAACATGAAAATGTCAAAGCAATTCTTGCAAATGTTTTGTCAAACTTGGGAGAAAATAGTTTTAAATATTCCCTTGAACTGAAACATATTTTTTGGTAAAATAGGTATGTGTACCCAATTTACAATAAAGTCCTAGATTCCTTCCACAAGGTAAAGTTTGAAGATGCCTATCCTAGCAGTGGACTAATATAATTACCTGTCCCATGTATATCTTTTGTCGTCGATGCTGTCATCGATCAAAAAAATCTAACCGGAGAGACAGCTGTTTTTTTTAATTATTCAACGAATTCTAATGCAATTTGAAAACTGCAACCATAGATAGAATGATTCAAAATGTAGGTTTGTATATAAAATATATATATACATACAAAAAATGGACAAATTCGAAAATTTGTAGTATGACGGTCGTAATAAACACATATTTTGCTTATAAATGTATATATATATGTATCTCTAAAAGATACCTCAATCATTTTTATCATATATATTATTTTATTTTATTATTATAACCATTTTTATCTTTTATGTATTCCAAAAAATAATGTCTTATTTACAAAGCTACTTTATACAGTACAGTATTAAATCTAGCTCATCTCTATTTAATCAGTATTAAATCTAGTCTGATAGCTACTAAGATATCCATTTTATTTAAATGTTGTTAACGACTGTTTTGATCTACATGAGATATACAAAGTATGTAGTGTATTTAATTGGATAAGGCTTAAATACATTACATACTTTGTGTTTTTCATGTCAGTCAAAATAACCGTTAACAGCATTTCTTTAGAATGGATATCTTAGATGATATCAGAGATTTAAAAAGCAGAGGCACAACGGCTCGGATGCAAACGCATTTTCACGGGTCAGCTAGTACATATGTCTGTCAACTTACTTTTATGGCTTTTGATATAGAGATAATGAGAACACGTTAGAATATTAATTGCCTCTTTTTTAGCGCAATCATAACTTAACAGGGTGAAACTTTTGTAAGTTTTTGGGTATAAAATTTTTCCTACTCAGACTGAAAGAAATTTTTGAAACGCTTTCGTTAAAAGAATATTTTCTATTAACCGAGATATTTTTTGTATTTTTCAAGTTACTCAATCTCATTTATTAATCTGTCTGTTCTACTAATTTTTTTTTTCAAATTAACATCATAAAGTTTAATAATTACATTCGTTTCGCTGCGTCAGTAAGCTAACTAGAACCTCAGTCTATGGACCATGGGAAACATCAACATCGCTTACTTATGCTCATTTATCGGTTTAATTCCATACAAATATACTTGCGACTGTTATTATGTCATTTAACCAGTGACATTGCAACTAATGAACGACGTTTTAACAACAATAATATGAGCCATCGTTAAGCTTCGTGTCATTTCTTATTCACAGACATGACATTCTCTACGGTATTACGATTTGTGTCTATACTTACATCTTTACATCATGTGGAAAGGCCATTTAAACGTCAAGTTTACATGGCGTTTTCACATGTATACATGTTATTTGAAAACATTCTTCTCATTAATTATTAGAAACGTTACTTGATAGAATCACAAGTACGATAATTTTGTCAGCTTATGTAATTTATACAAGTAACATCTAAATCTGCGTAGAATTTAATTTTCTCACGATTTAATTATATTATCAGAATAATATCCAGTAATTTACTTATAAACCAAATATTTACATGAAAATCGTAATTTATACATTTGTTTATATTTTACGTATAACAAACAGCTCTAAATTTGCTTACAACTGCGTGACGGTTATAATGTGGTATTGCAAACCATGATGAGAATTAAATAACATTTAGCACAAAATAATTCCTTTTTCTTTAATAAAACTACACCTTTAATGTACAGTCGACTACCCGAAGGAAAAAACAATTAATTTAAATATACAAAATATGAAATTCGATCGATGGATCGACTAGGATCTTCATATAGAAAAATATAAAAATATCAGCCACGTACGTCCTGCGGTGAGAAATAGGTTCGTTGGTGTGGTTAAGGTACATCATACCATAGCTAAATAAGTAGGCACTGATGAAGGTACCGTTGTAATGTTTCTAGATAAGCCGCCACTTAAGCCAACTTCTTTGTCCTAGAATTCAGATGACTCCAACAATTCCTAGAAAACAAAAGGAATAAGTTACAAGAGTTTTTGCGTTATTTATACAATTATCTCTTTTTATTCAGATTTTATGCAGAATACTACTACCACAAATTTAATGTCACACAGGAAACTATCAAAGCCTGTAAATCTGCCCCACTTTACAACCTCAGCACTCAGTAGAAGTTAGTTAATAACAGGTTTAGTGTACTATGTAAGGATCGTCTATCAAACTAAGGGTGGTGAATCGATTAAATTAACTGCAGCGCCTAAA
This sequence comes from Elymnias hypermnestra, assembly GCA_015832385.1. Classification (NCBI taxonomy): domain Eukaryota; kingdom Metazoa; phylum Arthropoda; class Insecta; order Lepidoptera; family Nymphalidae; genus Elymnias; species Elymnias hypermnestra. The sequence goes on along the minus strand of JACTOM010000048.1, from coordinate 1,785,385 downwards.
GTTACTCACACTATATATAAGGATGTTTACATACAAATATATAGACGAGTACATTTTTAAACTCATAATCATAATTTTGTCTGCACCCGTCAAGTGGATGCTCTTAAAGATACATTGCTTCGAATCGTGGGCAGGCAACAGTAATCTTTATTTGCTTACGTGCCTAATTACTGTTTGAAATTCATGGAGGTGCTTTTAGGAAGGAAAACTACGTGTGGAAATCTGCACATTCTGGCAGTATTTTTTTTAATATGTGGGGTCTGTCAATAGTGGCGGGTTTATGTTCTAAAACCCCTTCCTCTTGTTAAGAGGGACAGGCATGTGTCCAATAGTGCATTAATAGGTTGATACTTTTTACTATTTATATCACGATATCCTGCAACATCTTCCATAGGTACACTAAATCCAGCAAGAACTTAAAAACATACATAGATCTAATATATAACATTCTCGGGTCACTGTGTCAAAAGTTGAAATCCCCCGAAACGGCTCGATCGATTTTCGTGAATCTTAGCGTGCATATCGGTTAGGGTGGAGAATTGGACCTTTATTTTTATACCCTTAAATGTTAACGGTGATCCAACCATAATTTTTTTACTTTTTTATAGTGTACAATTAAAAATATATACAACCCTAAATTATCACCTTTATATCACCAACCCCTATTTTTTAATAGCGATAATAGTTATTATATGACAAAACAACGTTTGCTGGGTCAACTAGTAATATATATAAATTGCCTGTCATAATTTTTTACAATACTGAAACTACTTATTGGTGTTTGATGGTGCTCTTACATTTTTGTGGATTATTTCCAAAATTAAAGTTGCGATAGGTTTAATTTTAATTTATGATAAAATTAAATTAAATTTTTTACGAATTTGATGTCAACTAAGTTACGTTAGCATCAAGTAAATGGCGCCATACGTTCAGTTCCAAATTTAGGATTTGGCAGACAATGTGTCGTAGCTCAGCTAGTATACCTATCTAAGACCCCGGCTGGATACGTTAAAGGTATGTCATAACGTTCGAAGTTAGAAATAAATACAAATATTAAAATTTCATTAAGCGAATCTTCGTAATTTGCAGATAGTTTTCCCTTCATTTACCAGCCCGTAGCTTTCCGGTCAATAACCACAACGCACTTTGTTTGCTCACCCTCATACATATGAACGACAGTATTTACCAACTCATCGGTATTGGATTGAATTCAACATTCATACTTTCATTTTATCCATACTATGTATTTTATATTTGTTTGAACAAAATAATGTTTATTAAGCAAACTATCAATCTCTTCACTTATAAACGCCAATATATAACATAATAATACTTAATTTGTTGATTTCGTATCTTCAAGATACTTGGCCCTTTTCTATTCTTAATATATATAAATGATTAAACGTACCATGTGAAAGACAAATGTGATATAATGCTATTTACAATATAAACAAAAATAAATTACAATATAAATTAATACATATATGCAAAATTGATAGAATATCGACGATATAAGGAAATATCGACGATGTAAATAGTACCCTGTCACATGTCTCACATTTGTTTTCAGTAAATAATTTAATATTAAACTCGGCACAGACTCAGTATGTTGAATTCCCTTTGTCAAATGCAAAAGAAATGTATACAAATATTCGAATTAATAATATTCCTGTAGAGAAAGTTAAATCTACAGTATTCTTAGTTATAACATTAGATTCTGGGCATCAGTGGGGCGCCCATATTGAGACTATGGCAAGTAAATTTGATTCCGCTGCATTTGCTGTTAGAAAAGTTAGACAATACACTGATGTTGAAACTGCCAAAATTGTGTATTTCGCTTATTTTCATAGCATTATGTGTTACGGCACACTGTTATGGGGTAGGACGGCGGACATTGAAACTATATTTATTTTACTAAAAAGAGCAAAGCGAGCCATATACGAGGTGTGTTCAAAAAGTATCGCGAATTTTGTGTTTTTTCAAAAATTATTTATTTATTCATGAATATCTATTTTGTCCCCTTCAAAGTAATCCCCATGAGATATTATACACTTGTGCCAACGGTTTTTCCAATCTTCGAAGCACTTCAAAAAATCATTTTTTTTTATCTTGTTCAGCTCCTCCTTCGATGCCGTCTTTATCTCGTCAAGAGAAGAGTAACGTCGTCCTTTCATGGGCCTCTTCAGTTTAGGGAACAAGAAAAAGTCACAGGGGGCCAGATCTGGGGAATACGGTGGCTGCGGCATCATTAGTGTGTTGTTTTTGGCCAAAAAGTCGCGCACAAGCAACGATGTGTGAGCAGGGGCGTTATCGTGGTGCAAAAGCCAATTTTTGTTCTTCCACAAATCCGGGCGTTTCTGGCGGATTGCTTCGCGCAAATTGCGCATAACTTGCAGGTAATATTCCTTATTGACCGTTCTTCCCTGTGGCAAGAACTCATGATGCACCACGCCCCTGCAATCAAAGAAAACTGTCAGCAAAACTTTCACATTCGATCGAACTTGGCGCGCTTTTTTCGGTCTTGGTTCGTGCGGCAGCTTCCATTGAGATGATTGAGCTTTGGTTTCCACGTCATAACCATAAACCCACGATTCGTCACCAGTTATGACCCTCTGGAGCAAATTTGGGTCGTCGCGGACAGAGTTTAACATCTCATTAGCAATGTTCATGCGATGCTGTTTTTGGTCACAATTGAGCAATTTTGGTACGAATTTCGCGGCGACCCGTCTCATGCCCAAATCATTGATAAAAATCGAATGGCACGAGCCAATCGATATGTTTAGGTCCTCAGCAACTTCTCTAACGGTGATTCGACGATTGGCCAATACCATTTTCTCCACTTCATTAATTTTTTCGTCTGTTGTTGAAGTGCTCGGGCGTCCGGCACGCTCTTCGTCGTTCACATCTTCTCGGCCTTCTGAGAACATTTTGTACCACCGATAAACGTTGCTTCGGTCCAAGGTAGCTTCTCCGTATGCCACAGTCAACATTCGGAATGCATTCGCGCACTTAATTTCGTTTTTCACACAAAATTTGATACAGGTTCTTTGATCCATTTTTTTGAATAGGTAAAAATCGAAGACGATCAAAGCAAGCAAAGCAGCTGTCAACAATTAAATGAACATTCAAAATGGCCGAGCTTGTCGGCATAAGTGAGAGACATGAGTAACAACATAACGCCACAAAAAATTCGAAATTCGAATATACGTAACCCGCGAAAATTCAAAATTCGCGATACTTTTTGAACACACCTCGTAATTAGGATCTCGTGTTTCTCTAAGAGATAAATTTAAAGAAACATCAATTCTCACAGTACCGTCGCAATATATATTTAAAAGTATCTTATATATCCGTGATAATATATATTTATTCAGTAAGAAAAGTGAAATACACAATTTTAATACAAGAAATAAAAACAAACTTGTAATTGAATATTTTAGAGTGAAGAAGGTTCAGAAATCATTTGTCGGGTTGAGCATACGCATTTTTAATAAGATACCTCAATCACTTTTAGATTTATCTCTCCATAATTTTAAGAAATATGTTAAAAACATCCTTTCACAAAAGGCATATTATAATATTGAAGATTATTTAAGCGATAGAAAAGTTTGGACATGGTTCCAGTTACTCACAGAAGCACAATGTACCATACAAAACTATTTAAAAAAAGTTACCGTTGAGTTTCTTGCCGGTTTCTTCTCAGCGGGTTCAACTTTCCGAACCGGTGGTAGATTTGTTACCAACGGACAGACTACTGACGATTCAAAAGTGCTTTTTGAGCCTACTTGAATAAAGAATATTTAGATATGATTTGATTTGGTTTGAATACTATAAGATATATATATATTAAACCCTAATAATATAAGTTAGTAGCAGCCTTTTAAGGTTCCTCTGTTGGGCACAGTCAGTTCTCCTCACACAAAAGAGAGAGGGTATTTAGAGTATGAACTGGAAAGAAGAATAAAGCCCCTAAATTTCGTTTCATACAGCGTTTTAAATACGAAGACACATAGATTTTGTGTCTACGTTATTGGTAATTACCCCATTGTACGTGTCACAATTTTTATAATTTCAAACTAGATAGATATTAATCAAGTTGGAATTAGGTCTCGTTCTCAACTATAAATCCAAATCTCTAGAGGATTGATCGTTTCAATACGATATAGCGTAGTGCTCTGAGAGTGGGATGATCCGACTTTTTATATAAGTTAACGTTATAGTTAAGCAACATTTATTATTACCAAGAAAGAAGTAATCTTGATAATAATAACTATTGCAATTTATTATCTTAGACTCTCACTAAGATTTTTTTTATTTACACAGGTTATCGCTTAACTTACGGGAGTTTTTGATACTATACTAATAAATATTTTCAATTATCCAAAGGGAAAGAAACATCCCAATAATACCATAAGTCCATATTTAACATATATACATATTTGTTAAGACACGGTTAACTATATTAAGTAAGGTCATGTATTAAATTTAGCAATATTGTCACAGATACAAGTTATTTACAGATAGCAACGCTATGACAGCATAATTTTTTTTCGTAGTAACTTTACCAGATTCATACTAATCTTAGCATATTAAATTTATTTATTTGTATTCCCCGACTCTGTTCATAGCCGCTCTACTTCCGAACTAAGGTCCTAATATCAGGTCAATGTTAAGTATAACTACTGACTTTCTTCTGACGGCCTCATTGGTTAGACATGAGGCCATGAGTTCCTAGGTTCGACTCCCGAGTCAGGCTAATTCGAAATCGATATTGAGTATTCTATTAAGATTTTCTCAATATTTACCCGAAGTTGGGAAAAATTTGCGGGAGAGCACGTTAAGCCGTCGGTCCTGCGCCTCATCTCTCTCCGGTCGTGACGGATTGCCGTCACGTCGCACTATGAGAGTGAAGGAATAGAGAGTACACTTGTCTACTATGCCTGCCAATCCGTAGTGGAGCAGCGTGGTGGGTTTATGCAGTGGGACGTTAATGGGCTGCTGCTTACTTTTTACTACTTTACTGACTTTCTTAATGGTTTCTGCTCAGTAGATTCTCAACCTTCTTCAATAAATAATATTTTGATATATTTATAAACTGATTCATTGTAAAATCACTAGCTTAACTTAGACAGGTTTTGGGCCAATGATACACGTTATCATTTGTAAGGTAAATTAAATTATTTATCAAGTTTCGTTCCTATAAACGAATGCTGAATATATAAAGCATTATTTGCAAATTTAGGACAACATTCATCATCGCTGCGATTCAAAGTTGCGTTCTTTATGCTAGTGTCGCATCGCATATTTAAAGCACAATGGTTTATTCAAAAGGCGTAGGCAGGAAATTCGCTTTTTCCACCATTCTCTAATTTCTTTTGCACTTTTGCATTTATTTTTCCTTTTTTTCATTCTTTCAAACTAAATGGGTGCTCACATTTCTTGATATATTCATTGTTTACAAATGATAAGAGATTTTAACTTTGAGAATAGCTAAGTGTATATTTTTTTGGTAATACTATATTGCTTATTTAAAGGATAGCGCGAGTATAAAAGTGTATATTGTAATCCGGAGCAAATTACTATTTTAAGTTCACAATTTAAAAAAAAAACATTGCTGCAAAATAAAACAACTACTTTCATTTCTTTTGGTGCCACGTTAGCACTTTAAACAAATAACCTATTTTGTTAATTTCATCTATATACCTATAATTTTAAACTGGTGTAAATAGTTTAGAAATGCATAATGTTTTTAGCCAACAATTAGGTAAATGACATAATTTGTTAATAATGAAAGTAAAAAGTTATGTAAATATCAAACAAAATTTTGTCTAGAATTTGTAATAATTCAACTCTGAATATACGTAATCCGAAAATACGATATGTAAATGATAACCTAAGGTTTTAAGTAGCTTATTTTAGGTTAAATTCTTGCTGACTTCTAAAGTACATCTTTAATATTTTATAATTTTCAAATTTTAAAGCTCTATTTTTAACTACATATTTAAATTGCATCCTTTAAAAAGGAGCTGTACTCGAGCGTAGTCTGTGCAAAACATATCACGGTGTAAATGAACTTCTTTTCATAAAAATTATTCACCATCATTACGTTAAAAAGATAAAGAGAACTGCAAGTTTAAATTCTAAAACACCTATTATTCTTAATGCAACGACGAACACGCCCTTCATTAAATTTCCAACACCTCTAAAATTGCTGAAAGAAAAAAATGTGTTTAAAGTAAAATATATTGTGAAATTTTTAAACAGGTTGTACTAGAATATATTTTTAAATAGCTTTCCCCGCAGTGTGAGCCGCCTGAGTTCGGATACCTTTTTCTGATTTATTCTGTTTTTTATTATCAGCTTATAATAAAAAACATTATCAGGCGTCCAAAGGCCAGTGTACCATAAAAACCCATCAAAATCAGTCCAGCTATTCCACAGACAAACAGGAACAACCACAGACAGATAAAAATGTTACAATCTATTGATTCTTTAATATGAGCTATTGTAATTAGAAATTACAAACATGCGGTCTAATTGTATTTATTTGTAGATGATTAAAAAATTAAGAATAAAGCATATGGAGTAGATTAATGAACATAAATTATATTTTCATACATGCTCATAACCTAACCTTATTATTAAATAGTATGTACTAATTAAACCATTAAAGTATGGTCTATAGCATAAATTTGTATTTTAACAAATGCTTGGTAATACCTAATTTTTTTCACTATAAGTCAAACTGCGTGTAAAATTAATGTCAAAAATAAGTAAAATTAAAGTCAATTCATACACATTCACAAAACTGTATTAAAGTCGAGTATATTACTAGATATTATTATAGATACGAAATTATAAAAGTGTATTTGTATTTGAGTGGATGAATTTTATCATTATATTATACCAGTATTTTATCATCGATTGAAGATTTGACAAAATTTAAATATGTAGTGAAAATTTGATGTATTAGTAGGAATTTATAAATATTTATCATCTATATTGTTTCAGGGTAAAGGAAACCTTTCGAAACGAGTGGCAAATGAACCAGAAATAACGTGTTTTTAGGCTTAGATTGCATTGTTTCAATTAATCATTTTTAATTGGACAGCGGTGTCTGTGTTTCAAAAACGAGAGTCCACTAAAGTTTTCCCCAAAACATGTTGTATTTCCTCTTTGTACCAAACTCAGGTTATCATTTCAGTTCATGAAACGGAAAATAAATCTTAATGTGGCCAGTTTGGTTAGAAATTTGAAAGCATGTGAAATACATGCTTTCATGCAATTTTATGATTAATAACAACAGGTATATCAACTCAAAGTTTTCCAATATTTAATAATTTTACACACTCTTTACATACTAATAAAACAATGTAACATTTAACAATTTCAAAGACAATATAGAGTCCTCGGCGAATTTACGATATATGTGCTGTGTGTGTTCTTTTTTTGTAATTTATATGCAAACCGACACTTTTTGAACAAGCCAAAAATATTTCATAACATGAATCAACTTACAGCTAAGTATTAAAAAACAATATTTTTTGATAATAGATTTATAATTAAAGATGATTAACGACAGATAACATGTTGACAAATTATAGTTTTACAAATTTTGAAATAATTAGTTAAATGAAATAAATAGGTTATGGCACAATCTAAAATGTAATACGAGGAAACGAAAAAAGATTATTGCATGTTCTACAAATATTACGAACGGAAATTAAACCTACGAGTTCGTCTTTCATATTCGACTTTAGTAAGATATTACTTTTCGAGAAATGACATCTTTCTGACCGAATATACAAGTCCTCTCAATTTTGGGTCTATTAAGCAATAAATATTTTTTTTGACAAAGTCTAATTTGACGATTGCTTTACGATGACACTTAATTGTTACTTTACTTATACTGTAATTGTACTATACGATTTCCATCGAGGTGCGCAATGCAGGCTCGTACAAGTGCTACGAGCTTTTTTCACCAGACTTAGTTTCTACGAGTAATACCACGTAGAGGGGACGCTGTCCTCCTATAAACTTTGAATGAATCTCAAATACCAGTAGAAGAAAAGCACACACACATATATATAATCCAGGTATTTATTGACTCATCACGATATCTCTGGAACCATAAGGCCGAGTTTCTTATTTGTAAAACAATTCGCCTAAATTAATGAAATCGCTACCCAAACTGTAATTATTACGATTTCTATTTTTATTCTAGGCTATTTTTAATTTTCTGTATACCCTTGTCTCTATTTAATTTTTTGGTCGCTAGTCGATTCCAAATTTAGGAAATTGAATTTTATAATTTGTCTGACACTGCACTGTTGGCTGGTTTCGGTATGATTATTGAGCACCCTGTCGACAAAGACAAAAAGAAGCAAAAAGTTGTGTAGAAACTATTAGTAGGAAATTACCCCTTTCCAGGTAATGCGGTTCCATTTCAGACTATATCCTCACTTACCATCAGGTCAGATTACAATGTAGCACTAACCTGTCATCAATAAGAAGAACCTTAAATGACATGACCGCATAATAGTAATCGTATAAAACCCAAATATATTCTTGCATATGTAACTGAATCTACTACGTAATAATTTCCCGAGATAACGGGGAACATGATTTAGGTGAAATCTGGCGTCCAAGAGCCGGGAGGATGTAACATGCGGGATCGCTATCTATGGATCTTCTTAGGGAGCGATCAAAAATATATTTAAAACTAAAATTCGGGCTTATACCATATCACTTTACTACGCGGTATTTTAACGGTTGAACGTTGAATGAGGATCAAAGTATGCCTTAATACCCTATGCTGTACAAAATATGTTAGGTTAGTTAATTTTTTATCTATAAGAAAATTTAGAAAGTAACATTTGATTAAGTAATAACCAGCTATATAGCGTTTTTATAGAATAACGTTTTTAGATAGCTTCTTTAATTATTTAGGCTATTTTTTAATTTCTCAAATAAGACACGTATAAGTACTTCATTGAGAAATTTTGCAGTCGTTCAGTACAAAACCACTTATTGCCCATTCTCAGACTCTAGTCTATGAGTGTACCAAAGTTCATTTAAATCGTTTCAGTAGTTTTGGCATGGAATAGCGACAGATGAAGTTATATTCGTGTTTATATTATTAGTAAGGATAGCGATTTAACTGCCTAAAAAATAAGTTTTTGCTTCTAGCTCTAAAAATGACGAAACTGCCATCCCTTTTAAGCCTTTACTGCCATAAAAATGTAGCCTATGTCTTTTCTCAAGCTCAAGACTATCTGTGGACCAAATTTCATTTTAAGTCGGATCAGGAGTTTTGGCGTAAAAGAGCAACAGACAGATTATTTGAAATATGAAATAGACACTTTCCTCATAGGCAGGTAAAATAAATATCAAAAAAATGGAACTATCATATCAAATCAAGAGTTTTTGAATAAAAGGTATTGTATTAATGATTGAAAATTTTAAAAAGATATATTTTATATATTGAGTGACTGTGCGTGTGTGTGAATGTACTCCAATGTACCAATTAAAGTGATTTCATGATAAAATCAATAATTGCGTGCTGGCTAGAATAAAATTAGTTTTCTATTATTACTCGGATTGGCCTTTAGATTAATTGGATTTTAAAAATGGCTGAGTGTAATGGAATACTATTTCCAACTTTCATCTCTGCGGCGACATCAAGAATGTTATGTCTTATTACTAGTAGTGATTTTATTAATTTTAACAATGACGAAATAATATACGGTACAAAAATAAACTAATTTAACAATGTTTGCTTTTACAGAGGAAAATTCTACAGATTCTTTATATTATTTAATAAAACATTTTGCGATAAATGTTGATAAAACTTATGGTGTTTAGCTCTTAGCCGTGAAATTTATATCACTCCCGGCGGATCACTAACTCATGCTTATGACTTTGCCGCTTTCACCTTTATAGATAATGTGAATAATGTATATTTCTTTTATTATACCACAAAATACACAGTCCAATTTCATCTTGTGTAGGCACTGTTCTTGATCCTACAAAAGTTCTATATGATCCCATCTATAACCTGTAACTAGTGAAGAAAATGGAATCCGACGTTGGTTCCTTTTCACTAATTTAGAACTAGTAACTACCAAATTTAAAAGCCTATTACAGTACATTTGAATCGTCAACTATATTTTTTTCTACGCACTTATTCTAATGTATGACTGATGATGGAATTAAATTATTACTATTACTGGTTTATGACTTATTAATCATACAGAGCCTTAATATTTTTTTCTTCTCGTCAAATCAATCTATAAACCGACGCAAATCTCGACTCGCCGTCTCAACCGATGGACGTCCACTGCTGGACAAAGGTCTCTCTTTATGAATTCCACTGGGCCCGATCTTGCGCCGCTTGTATCCAGCGGCTGCCGGCGACCCGCCTGATGTCATCGGTCTACTTGGTTAGGGGGCGTTTTCAGGTGCGAGGCCGCCACTCTAGCACCTTCAGGCCCTAACGTCCATCGGTTCTGCGAACTATGTGCCCTGTCCATTGCCACTTCAGCTTTGCAATTCGGTAGGCTACATCGGTGATGTTAGTTCTCCTACGAATCTCCTCATTTCTGATTTGATCACGTAAGGAAACCCCAAGCATAGACTTCTCCATTGCCCGCTGAGTGTAGTATAGTCAGCGGCCATGTCTCGAAACCGTATGTAATCGCTGGTAACACGCACTGTTCGAAGACCTTAGTCTTCAGGCACTGAGGAATTGTGGATGAAAATATATCCCGTAGTTTTCCGAACGCTGGCCATCCGAGTTGGATTCGGCAGGTGATCTCTTTTTCAAAGGTAGACCTGCCTAATTGGATCGTGTGTCCCAGGTAGATGTACTCGTCTACAACTTCGAGTGCTGTGTTCTCAACAGTGACCGGGTGGGCGAAAGACGGATGTTCGACATGACTTTTGTCTTATCCATGTTTATTTTAAGGCCCTTAGAGATCGAGTCGAGAATTTAAAATATAAATTATTTATGTTTTAAATTCTCGACTTCCCTCAAAATCTCAGGTCTAGACATATTGAGGTTGCCGCTGACAGTCTTCAGCCTCGTCAAATGGCTGCGAAATAATAAGTAATGATACAGTTTAGGATGGAAGCGCGCTAATCCATAAGGGGTATATCGCGCTAGAGGCGATATACCCCTTATGGTTTCTACACAGCATCGTACAGGAACACAAATATCTCTTTGTTTGGCGGTACGTTTTTGCTAGCAGGGTGGTAACAAGCCACGGCCATAGCCTCCCACCGATCCAGACTCAGACAAATTGGAAATTACAATTTCCTGAATTCGTCCTACCGGGGTTCGAACCCGGGACCTCGGTAACAAAGCTAATACTCGCATCACTGCCCCAACGAGGCCGTCAATGTTAATGTTTAATTCAGTAATTACCTTATTAATATAGGATCTCCCAAAAATATTGAATTTTTTTGTACTTTCTGAAACCGGACTGAAAGCAAAAGAGAGAGAGGAAAGATTTAAAAATTACCCACAAAGTTTTCTATGAACCTTAATATTAATCTTTATATTTCTGTAAATATAAAAAAACTTCGCCTTAGGTAATCGACAATCGAAGATTACATAAAGCGATTATACAACGCGAATTTTTGAAATATTAAAGATGCCGTATTGCCCCAAATAAATTCTCTTAACATTCACCCTGAAATATGTTTAAATATTTCCTGTTCGGAGAAACGAATTTTCTTTTCACTTTTCACAATTTTACGCTTGTTATTCTAACAAGCGTAAAATTGTGAAAAGTGAAAAGAAAATCCGTAAATCATATTTCGTCTTACAATAACAATAGCAAATAAGAGTTTAATCTAAGGTAGATTACATATTTTATATTTTCAATAGAATAGTAAGTTATTGTTTGAAGTTATACTATTATTCAAGACATATCTGGTGCAAATAAATCGCGCTAACTTTTTTATAGTTACTTTTGTACAGTTTATTTTCCCCAGGGTTGTCTGAAAAAAAACGCTGATTTGCGATACCGTCGAAGATAAGGCTGCTTTTCAGCACATTTGTTTTTTTTTTAATCATGACACAATGACTATAAACATTTTCCCTGCTTCGTAATTTCCCGGGGTGTCACCCGCTTTCCCTATTCCGTTAAGACAAAGCGAAAATTTGAACTTAGTGACCGTCTACATTGCAAATGGTGTCACTGCTTATTTTATGTCAATCGCAAATAATTTTTTTAAGTTAGTTGACTGAGTGTAATGAACCCATACATCGGCTGGATAGTTTTAAAGTATATAATAGACATAGGTAGATTTTTAAAAAATAAATTATCACATAAATAAATATATGCATATGATAACATTGTAATATAGACTGAGAATTCACGTTCAGAAGTATGTAACGGTACAGGTAAGCATTATTTAAGGCGTCCAATATTTTTAATTGACAAATATACGCGGTATGCCTTTTGTATAAATAACTAAAATTTTAAGTTGTTAAAAAGTTAAAGCTGTTCTCCAAATAAATTCTCAGCACATCCAGAAAATCGAATTTAAAAACTGTAAGTCACCGTGAATTGTTTTAAATTATTTTCGCTTTTCAGCGGTATTTTTGCGGATGCAAGGCGGAAAAGTGGCACAAAAAGCGCTTACGTTTTTCAGTAACGAGTGAATAAATTTGATATTCTTTCGAAATGGGAAAGTATTTTTAATGTTTTGATATTTTTGCTAGTTTTTTCTTTATATGTCAATTTTATATTTAATACAATACAATAGTGGTTGAACAGCTATCCGAATAAAAACATACGTTATACTTATGTAATACTAAACTTCCAAATTATTTTTATTAACTCTATATGTTGTCTTGCTCGCACTTATATATACACACCGGGATATTAAGCGGAACATAAAAAAAAAATAAAAGTTTGATATCAGTATCATAACCTCATATGACACTGATATTAAATATTTTTGATGTTCCTCTAAATATGCCGGTGTGTAAATAATATATTAACAAAACATTGTAATAAAACCGCTTTAACATTTAACAACAAAATTAGTATGAAACCTTTAAAGATTAGAAATAGATTTTACCGAATATATCTGTCTCTTTATAAAATGTTTTCGCTAAATTGAACGTACGTACATTTTTACTACCAATAACTGAAAAATTATAGATATAATTGAGAAAGATATGCTTAGATGATTTGGACATGTAGAGAGAATGAATGAAAGGAGACTGACTAAAATGATTTATGAGTCAAGAGTGAACGGGACAGTTGGAAGAGGAAGACCAAGGCAAACGTTCCTGGACCAAATCCAGGTCAATTGAAATAAGGGCCATGTCAAGAGTACTCTAAACCGACGAACTTATATGAAAGCTTTATTGAGAATGGAAGAGGTGAAGGAGATATTTAAGGCTCGTGGCAAGTGGAAGGACGTGGTCGTTGCCTACCCCTGTGGAAATGAGGCGTGATGCTGTATGTATGTATAAAAATAAAATAAAATTATAGCCTGATGAAAGAGTACTATTTGTTTTCGTTATAGTCAATGATTATATTCAAACCTGTATGAGAAAATCCCTAATATTTGTAGTATACAACAAACCTTCAGTTGTAAAAATATCAGGTAAGAAGTGGTAGAGTTTGACCGCGATTTCCAGTTTGATGCTATGTAGCCTTTAAGAGATAAGCGGTAATTTAAAGTCAAGCCAAATAATACGTTACATAGAACTAATCCCTCCAAGAACACTAAATATATTCTTATATGATAGTAATGTATATATAATAAGGCGCTTACTGTATTATATAACAGCGGAAATAAATTTCAGTATGTTTCTTGCTTTTGTTGGAAACGGATATTAAACGTGCGACATAGAGTCGACCTTAGAAGGTTATTGCGATTCGAATATAAATAAGATTTATTATATTGTGAAGAATACAATTCTGAAAGGCAAGGACCATTTGCCGCTGTAACTTCGTACGAATGAGACGGTAAATAATAATGTACTTCAAAAATAAAATAACCTGATCTCGCAAAAAGATTTTCATTAAGCAGTAAATCTAATTATTGGACGTATACTCTCACAGCTTAATATTCCCCGTTGTAACAAAATGCTAAAATCTTGTGAAAAAAAATTACCAATTGTCATTAGACTTTTTCCATAGAAATCTACCTCAGTAGTAAATTACCACAATGTATGATACATTGTGGTAATTTACGTTGTACGTGTAAAATTAAGCCTGACATTAATTCTTGTCGTCATTATTTAGACTTATTGCTACATGAGACAATAAAAAAGGTTAAAATTTTGGCTCGCAACAATAAAAAAAATTGTAATAACGAATTGTACAAAAGAACAATGTGAGAAAACCAATTTATCTCGGGAGTGACTACGGGTTAAACTCAGCTAAGTTGACATGTTTTCAATACAATATGACATTATTATAAAATATCATTAATTAAACGAATTATTGATGATGAACCGACAATTTGATTTACATATGTGGATGACAACTGGCAAGCATGTGTAATATGTAAAACTAACACCGGATATCATTAATCAAACATTGTTCATTTTGCAATCGCAAACCGAGCTACACTTAATTATTAAAATGTATATTATAAATAAAAAAGGGATTTTTGATTAGTTCAATTTTTTAAAATGGATATAGGCGAAAAGTCCCTTTCCGAAAATAAATTTGGGATAACTGTAGGGTGCCAACTTGTGATGGAAAAGCGTGGCGGGCCCAATCTCGAAACCCTCTCTCTTATGATTGACGAAATACTTTTATTGAGAAATGGTAACAGTGAAATCTAATTTAAAAATAAATTTATAGTCGTTCTTACTGTTACCTTGACATCAGATGAGATTCACTTTATCATATTCATAATGATAATCCTTCTCTTGTAACTAACGTAAATATAATAATCATATTTGCATCCTGAAAAGATGTTTAACATGATATATATGTTTTAAAAATACGTTCATTGTAATCTTTAAAACACTTCGAAATTACTACGTAAGCTCAACTCCTACTTAAAACTGCATTTAAAAATGTTTTCTACTTAGGTGAATCAATAAAAAATTGATTAATTAAAAATTGGAAAATTAAATAAGATATACTTGAAGACTATGAAGTAATAGTAGGAATTAAAAAAAAGAGATACATTAAGTGGATTATTGTTGATATAACAAAGCTTTTGTTTAAGTGCCTAAGATTTAAAAGTATAATCCAGATACCTTTACTTAATGTTTAATGATATACCGTCAAGTCAATGAGCGTTCGTTTACGATGTCGTATAGACGCCGATAAGAAGTAATGTACCTACCTCTTAACAAGTTATCGTTTTTGCACCTTAAACTGTATCAGCATCTTAAGATAGTAAAATGGCTATATAAATAAAACAGTTTTAGAATTACTCATCTATTTCATCGCACAGTAAAGTAACGAATATAAGACTTTATTCATTAATTTTTGTACACAGCCTCAATTGTAAAGAAAATACTTTTTATTAATCCACTTCGGTTCAAAAAAACTTGTAGTATAACACTTGATGTTAATATAATTTAGTGATTAATAAATGTAAGGTAAGTGCCAGCCCGTTAACGTCCCACTGCTGGACACAGGCCTCCTCAGTCATATGAGACAGGGTTTTTAGAGCTTAGACCCACCACGCTGCTCCACTGCGGATTGGCAGGCATAGTACACAAGTGTACTCTCTATTCCTTCACTCTCATAGTCCGATGTGACGGGAATCCGACACAACCGGAGGGAGATCAGGCGCAGNCTTGGCCCGACCCGGGACGCGAACCCAGGACCTCATGTCTGTAGTCGAACATGCTAACCACTAGACCAATGAGGCAGTCAGGCAGTTATGTGTTTGATTGATGGGAATAAAGGACTTCCTAATTTATAATACAAAATTTAATTTTAGCTTCACTGAAATATAGTGTTTATTATCTGTTAACGCAATAAAACCGCCAATAAAATGGACTTAATATTTTGTATTTATTTAAACATTATTAAATCTGAACATTTGGTGCTATATTTATTATTTACTGCTAATCATTTTGTTTTTGTAAAAAATGTGCACATGAAGCTCATAATTTTTATTGATAATAATTTTAAAATTCTCTAAGATATTTTATTTAAGCAAAAACTCCTCATTTTCAATTTAAATACGAGGATAAAAAACAAAATTATAAATAAAATTAATTACACCGAATAATAAGCCGCATTTTGCTGTCCATAGAGTGTTCCTAAAATGCTGGCAACATTGCCTCTTTGGATAGCTAAGCTGATCCTTTGTCCAAGGTAAGCTCTGGGGTCGCGCCAGCTCGTCCCACTGCCTTTGTGATTCACCTGGAAATGCATCCACCAAAGCGGCTTTGCCTTCTTTACAATAAGAAACTTCATTTTGCGATAAATCCAAAGAGTGTGTAAATTTTTTTGAATAAAGTTTTTTTGGCTATGAACAAATGACAAAAAATTTAAAAAATGAATGACTTCTCTTAGGCTTTAAATTGTTATTATTTTCATACGAAATACTACCTTTGACGTTATATATGTAAATATAAAAAGAACCCTCTGGGGTAAGAGTACTAATTTTATGCTAACGCCATCGCTGGCAGGTCTGGGAAATATATACATTTATTTCACATACCTGCATTCATTCGTATAATTTTAGATTGTCATTTTTTTTTAATTAATAATTATTTAATTAATGGAACTTTGACATTGTATATAATCAATTTTATTTTTTAATATTTGCACGCCATTTTATGGCAATTAACCTTTACAGTAGCAGCCCATTAACGTCCCACAGCTGGGCACAGGCCTCCTCACTCATATGAGAGAGGACTTTTAGAGCATAGACCCACCACGCTGCTCCACTGCGGATTGGCAGGCATAGTACACAAGTGTACTCCCGATTCCTTCACTCTCATAGTCCAATGTGACGGTAATCCGACACAACCGGAGAGAGATCAGGCGCAGGATCGAAGGCTTAACGCGCTCTCCGAGGCACGGGGGGTGGATCACACCGCCAACTTCCCAACTTCGGGCTAATATTGAGAAAATCTTAATAGAAAACTCAATATCGATTTTTGAATTGGCCCGACCCGGGACTTGAACACAGGACCTCATGTCTGTAGTCGAACATGCTCACTACTAGACCAATGAGGCAGTCTTTACGCTACCCAGACATGTATATTAATTATGTATTTAGAAAATAAATTATTTGATTTGAAATACGTGTCAAGATACATGAAGTATCAAGTGTGAGTAAGTATCAATTTTCCATTTATTAAAGCTTACTTGAATAAGCTCGAAAATCTAAAACAGTCCAATCATAACAAGCAAATGTGATTGAATCCGTAGTTGCTATTCAATTACGACAGGTTCACAGCAAACTCTATTCACGGAAATCATTGCTTTGTTACTCCGGTCATGACATCAATAATCTCTTTAGAGAAGGCTATCGGCTTTAAAGTTTGATATACAATTCTATTGAATGATTTCGTTCCGGGATGGTAAACTGGATTGATTATCCATCTTGAATTGATTTTACCATTCATCCGTTCGTAAGCAGTGCAGTGTATTAAATTCAAAAGGATTTTTTAGTAATCCTGGAGCCATTGATTGGAGAATTACATATGTGTCAGAAAGAAATTAAAAAGAAAAGCCTGCGGCGTTGGGACAACCAGATAAACAGGGGAAAAAATGTGTTCTTCCATAAAAACTATTTCTTCTGAAACTCCAGGAATTTGTTGAAGGCTTTTTGAGTACAATAAAGCCTGAAGTGACTCTGGAGAAAGCATTAAGTTACTAAGTGAATCGATATATCTATGTCGTTTCCGATAAGCAACGCAGCATATAATGAAAAACGATTTTGCCACCTTCGTCACAAAATCTCTTTAACTGAAGACAAATTAATTTACATTTGAAGTTTTACTGAAATCGATTGAACCGTTTTATAATTGACATAACATCCTTTTCTTTTATCATAGCTTTAACATAATTAAATTATTCAATGACTCAAGTTAATGGAGCATTGTTTAATCAATTGACAAAAGGAGCGAAGGTAGAAATAAATAAATTTCCTGTAAAACTTTCTTTATATTTTAAATTATGATCGAAATTTTACACACAAGTCTGTTAACGATAAGGTTAACAAGCGTCAGTGGTAAACATGCAGTAGTAACACTTACCATTATAGGAAATTCAATTTCTTAAATTTGCTCTGCAGAGAATTGAAAGTAGGACCTCTGTAATCGAAAAAAACTCTTTTAACATAACGTTACGAGACCACAGAATTTATTTTAAGATCATTTACATTTTATAAAAGCACTTCCAACTTAAATAACTTTCATATTATTAATTGCTTTTCCCTTCACTGCGTTCGCTGGTCAGCGAAATTAATATTTCATGTTTTAAGCATTCTCCTGTAATATTTTGTACTCAATATTACTGAAAGAAGGAAATTGGAATATTTGTTACTTAATTTATTTTAGAAGCTTCTGAAATAACAAAAAGCTTTTGTAATACTCACAAACAATCTTACATGCACACATGCCAATGCAGAGTATAAAGTAAAGTTTGATTACATGTGCGTGTATTTTAATACACACTGATTATTTTTTCAAGCTATTTATTCGTTTCTTTTAGAGACTTGTAACGATCTGAAGAAACTTCTCATTTTTCTGAATACACGTTTAGTTTTAAATAGAGAGTGATCATCACACCGCCTAAATTGATTAGAATATAATTCTAAATAATCGATCCATCCAACCAATAAACTCAAATCCTTCGAGATCGAATATTAAAAGATATATGAACGAATGACTTAGTTATGAAAATAATACATATTATCTACTTTTTAATAACTATATGCGCAATGATAAGCGTTTTTACCTATCTGTTACTTAAAAATGGATAGGCAAACGCTATCTGTATGTTCATGTCTATTTTGTCCTCTGTTGAAGATGAAAAAAACTCATTTAGAATTAATAGAAGTCATAAATTAAATTCGTTAAAGGAAATAAAGGTCAAACATAAGTTAGCCTAGAAAAAGTACGAGAAACGCAAGCTTAGCTTTTATTGTGTGAGCTTGTGGGGCTTCTTTTAAAAGCAATAAGATGTAATGTGATATTTATCATATTAGACATTAACATGGCATATCCCTTTTTGTCAAGTGGTTTTTCTATTCTTAGTATTAGTTCACCAATCACCGACCTGCCTGCCAAGCGAGGTGATTATTGGCACAACCACAATGGTTGGGTGGTGTTTAACACAAGGCAGTAACTATCTCCCACAGTCCCGCTATTCCTAGTTCTGGTAGTAGTTATGGATACGGCGGGGCAGGAGGTAGCAAGAATCTCCTACCTACTAAGAGATACCGCTGCCAACTACGACAACTTGACCTTGCAACATACAACGCACGCACTTTGAAGACCGACGAAAAAATCTTCCAGTAGAAAAAAGTCGCATGCAAGTTACACTGGTATTGTGGAATTGTCCGAAGTCCGAAGAAACGGGGAGGACGTTATAATGGTGGGTAAACAGCAAGCCAAAGGTGGGCTCCTCGCCCACAAATCTCGCGTCAACAATATTGTGGAAATGAATAGCAAACGGTATTCGTTAAAGGTCATACAGATTTACGCACCCACATCATCGCATTCCGATGATGATGTAAAGGTTATGAATGAGTTTATTTTGGAAGAAGAGGTCTTCTACATGATCAACTCATTTTTCAGAAAACAGCCACAACGAAAAGGGACATAACTAAGTCTCGATGATTCCACGAGAAATGAGATTGACTTCATGACAGCTAAGCGAAATATATACAATTATTTTGCTGTGATCAATAAAGTGAATACTGGAAGCGACCAGCGTTTGTTAAAAGACACAATTAATATTACCGTACAGGCTTGTGAAATCAGCGCTCCGACCCAATCGCGCTCATATCCAAAACCCAGACTTCTAACGCTAAAACCGCTTTAATTGTCTCGAGGAATGCGAATCTGCGGATGAGTTACGCAATAGGCTAATGGAAACTGTCCCTACGGTTGGGAGAAAATACCGTAAACCCCATAGAAAGCAAAGCAAGTGATATTATGGCACCGAATCTATTTACCGCGGCGTAGAGAAACCTCTTTAAGCTTATGGAATGGAATAGATTGGTCATCAACATCAACTGTACGTACGTCACTCATTTACGCTTTGCCGATGAAGTGCTTATTACGCCAGAGACTCTTGGAAATCTCATTGCAGTACTCGTGGACCTCAGCTGAGTTACTCAGTAGGTGTGCTTAAAAATGAGGATGAATAAGATGAAGATTTTGTATGTACCTACACGATGAAATCAGAAATGACGAGATCCGTAGAAGAACGAAATGAGGTGGCAATGGGGGCGGTATACTAGTCTGACGAACCTATGACCGAAGGTGCTGGAATGGTGATTGTGCAGTGTAGGCAGATACCCGCCCCACCCCCCACACACAAAATGGACCGACCATATGAAGCGAGTTGCCGATAGCCGCAAGATCGAGCTTTGTAGACAACATTAGATGTGACCTATATCCAGCAGTGGACGTCCATCGGATGATGGACTATTGCGACGGCGACGACTTCACACCCTCCCCGTATCTGAAAATAACGTGCTCAAAATTCCTAGCGTTAATAAAATACGTTTTTATGTTGACTCAAATAAAATTACTTTTTAACCGACCTCAAAAAAAGGAGGACGTTATCAATTCGTCTGTATTTTTTTTATGTTTGGTACCTCATATCTCCCGACTGGGTGGACCGATCTTGATGATTTTTTTTAAATGAAAGGTGGTGCTCGTCATAGGTTCCCATTTTTTTAAATCCAGTTCTGATGATGGCATCCATAAGAAAACCGGATAAGTGTTACATTTGCATTTAGCATGTGCGCGACAAATGGACGAATAACTCAAGATCACGTCAACCGATTTCGATGATTCTTTTTTTATTGGAAAGGATATACCTCAAGGGGTGTTTTGTGATAGTTTGGTTAGGTTCTGATGATGGATTCCATGAAAAAGTGACGGGAGTCTTCAATTCTTAGGAGCAAATGAAGAATACTCGACAGAATCTTCTATAGGCGCTCCAGATATTTGAGTTTCCTACCGTAACTTCGGTATGGTCAAGTGCTAGTCGTAGTTAAATATCAATATAAATGGATCTCCTCAACGGCTTACAGTAAGGGTGCGGTCTAAGGCAGAAAATATAAGTGTCTGTAATCAAATAGCAATAAGCTTACGTTTGTTGTTGCATTACAACATGTTTACTTCAGCTTCACTAAAAACCGCCTTCAAAACAGACTTACAATTATATTAATATGCTCCAAAAAGTAAGAAATAATTGCCTATTCTTTTATAGTGTTCTTCGTATTCTTATTAATACTTATACTGGACGAGACATGGTGTCAATACGGTAATAAACGTAATTGACTTAACTTTTAGTATAATTTTACAAAATATGTTATATTATTTGTAACAAATCAATTTTCCAAGGTAAGCCGTTAAAATGATTACTTATAGCTTACGCATTACATTGTAATAAACTTCTACGATATTTTACACACTTTGACTCCACAAAAGCTGTGCGATATTTATAAAACTTTCCGTGAATACATTATATGCAAATTTCAATATGCCAAAGCACTCATAGCGAATGTTGCCTTTGCGAATATTAAATCAAATTTAAAAGGTTGCTTATGACAGAAAAGTCTTTCCTCATTTCAGATTCGAAAAAGAAATATCCAACGAAATAAAATATTCAAAGAAATATTTTTGTACCCTACAATTATTGTGATGGAGTACGCGTGTGCATTTTATCCCGGAGGGTAGTTTGAACAGTTGCACGAAAAGGTAATAAATAAAATCTTTGTAGAAAACGATTTTATTTTGAAAAATAAACAGGGGCTTTAGTTGTACGACACGTAAAATATAAGCTTTCTTCCTTCAAAGAATGAACAGTAGCATTGTTACAGAAGCTTAGTATAAAATGTTTGCAAACCTTATTTAATGTATCGTGTTCCATTTCCTTGAAAGTGTAGTTAATATTTACGGAAAACTGAAATATTGAATGATTCATGCTTGAGAGTATCTGTTTCAAGATATAACAAACACATTGCATCTTTTGTATTAGTAAATCGTGCCATATCCGCATTTTCGTCTGTACTATTATGTTTTCAAGATATAATTTTAATGGAATTTATGCTGATAAATAATCCGGAGGTCTTTGATGACGAGTGAATTGTTATATTAAATATTTGATATATTAGTATTTCCAAGAACGAGATTACATATTTAATATTTCCAGGATATGCATAGCCTGTCAATTCGCAGTGGAGCAGCGTGGTAGGTCTATGCTGTATAACTTATATCTGAGTGAAGAGGCCTCTGCGGAGCAGTGGGACCTTAATAGACTGCTATTTTCTCGCTAATTTTTACTTTGACCTGTATATGACATAGAAGCAATGTGGGTAACAGCTTTCCTATCAGCAGGTGGTTCGTTTCGGGGGTTATATAAAGGTCATTTTACTTAACTTGTGTTAGAATTGTTGACAATATAAATAATAAAAATAAACTAATAGTATAAAACTGAAGAGCTTGTTTGATTAAATGCGCCACTACTTTCCATGTTTTCAAAGGATAGGTGATATGGCTAAATTTAAAATCATACCACAGTTACGCGTTTTGCTAGTGGATTGTTTGTTTTTTTCTTTTTGTTTTAATTTTGCGGCTTTGTACTTTTTATTTAAAATTGATTATCTTCTTTTTTTTTAAACGGTTCTTCTGTAAACAGGACCGAAGACTAAGCCAACCAAACAAAGTTCATTAAATAACGAACACGATTTTTATATATATATTTAAGCAAGTTGTGTATACATATATTTAATATATTTCTTAGTAATGCATGCAAAAATTAAATTTACTTCTACTTCGCTTTCAATACAAACAACGTAGATTGTCAAACTATTTTTATGACAAAACCAGTGTATAAATTATGCTGATAATTCCAGAGCACAAATTCAAGGTGCACTCGTAGGAACTAATTTGATTATTTAACAAAGTAACCTCACTTTCTTCCCAAGAACAGCAGCTATTCTTTGCAAAGAGTTATTTAATAATAGTTTCATACAATTTCTGGAGTTAAGTAACGTGTTGATAAGTTAGAGAAAAGACAATATTTGCATACATTTGTGCATTATGTGGGCCCGCATTAATTGGTTGAGCTTGCACTCAACGTAAATTATGGACAGACTATCTTTTCTCAGCGTCGTCACTCGCATAGTTCCGTATCCTGGGTTTATTAAACAAAGTTGTATAACATTAATAAAAGACAACATAAAATATATAAACAGATATATGACGACGCCTCTCACATTCAATTCGCAGAGAGTAACTTCAAAGGACAATTTTTTTTATCATTCTACATATATTACTTGAATACATACTAGCTATGCCAAAATATACCCTGAATGTATAAAAAATGAAGCTTTATTACCAAGTCAATTTACTATTTACAACTGACATGATATAAAACTTATTTTCACTTATTATTTTGAAATGTTAAAAAAAAATAAAAAGTGCGCGTACACATGTCAGAAGTGAAACGTTCTTTGGCAAACTAATTTTTAATACTTGTTTATATTTATACAAATCTGAAACTTTAGATGTTGTCACAAAAAGGTTCGAAAATTAATACATTTCAAAATTATGAATTATTTATTTTGCATTTGAATTTAAAATTTAGGAATATTTTTATTTTACATTTTATGGAAAATAGCATATTGAATGACTAGTTGATATGCCACATTTAATTGTAAACATTAAGACTACCTAACCTTCAAACGAATTAGCATACAAAACGCTGCACATTTTCGTGACGCTAATCACGCGTTTCATCCGCTGAAATTTTTTCCTCCTGAGCCTAAATAAGCTTCCCTTCAAAAAGTGCTATTTCTTTCCTGCATTACACGTCAATTTCACTCCAATTACAAAAGCATTTATATTGTACCGGCAAATGAAATGAACAAACCAAATGAGGGAGTCGTGAGGTTGATTTATCGTCGTCTTACAAATGGCTTGTTTTCGTCGAAGATATGCTGAAATAAGTATTTCGTTTACATCTCGTGGCCTTCGCCCTACATATTCTGAAGGAAAACAGCTATAACTTATATCGTATGGGGACAAGAGCGGATAAAACTGGCGCATTCGTCAGGCCATAAAGTACTAACTAGCACATGTGTATATGTGTATAAAATATTTATTAAACTGAAACTTTTTACAACGCCTTAAATTTTTTATCTATTTATTGCATGTCACATTACAGCCGACCGCGAAATAGGAGCAACGTGAAAGGCGCTCGTCAGAGCAGCTTAGGAGAAAATTAGTTTAGTGTTAACAATCTCAAGTAAATAGTTTCACATCTAACATTTTTATAGTAATATAACGACGTTAGAACTTAGTGACCCGCAAAATATTGTTTCATGATAATTTAATTTTTTAATTTTTTATCGACAAAATATTAATATTATATTGAAAAATGATAAGTCTAAGTCGTTTAATGCTGAAGTTATATATTTTTTTGTTGTATAATTTAGGGCTCCTGGAAGGGATCTCTCATTAGGGATAAGGTGTGCTTTGTATACTATTTTTAATTTAAAAATCAAGTATGCACTACTTATAAAGAAATAATTGTATAATTAAGAGATGTAACCTTTTTTATATTATAAATATTAAATCTTAAACTTTTGTCTATCAATTAAATTACATAATAGAAATTGATAAACGTCCAAAATATAATATGCTTTTAATTTTCAAGACTTATCTCTTTTAAGGCGTATCTTAGAAAGTTCATTCTCTGAATTTTTTGTTTATCTATCTCTGAAGAGTAAAAAAGTAATTTCCGAATCATGAGAATTATTATTGATTTACTTACCTTCAAATTGAAGTACCTGTGTCTAAAAGCCTCCCAATCATTGTATCGTATGACCTTCATATCAAAAATAAGTATATGTTTTTCCTCATGTACATGTTGCAATATACATTATTCTGGTAATAACACAATTAATTCATGAGATGCGACGTTGCCTTTCCACGTCAAGGAACATCATATTTGAAATGCCACTGAGTGCAGTTTACAAACATACTTAACAGAATGTTACTCATACATTGCTATAACAAAATAACAACTTCGTACGCATAAAATTAGTATGCATATTTCTTAATTACTTTCCTATTTACAATAATACTAATACAATTCAAATATAGCGTGAGAACTGTATAGAAACTAGTAGTTTCTAGAGATAAATAAAAAAGGCATACTTTGGGACGAAACAACTAATAATAATTAAAAATAAAATAATATTTTCATTTATATCTTAAGTGTAAGGCAAGCAATTCAAATATACTTATATTTTAACATTCCAAATATTGAAATTTCCCTTACTCGTATAAATAATGATGCATTATGTTTACAGGTCGACATTAAAGAACAAGGATTGAATAATATGTAATACGTCACTGGACAGTGACGTAATACAGACAACAGTCGCACTTGGAATAAGCGGTTGCTAGTCCTCGGAGTCGACAAACGAAGATGGGCAAGAAAAACTCAAAACTAAAGCAAGACACCATTGACAGGCTGACAAATGCAACATACTGTAAGTAGTGTAGCATTTACTCACTAATATCTATGCAAATGTAAAAGTATCTTTAGCCACGGTGTCTTATGCCGGCCAACTCCCGTAATTGAAGAGGAATAGGAAGAAGAAAAATATTAAAAATCACTTCAGGAGATCACCATGAGGTGATATTTATAATGATTCATACTGCTTAACAAAAGCAAGCATAGCGCAAAAGCGCATATTATTAAAACATAGGGTCTGTTACCCAACAGATATAAAGAATATTCTTGTTTATTTCCTGGTTGTTATAATTTTTTGCAATAAATACATTTTGAGTACAGACTTCCTCTAATGATATGTATGGAAATAACGGTTAACAATTTTTTTTAATGCTGTACTTAATTTGTGTATGGTGCCAAAATATTTCTACATACATACATACATAACGTCACGCCTCATTCCCATAGGGGTAAGCAGAGACAACCTCCTTCTACTTGCCACGATTCTTTCATATCTCCTTCGCTTCTTTCATTCTCAATAAAACTTTCACACAAGTTCGTCGGTTTAGAGTACTCTTGTCCTGGCCCTTGTTACAATGTCCTGGATTTGGTCCAGGAACGTTCGCCTTGGTCTTCCCCTTCCAACTTTCGCATTCACTCTTAACTCTTATATCCTTTTTGTCAGTCTCCTTTCATTCATTCTCTCTACATGCCCAAACCATCTAAGCATACTTTTCTCAATTTTAGCCACTACGTCTTCTTTTATAACACAACACTATTTCTTACTTTGTCATTCAGTTTCAATCCACTCATACTTCTCAACGCTCTCATCTCTACCGCATTTATTTTACTTTTGTGATTCTTCTGCCATACCCAACTTTCACTACCATACATAAGTGTTGGCACCAACACTCCAGCATGCACTGCCAGTCTAGCCCTTTGAGACACCATCTGGCTATTCATAAAAGCATGCAGAGCACCATTTACCATATTCCCTGCATTCACTCTCCTTTCAACATAACTTTCACATGTTCCATCTTTTGTAAATTTAGATCCCAAGTATACATTCGGTTTTCATAAGAGCTATAATGTCGCGTTGCTAGAAATAGTGACTAACTCTAAGCACTTGTTTATAAAACAATCGATAACAGTTAGATCATAAGAGAACTTAGAAAAGTATGTTCGATATTCCATCAACTAAAATGTGTGTGCCTTATCTCAAAACCAAGTCATCAATGATAAAAATTGATGTATATACTATAGTTTATTTCAGAATGGCCTAAATACTTTAACAACGTCCTAATGGATATATAAGTATATGATTTTGCATTGTTCATTGCGAAGCATGCAATATGTTAATCGGAAATGACAATCAACGAGCTTTGGATGCCTGAATAGCTTCGGTCAAATCTAAATATGATTTACGCTGTTATAGCAACACACATTTGAATTTCAAATCGTTGTTATGCTGTGTGCATATGAGACTAGATGAACAGTGTGACTTTGTTCGCGTACACTTATATGTGGGACTAAAAATAAGTCGATATCTATGTGATGACTATATAAGTTAGATATACACAATACACAATAAAACTCATACCTAACTGCTTAAAAAATATTTTTGATTATCCATTAAAATGAAACCCATATCCTAATTTGGAACAATTCCAGCAAATTGAAAACATAAGTTGTCAAAGTCGGTTGATTATAGTTGAAGTTAATTCCGGTTAAACACTGACAGTATTTCTATGTATACTGGTTGATATATAAACAAAATATTTGTGGGTTTTCGACTCAACCGATGAACATTTTTTTAATGAGTTCCACAAGTCCCGAATATATATAGATTGTTTCAATTAAATTAAATGCCATTTCTTCGCCTATTGTGGATCTACAAACACTGAGTTTTCTGGTCTTAACACTAGAACAGCCAATGCTAGTCGAAGTATATGTCTTATCAATTTCCATTTAAGATTCATTGCACTATCTTGGTGATCGTAGTTATGTTATAGATTTTCTCTTTATTGATTTGATCACCTAAAGATATAGATGTTTCTATCACCCTTTAAACAGTTATTAGTATCAAAAGGGTGATAGAGATATCTGTAAAAAAGTAACAGTAAATAGCAGCCCGTTAACGTCCCATTGCTGGGCACAGGCCTCACTCATTCGAAAGAGGGTTTTTAGAGCATAGACCCACCACGCTGCTCCAGTGCAGATTGGCAGGCATAGTACACAAGTACACTCTCTATTCTTTCACTCTCATAGTCCGATGTGACGGAAATCCGACACGACTGGAGAGGGATCAGGCGCAGGACCGACGGCTTAACATGCTCTTCGGGTGGAGTACACAACTTCCCAGCTTCGGGATAGTATTAAGAAAATCTTAAAAGAAAACCCACATGAACCCTCCTGTCTGTAGTCGAACATGCTAACCACTAGACCAATGAGGCAGTCATAGAGACATCTGTATATTTCATTATATTGTGAATAAGATATGTAATATTATTTAAGATTTCAAACATTTTAATTCCATAGATGGAATAATTATTTTTGTACGTAGTCATAAAAAAATTCGATACACATGTTCTTCAGAATTAATTTATACATTAAGGCATACAATGTTAACAGATAACGGAAAGTGATTTCGAGGCACGCATAATTACGCGCGGCTTAATTAAAATAAAACAAAAACCTACAGCTCATTTGCTGATGGTAAAAAATATTAAAACAAGGCGAGACAAAAGAAAAAGTATAAATAGAAGGAAAGAAAATTATGATAACGTAAAACATGAATAAAGCAAATTGACAATTTGGAAGTAGTGCTATCGTAAACTATTTTTACTGGAACTATATATTGGATGGCAGGAAACTTTATTATTTTTTATTGATTGGCAATCTTTATGACCATGTCTTTTTTTGCCCAGTAATTAATACCTGACATATTATGCAATGCCGTTTACATTAGCTACTGTTTCCACATATTGTAGGTTGATAGTGCTTGGCAAATTGCAACAACGATCAATACATTCTAAAGAATGGTCTAGAAACTTAAAAAAAATTGCAAATTGTAATAAGATAATGAATTTAACAGTTTTAATATAAATAATGATATGAACGTGCCAAACAATAGTATTTCGAACCCTATTTAACTGAAACAATTGGGACTTGTTCGAATAATCATGAAGCATGTATATATATAAAATGTTATATATTTATTCAAAATTTATTACATACAAACCAAGAGAAATACAAATTGAACTTTCTTAAGGAGTAAGTTGCTGAATTGAAGGCGCAAAGGCGGTCTTACAGCAATCTCTTCCAGACAAGTTTTGGTGAGAGGAACAGTAGATAATAGCGGGAGGTACAAACAAGACAAAGAAATAAATCTTCTCTTTAAATTGGTTAACGAGTTAACGACTTTTCCATACTTCAACACGAATAACTTAATGAAAAAAAATCAATAGGAATTTTAAAATAACATAACTCAAGATGATCATTATTAATTACTATAAAAAACCGTAAACAAATAACCTCCTTAAACATTAATTTTTATTTCAGTGAAAAAAAGCGTGAAAGCTTGATAAAGTCGTTTTGACGATTGTCATGTAGGCTTTTCTAAGCTCTTATCAAACATAGTTAACTAATTTTCTTGTGAAATATGCCAGAAATTCTTCATATTTTAGGAACCATTTGTTAGTCAATTAAACACCAAATAGTTGATTTATTAATTTAAGGTCCCACATATAAACAACTATCTATTATTTATATAGAACACAATACAGTTACGGCCTCTCCTTACATAATTACG
The DNA here is from genome assembly GCA_015832385.1 of Elymnias hypermnestra. Lineage (NCBI taxonomy): Eukaryota > Metazoa > Arthropoda > Insecta > Lepidoptera > Nymphalidae > Elymnias > Elymnias hypermnestra. The sequence continues at coordinate 1,755,913 of JACTOM010000048.1, read as the reverse complement.
GCTCTAGAAGCCAACTGCTGTACTAATAAGAGACAGCTTATTGCACGAAGCGTAGTCATTATAAAGCGCTTTTACCTTAAGTGAATTATAAATGATAATCGATTCATCATCGTTATTTCCTTAGAACCCTGAAACAATGTAAGATTATTGAAGAGTTGTGTACTTTATGTAACACTGGCTGACTCCCGACTTCGTCTGCGTGGAATGTTTATTGGGTAACATTGGTATCAGACATATTCGTATCGTGATGAGTCAATGGAATGATTTAAAAAAGAGAATTTATGAAATATTTCTATATTATATTTTATAAAAAATAGTATATTAAATTATTAAATGACGAGTGGCAAATTAAAATTCCACATGTTAGTTGGAAACATTAAAACTACCAAACCTTCAAATGAATTCGCGTAAAAACGCTGCGCATCTTCGTGACGCTAATCACGCGTTTCCTCCGTGCACAATGTAACCACGGTAAAGTACAAAACTATATCAAAAAACGTCTTCACCTCTATTGCTGGCCTCTGCTCATAATCAGGTATAAATCCTAATTTTGTTAAACAGTGTTCCACAGATAAATCTTTTATTACTGTACTACCTTTTGTAATGAAGATATGTTTACACATCATATTTTAATCCATTTACGTAAAACTAAAGCAATATGATAAATGGGGTGATATAATCATCAAAATTACTAAAACGTCAAAATGAGTTAAAAACAAATTGGCCCTTATAAATATACGAATATATGCCGTCGATAAAGAAATCTTGTTCACACTAAACGTTTACAATGTGATCTAGTTTATGAAAACAACTATGTACCAATATATTTTATTTTATGAAACCCTGTCCAAACAATTCAGCGAAGGCTATATTTCTTAAGTATTCTAGTGGTTGAACATTAACGATTATGTTGGTCATAAATGCACAGCCAAATGATTTCATAACAAAGGCTTTATACATGTCTCGTCCAACTAAGTATAATTTATGGTTCTGCTTTGTCAAGCAATTAATGTAATAGCGACAATATTGTGATTCATGAAATGCCTCTGCGTGTTGACTGGCAGTAAAACAAACCAGCGTTGGTATCATCACCCAAACAATTCTTACACCATCTATAATCATTACGAAAATGTCTACCGCTTGGGTATGCTATAGTTGTTGCTACAATATGAATAAAGCCAATATTTTTCCTTTATTTGTACTGAACACTATCAATAAATCGCGATTTCGGCTATGCAAAATTCTAAAAACATATAGAAGCTGTTTCTACACATTGTCATCATAGACTTTGAAACCATCCAAACGATGAGCATCAGATCGGTTTCATTAATGCGGGCGTAGTTGTTGTATATGTTAACGGAAATATATGTAATCCGTCATTTTATACAATTCCTAGGAAATGTAATAAGAATAAATATAAGTTAAAAGTTAATAGATAGTTGCTTTTAGACGTTTTAATTAGTTAGATAATATGAACATATTATTATTATTTTACGGTATGACTGTTAACCGATTGTCTCAATAAGTGTTATAGTAAAAAAATATTATTAACCACGTGTTTAATTACTGAAATATTGGAATTATATACAATTCCGTGGAAATTTATACATTTCCTAGGATATTTATGCTTTAAATAGTTTTTCAAACATTTATTTTATTTTATTTTATTCATTTCCTAAATAGTATCGGAATTGTACACGTTTCCTAGGATTTGTATACAATTCCTTGAATTCAAACATTTCTGGTAACATATATATACTGTATATAAGTGACAAAACAATGACTGACATATTCCCCTACATCTCAAAAAATATACGCTCAATTTTTAAAAATTATGTAATATGACTCCTTTCACAACGTAGACGCTTAATACGCAGAGATTTCTACATATTTTCAAGTATAAACACGGGTAATAATGCAGGTAATAGGTATTATAAAATATGATCCAAAATTGGTTTAACGTATTAAACTTACCTTCTTGAAATAAAGCCGATAATAAGAGAAAACAAGTACTTGTTCATGGCTAATATTAGTAAAACGAAAACTTATTTGGAGATAACATTTGAGAAAAAAAATTAAGGAATCTTTGAAAGTACAGAAGAAATTCGTTTCCTTAGATTTGCTGACAGATTATTTTTCGTTACAAACTGTAACACATTAAGGAACTTTTGCTCAAAAATCTTAATAACTTGTAGTTGGAATAGATATAGGTAGGTATACTACGTGTGAAAACTCCATTACTTATAATAATAAAAGCGGTACACCTGCCCTTCATTCTAAAGGTCGTAGGTCAAACCTTCGAAAACATCATATTTTTTTTGTTATATCAGAGACTGTCTGAGCAAATAGTGCGTGTCTTGAATTTCATTGTGGCTCCTATTATATTATATACAAAATATTGTTTCAAACCGAAAAGTATCTTTACAGTAGTTAAATATTATTCAATTTATATTTTTCGAATTTGAAGAAACTACCAGATTTTTATAGTTCTAAAACGATGTTTGCAACGCGAAAGTCGCTGACTTCTTCGATATAGTAGGAATACGACTTAATAAATTCTTTCGTAGGATTTTGGTCAATCCTCACCGAATAATAAAGCTTGTCATTTTAAATTTAACTTTTATTTTAATTTATTAATTAAAAATATTATTAAGTAAATAATTTGTAGATAATATATAAATATAGAATATGGATATTTAAGCCTGAAATAAAAGATATTGTTACTCAAATCCGGTTCTTATGTAAAGTATTCTAAACCATTACATTATGGAATATTTTCGTTAAAAAAAAAACTAAACAAATTAATCCCAGCCATTTATATAAGTTGATCACTGTCAAACTACAAGCAGACACCCAAAACATAATAAAACTCGATTAATTATGAAATTACAGCAGGCTATAAGTTAGGCATTGTCTATACACCTGCTATGTGTGAATGATAAACCTTAACAAAATAAATTTAATAACACATTTAAAAATTACAGACGTATTAATAGAGTAATTTATCGAGGCATGACCTAAATTTTGTTGTAATTGCGTAGTATTCGTACAAGTAAGTGGTAAACTTAGCTTTATGGCTTAGTTGAGGGATTAAGTTTGTCGGTCGGCGCCGCTTTGGCTACGACGTTAGGCGTCGCTTACACGTGCGCATCTAAAGTGCTTGCAAAATTGCGAACTAATCGCCCACGAGAACTTATGAGGTGTAAGACCGTTAAAGTTTGATAAAATTTAATTTGATGGGCAAGTATTGATTTAAACTATGAACTATCACCTGCTACGCTTTGCATTGGCACAGTATAGACCAACTTATATAGCACCTGTCAATTTTACAAACAAAAATATTGTTGATTTCCAGTCATATCTTTTCAATATATGATCGTAACGAAACCGAATAGTTTTACACCTGAAAGGTGGCACTGGTTTGAAATGATTGTTTTATTCAAATGCCAGGTAACTATTTTGATAGTAGTATTTCATTTCACACTGAATGCGGTGTCTTAATTTTGATAGAAATATCATACTATCTTATCAACTCTAATATAACACTGTTAGAACATTATCTTTTATATTTATTTATTACCTTTTGCACACCACAATGTTGGAAAAGAAAAAAACAAATATTCGGCTGATACAATAAAGATCATGTATAAGAGGCGGTCTTATGGCTTGGTAGCGATATCTACCAGACAACCTTTTGTATAAGAGAAGTTATAGCACAGAATGGAGTGTATTCCCATAAACATACATACAATTAAATACATCCTACCTACATTTTATACACAAAAATCTTGAGTAATATCTTAGTACATTGTCGTGTGAATAGTCTAGTAATTAAATTAGTAATCTTGTGTTTACTTTAATTAAAAGGTGTTACATACACAGTACTAGTAACAAACTATCTTTTGACTAAAATAAATTATAATGTTGCCTTTGACAAATTTCGTCGACAACGAGTAGTCTTAAACTAAATTTATCCGTCTATATGTCAGTATTACAGTACCCAAGTATATACGCAAATACAGACAATTCTTACTATAGTTCAAATTTTCAATCCTTATTGAAATTCGATTATTATGCTAAGTTTTTAACTTAGCATAATAATCGAATTATTTTATATTTATCTTAATACAATTCATTTTTGAAACATGTGGATGAGAATTGCTTGTTATTCAATTTTTTCATTCAATTATAAATCATATACACTATATAACATTGCCTTTTATTGAAAGCTTTTAAGAATTACATTCTGTGTTATGATTTTAAGAAATTCGTGATCGATGGCATAGGAATTAACTTTATTATTTTCTTTATTTTGCCTTTTTACTGCCATAATCTAAACGAAGATCTGACGATCTAGGAGAAATATCAGATACATACCGATGTGTCAACTTGTACCATTTGGTACAGGGATAGTGCATTACTGACTTACTACTTAAAATGCTGTCCACCTTGACTCTGAATAACGGGACAGTAAAAGTCATTAATTTTAAATTAACACTACCGAAAACATCTTTTTGAAATTTTAAATATCAAAATTTTTTCATATATATGTCGGAGAATAAGTGAGAAGGAGCATAAAGTATAGGGACGTAGGGTTCTACGCCGACATTGTCATTAGAGGCGTCCATAATTCCATCTCCATACTGTGGGCTTTGGTGGGTAATGTTGGTGCAATCAAACACTTTATTAATGTACTCAGATTATAATGTCCAATCACTTAATGTTCCTGATAAAAATTTACACAATAACATTAACAATAATAGCTAGGAACTCGACAGTTTCAATAGTCGACCGCTCCGACGGACCGTCACCCAAGAACTACCGAGAGTCGCGCGCCGGATTATCACTATTGACTCCAACGCCAGACTATTTCACTCCGACATATATATATATATACAAAAAAATATGCAAAGTAGTTTCAAATAATATGACGGCAGAACTTAAAACATAAATCTTTGAGGAACATAGGTTCGACTTGTGCTTCATAAATATCTAACAAGCCCGCTCTGACACTAAGGTATTGTATCTTTATTTGCCTTTGCCAGTAAGAAACTATGTCAACAAGTATTTGTTTCACAAAAACCTTGTGACCTTTTTCAAAGGATCGTAGCTCTCCCCGGCTTCTTTTTATATATTTTCTCGTTTGAGATCCGCAAGTGAGACCAAAGTTTTACGTCCACACAAAGCCCCCTTTCTTGTAACAATATTAACGAATACGACACGATATGTCACTGAAAGTTTCCTGGAACTTGAGGTAAGGCGTGCTGCCTCGACGTCACCTTTACTTAGCCGTTTCATTAGTTTCCATTCGAGTTAACCTATTTACATTAAGTATTTGTGACGTGAATTGTGTTTTTTACGGGTGAAACGCGTGATTATCGTCACGAAGATGTGCAGCGTTTTTTTATGAAAATTCGTTTGAAGGTTAGGTAGTTTTAATATTCACAAATAACGCGTGGCATTTTAATTTGTCACTCGTTATATATAATATAAAAATTTCATATACCATTTTTCATAAAATATAAAATAAAAATATTTCATAAATTCTCTTTCCTAATTTGAAATTAAAAAACTAAATTTAATTATTGATTTCTAATATTGACAAAAGACTCGTGGCGTTTTTACTTAAAATACCTCATTTGAGATTTCAATAAATTATTTGTATTAATTTTCAACACTTTTAATATTTTAATAACAATTAAATTCCTAACATATCTTTCTTTTTCCCTCCCTCTAAGTCTCAGAAATCTAAAGTTTTTGATTTGTATAAATATAAACAAAACTGTTAAAGAAGTTTCACTTCTGAAATGTGTACTTTGTACGCACGCACTTTTATTTTTTTATCATACTCACAGGTTAGCACTTTACTGTATTCTTGCCTGATAATAAGTTATGATTCAGTCAGAAATGGACCTATAGAATTATAAAGAAACTATTTAATATCTAAATATTCATTTTTATTATGTACCTGTTTATCACATGAAAGGTGACTATTTTTGCTATTCACGCCGAATGTTCAGAGATCTATTTGATTATAACAAAGTTATTACTGTTAAAATAATGCCTGAACATTCTTTTTATAACAAGGATTTAATTTTCTTACCTCTTATCAAACCTTTATTGGACATAGGCAAGCCGGGCAGTTTATGTAACCTTATTGTTGTTTACAATGGTAAAATAATGGTATAATAAAAAAAGACAATAACAAAAAGGGGGAATTTATATTGCGAGTGAGGGTTGTAGACCCAAAATTTGGGTGGCGGTGAGATCAAAAGGCGCCTCTCACCTCACGTGTTAACAAATGTGGAATATAAATTAAAATTTTTATTCTTAGTGATATAAATTACAAATATTTGTATAATCTATTCCATTTTTTAATAGTCGTAATTAGTTCATTCTCTCCCTTTATATGTCGTTCTAATTTTCAATCGCGAATAAAATATTTTCTTTCATCAAATACATTTTTTTAAACTTGTGGTATTGTAGATGCCACTTGATCTTAAGATTTATTAGTGCTATAAGTAGTAAGATAAGTGCTGTAATAGGCCTACTTGAATAAATATATTTTGACTTTCACTTTGACTATTAGTAAACGTAAGGTAGGTAGCAGCTTATTAACATCCCACTGCTTTGTACAAGCCTCCTCAGCCAAAAATAATAAAAATTAATAATCTTACGTCTCACAAAAAAGGATTAAAGATTTATTTTAATGTAATGGCTTTAAGTTTTTCAAAATGGCATAGGAATAGTTTGTAATAATTTTATACTACTTTTTATTATAAAAACCATTAAAATCGATATCTCGTCTGCCATATAGAAGCGTCAATAAATTTTTATATATATAATCATTTTCTTAAAAAGGCAACCATGCAGTCACCTTAAATGTTAATTATTATATTATTAAATTTATTAAAATAATAATAGAGACTTATTATTTGCGTCTAAAAACCACAAGAAAACTACAAAAGTTGTTATGCAAGCTTCAACACTTTGGAAATGGCACCAAGATGTCTATTTGCAACTGCAACTTTTACTAAAGTGTTGACCTAATTTTAGACAAACACAATTAGGTCACCTAATAAATTGTAGTGACTGTCTAGTGTATGGTGTATGAAAGTTTCGTTACATCGCTTACTTGATGGCAGAAGCAATTTTTCCATCGTTTTATTACCTTTTATTGTATTACTAGATGTTCCCCGTCAAGTTAACATCCGTACTCATTGACCATCTACACTGCATAATGAGTCACTTTGTTAAATTTCTAATGAAATCAGTTTAGGGCAAAACAAGAAATCGCAATACTACCAGGGATTTTGTTAAATGCTACCATAGTTTTAACAATCTCTGCTTGCCTCATGGCGAGTTTTTCTGAATCGGTTGACTCTCTTGTTGTATTGTTTACTTAAATTGTCCTGTCGTCTTGTATGGATCAGAATGCTAGGCCACCAAATAGAAAGAAAGGAAATTTCATGCAGATGCGAATGTTGAGATAGATGTGTAGTGTGACACAATGATTAGAAATGAGTATATTGGAAGAAGTATGAAAGTAGCACCACTAGCAGAGCGAGAAGTTAAGGAGTGGAAGGCTATCCTGGTATGGACATGTCATGAGAAGGGAGGATAGGCATGTATGCAAGAGGGCCCTAAATATGATGGTAAGCGGCAAGGCCGGGAGAGGGCAACCAAAAATGTGTGAATGAACTGTGTGAAAGGGGATTTGTGTGTAAGAAGTGTGAATGTAGAAATGACAGCTGATAGAGTGAAGTGGCGAAAGGAAACATGCTGTTCCAGCCCTAGTGGAATAAGGGCAAGGAAATGATGAATGAACTCTGTTACTGGTCCCAATTTTTAAAGCATCTTATCATCACATTGTCTTACCAAACTCTTTCTTAATGGTGGTGGTAGAGCCGTTAATAATGAATCATATCTTGTTCTCTTTTGTTTCTTTAATTACTAAAGTGTATTTCATATTCTATTCCTAATAAAGACTAACTGCGTCGAACAACATATCAACTATTGTTCTCAGTTTCTCTAGAAAGTAGAAACACTGCAAAATCGATTTCAACCAACGCTTTAATATTATGTTCATTAATGCAATAATATCTTAAAATAACAAATTAATGTTTTAATCGTTTTTACTTGCGTTTTGCGTAATTTTTTTGATTTGCGTTTTTACTGGTACCCTACCAGTAGGTAGCTAGCCACGGCAGAAGCTTCTCACTCAATAATTAGACAATTCAGAAAATACATTTCCCTAGATTTGCTCAGTTGAGCAAATATCATAAACATGCTGTATACATTTCGCTCAATGTTTTGTTATTTTTTTCTAGTTCGACGTTACACGCGTTGGATTATAATCGATGATCTAATGAATAACATATCTTACTCAACTCAACATTATATCGAACATATTTACTTCAATACTTATTGCGAAAAAGGTTGTAACATGTTTGTATGTATACGAAATCTAGGTCAGTGGAAGCGCTTTACCAAACATTCTACCCATTAAAGGAGAGAATAAATAAAACAAGAAACGAAGTAATCTTGAACATTTTTGGCAGTGTTCACTCTATCGAAGTTAAGAACTACACTGCCAAATTTACGAAAACTATTTGCTTTGATATAACATTTTAAATATCAACTCATTGCAGCATTGACTTTTGAAACAGTACTGGTATAGTTTTTTTTAAAGTACAGCATTTGTATTAACTTCTTACAAACTATGAAAATGACTGTGTTAAAAATTACAGCTTCATTTACCTTAAGCGTAATATTTTCAAGTTTTTTTGCCAAAAACTAGAATATTGATTATTCTATTAAACGTAATATGTATTCCTGAGTAAATTATTATTTGTTAATTAAAAACAATCGTATTAGAACAAATTTTGATTTTCTGATGCTATTTAACCCTCATTTTCACCAGACTTAATTTAATATACAGTTCCAATAAGGCGATTCAGGCATATCTGGAGAAACAAACACACAGACAGTTAAAAAGAATTTTGGCCATATGTCTTAAATCTAGATGTTAACCGCGGGGTTACCTGCGTAGTTCTCGATACCGTGGGAATATAAAGTAATATTATGAAGACGAAACATTTGAGTTTTTTTTATGTAAGTATGTATGTATATTTATAATTTTTTCGCACAAAAATGATTAAACGATTTCAATAAAAAAATCACCATTAGAAAGCTGCATTTTCACTGAGCGACATAGACTATATTATTTTCTTAAAAAATAGGGATCCCTAATAAAAATGCATTAATAAATCCCAAGGTGAAAACCAAAAAATCTGTCATCGCATGCGCTGCGGAAACTATTGATGAACAAGAAAATGTACAAGAATATATTAACTACAGAAGTTATGCCGCTATAACTATATTTAAATTTTAAAAGTTAATAAAAGTGCCGACAACAATCAAGCCATATTATTCATACATTTGTATTAATCCTTACTCTATTGAAAACCGTTATAATACTTGTAAAATAATTTAAAAATTATTTAAATCTGACATTCCATTCAAAAGATTTTAAAATGCCAATCTAATGAGAGTTATAGCGATCCTTTTAACTGAGCTTGCGACTTTATTTGTATCAGGCTAAAAACTACTGCAGCAATTTAAAAATCTTTCATTACCTTGGAATCAAGGATTTTTCAATACCTGTAGAGTATTTTTAAATTGACAAATGACGAAATTGACGAATTTAGAAATGTATTAGTAAGATATTTAATCCTTGTAAAGTTAAATCTGTATATAGATTAGATTATTATGAATGTTAATTTGTATCTATTAATCTGAAAGGAAGTAATTAAAAACTAAGTATAATAAAAATGTTAACGAAAACAAATCAATAATCCCACTTAGTAGACTTTCCACTGTCACGAGATTGGTATCTACGCGGGTGAAACCGCGGGTGAAAGCTAGTGTATATATATAATCAGGACTTTGTGAGCGATCTGCTTTGTGAAAAGAGTCACTTTGAGAAATTCCAGTTAATCGCGAATAGTTTAAAAGATCTCACGATTGAGTGAGTGAGTTTCCCTGAACCCGTTTCACTAGAAGGCAGATGCCTTTTAGTGAAATGGGTTTGGTTGATTTCAAAGTGTTAAACGGGCACCCGTAGATTTTTTTTATGTAGCCCCGACAACTGTCTAGAATTTGTAAGAAGCTGAATTTTTGAAAAAAAGAACACTGTCTTATACTGTAACTGATTTGGCACAAAACAAAACTTCCCGCCCGCGCCTCACACACACTTACGTACACTTTTTTTTTTTTTTTTTTTTTTTTTTTTTTTNGTAGGGTGGTAACTAGCCACGGCCGAAGCCTCCCACCAGTCCAGACTCAGACAAATTAGAAAATACAATTTCCTAAATTCGTCCTACCGGGGATCGAACCCGGGACCTCCGCTAGCAAAGCGAATACTCGCACCACTGCGCCAGCGAGGCCGTCGAAACTTAATATAAAACATTCTCAAAGGTCAAATGAAAATAAATCGCCATGTAGGTTCCGCGCTGGCTTTACGTTATTCTAATATTTATTTATTATAGAAAGTCACGATAACATTTTCTGTAAGAAAACTGAAACACTTCAAAGGGATTTCGAAAAAGATCGCTATTAATAAAAGAAGTCACAACCGCGTTCTATTATTGAACAGTTTTTATATTTTGTCACCACATTGATTAGAAATCACGAATAGCACTTACGGGATAAAATTATGAGCCTATAAGCTATTCAATGAAGCGATACGAATGGCCTCTTCCAAATAAAAAAAAATCCAAAGAGGGGAAAAATTTAAATCGGCTAAGGTGATAAAAAATCACGGCTAGAAAATTAGTTTAACCTTACGTCACCCGAACCTTAGATTGTAATTTTTTTATTTAAGTAAGTAAGTAGCAGCCCATTAACGTCCCACAGCTGGGCACAGGCCTCCTGACTCCGAGGAGCGAGGGTTTTTAGAGCATAGACCCACCACGCTGCTCCACTGCGGATTGGCAGACATAGTACACAAGTGCACTCTCTATTTCTTCCCTCTCATAGTCCGATGTGACGGGTATCCGACACGACCGGAGAGAAATCAGGCGCAGGACCGACGGCTTAACGTGCTCTCCGATGCACGGAGGTGGATGACCCAACTCCGCCAACTTCGGGCAAATATTGAAAATCTTAATAGAAAACTCAAAATTGATTTTTAAATTGGCCCGACCAGGGACTCTAACCCAGGACCTCATGTCTGTAGTCGAACATGCTAACCACTAGACCGATGAGGCAGTTATTATATATACCATACCATATATTAATTTAGAATGCAGTAACATCTACCACGAAATTTTAAAACTTATTACTACTACTAACCTTACTAAGGGTTTTATGCAATCGTTCAACACAAATGACTTAATTATATTAAAATTAAGGTCGAATCCTGGTCGATTATTTAAACTTTACTTGAGTATATAAATGACTCTGTACATTAATTCTGCTCTAATTTAATACATGTTATAAAATAACACAGTGTTTTATTAACAGTTGAAAATTATAGGGAGTAAATAGCGCTACAAAATGATTTGCATATTATGATTTCCTTGGTCCTACTACATTGGTAATAGATGATTTATTAATATACACTGAAGTAATCAATTTTGTTTTTATATTCTACAACTGTTACCATAACTAGCAGGAATAGCAGTTTTTTTAAATAAAAATATAAAGGAAATGAAATAATGAATTGTTAGCTTTAAATGAGAACAGAAATAACTGAATTACTCCCGAATCAGTATAACCCTTTAATGTTATAATCAAGGTGTTTTTGTAAATAAAACTTTTTGGCCTGATTATAATGGGCTCCAATTTGTTGGATTCTTCTAAGTTCATACTAGTGGAATAACCATTAGAACTTCGGAAATATTCACGGAGAATATCGTTACGATATCTACACAGTTATTCGCCCGATTCACTTGGAATTCGGTATATATCTTCCTATTACATCGTAAAGTCACACATACTTTCCCATATTCTAACAGGATGGAAAGCTACGTGGATAACACCGGCGGGAACAACCAGTATTACATAAATCATGAGGGTAATGGAGATATGATTATCTATAAACCTAAAATTAACGTACTGAGACTTAGTTTCCTTCATATGAGTACATTTGCTCGGTGAACGATAACGTCATCAATCTTGCCGTAGTAAATAACCTTTCTCAAATACAAAACAACTTTCCCCACGATAATATTAGTTAGGTATTCGTGACAGGGGAGGATTATATCTTATATTTTTTATTGCTGTCAGGTTAACGCTTGACTCTAATCTCATCTGACGTTAAGTGATGATATAGTCTAAGAAGGAAGTGCACTAACCTATTATCAGCATCGTATCAAAAAAAAATATTTTTCTTAGTAGTTACCAAACTATCCACGGCGAAAGCCTCCTGCCAACTCATGCCGGTCCAGACTCAGAAAAATTAGAAAATTCCATTTCCAGTACTTGCCTTGACGGCAATCGAATCTAAAACGTCTACTATCTAGCATTACTAGTACTTACTAGGCTAGCGAGGTCTTTGCGCCGTAGATGCCATCTACCCTCTATAGATTGTTACTTTTAGAACACTCACTTGCATTGCTTTTAATTTCGTGTATGACATTGGCGATCAACCTAATATCTATTTGTTTTTGGAATTGTGATATGACCGACCTCTTCCTAAACAGATGAACCGAATGTGTCTTCAGTATATCAGGATTCAAGAGTGCTTTAAAAACACCTTTCGACTCGATAAATAATGGCTTTCTCCATATTTACACGATATCAGGAACTATGCGCACAATACCGCTGTGTACGGCTAGAATAAGCTAACTCCAATACCTTACTGCCGATTGACTTGGAAATTAACTCATTGACTTCTTTCGAAAATCCCGAGTTCACGAGTGACAACGAGGAAAATCGCCAGTAAACTTTTAAAGATATGTTAAAGAAAGAGATCCATGTCTATATTTAAACCGCTTAAACCAGAATGTGTCATTCCATTAATAGGCTATAAGCCCATATTAGGATATAAAAATAATTATTCTCATACCTATGTATAACCTGTACGGTTCAGAAATTACGACAAAGCACTCAAAGTTAATTTATGATATAGTAGTAGCCTTCTAAGCATTATTCACGTTGGTTTATTTCACTGGTTAATTTTTTTCATAGGCTTGTAGTCTATAAGCAATAGCGCGAAATATCCACGTAAACGAACGGCTTATGATGCGATTGGGCGAAAAACAAAAATAAATTAAGACTATTAACAAAATAATATATAACGTAACTTCTTTCCTGTGAGCTTTTAAACAGTAACTTTGCGTTACTGTTTTAGAAAACTCTGAAAATTATACCGATTAGATAAAATAAAAATGTATAAAATCTAATAATAACAGAATAGCATGAAGAATTTAGTCAACTTGTACAAAATTTACATTTGCTTTATTATATTTTAACTATACATTTGTACGTAGATGAGAATAAAGAATTAATTTCAAGATAAGAGAACTTATAACTCGAATTGCAATATCTGCCCCGTCATAAGTTTCTAGCTTTAAAGAAAGTGTGCTGAGACTTAGACTTTGCTAAGTATGATTCATTTCTTGGACGAACTAGATGAAAATGGATATTCACTTGGAAATTTATATAAAACTATTATTATATTGGGGATTGAATTATGATGATGAGCTTTTACCTTATAATGACTTTTGAAAACAACTAATTATGTAAGATCATCAAGAATCATTAGCTGTTTTCAAAAGTAGCGTAAAAGAACGTTATCTACCAACTCTTTTGCACAAGCTGTATGTTTGACTAGACAAGACATTGTTTAAAGTAATAAGGCGGCTTTTGCACTTTTCTCATTATAAATATAAGTTCTAACATAAGTGTATGTATCTTTATACTCTGTCTCCAATAAAAACTAGCTATCAATCTAATACATGCCTATTGATTTTTAAAGTTTTTAATGTTGCTTCATAACAAACCATTTGTTGAGAGTGCGATAATTGAAAGCCCAGATAGTTGCAGTAGGGATGGTGAGGCAGAACACCATATTTATTTTTGCTAATTGCTCAACCTAAAGCTTCTACTGTTACTTGCAATATTGTATTTTCATTGCAAATACAAGTACGTTTGTGGCTCAGCACGACTGAATTTAATAATATTTTTTAAGTGAACCTTCTATAGGCGCTTGAGGGTAAATTTTTTACGGATGAAACGCGTGATTAGTAGTGTCACTATGATGTGCAAAGTTTATTATGCTAATTCGTTTGAAGGTTAGGTGGTTTTAATATTTATATGTGGCATTTTAATGTGCCACTCGTCATTTAATAATTTAATATACTATTTTTCATAAGATATAAAAAAATATTTCATATAATCTCCTTTCTAAATTTTAAAGTCAAGAATAAAATTTAATTACTAATTACTAATATTGACAAAATACGTGCCAATTTTATCTATAATTCGTCATTTGAGATTTCAATATATTATTTGTATTAATTTTCGACACTTCCCCCACACATCGTGGACCGACAACATAAAGAGGGTCGCCGGTAGCCGCTGGAGCCACGCGGCGCAAAATCGGGCCTTGTGGACATCATTACGTGGATCATCCAGCAGTGGACGTCCATCGGTTGAAGCGACGAAACAAGTCTTAAAAATTAGTTTTCCAAAGAAGTATTACTTCTTACATGTGCACTTTTAATTTTTTATATACTAGTAGGTAATATCTCTTTCCCCCTCTTACTCTCACTTTCCTTATATAAATCAAGATAAGCGTCGCATCTCTTTGACTTTTCATTCAGCATATTTTTGAAGGGTGACTCACTATAACGTTTTCTATGGTGATCTAATTTAATATCTATCCAACCCTCACTCTCTCTCTCTTGAGTGAAGCAAAGTTGTGGAAAAACAATTATGAAATTCGATTAAACTCATTAAATAAAGTAAAGTAATATTGATATTTCTTACACTTTTGATGTAAGAGTAATGTTTTTATGTCCCTATGACATTCCAAAAATGCTGAAACAATGTATAACAATATAATTACCGGTCTTTTGTTGTGATGTCGAACATGGCTACAATTACAATTTAAAATATGTTAACAAATGTACCCGAAGATATATTTTATTCAATATCCAATTCCTCGTTTTAATTGGATGAAGCTGTGATTGTTTATGTCTTCAACAGTTGTTGTTATAGGAATAATACATTTCCAGTTCGTTATTTTGTTAAAATACGCTATTGTTTTTATAGTGATTTTATTTCATTCGGAAGCGTAATTCAGGAGATATTGAAATCGAAGTAACTTAATACAAAACATCAACAGAGAAAACTTTTGTAGTAGCTAAATGAATTTCGTGTTTTACTTTAAAAGATTAATAAAAAAGCTATAGTAAAAGCACAGTTGTGCTAAAGTTTTATAGGTTCAAAACCTAGAATAAATTAGTTTTCGAATAAAAATTACCTACGTGCAATAATTGTGCAGTGTACTTTTTGATGACGATGAAAGTAAATGTCATTATAAAGCCTGAAAATCTTAACAGTATTAACTGGATGCACTTAATTTAAACTGTTCATATATTCATTGCAATTTCTCTTAGGAACAATAGATTCAGATACAACAAAAATATGTTAAATGTGTATAAAACAACACCTGTCATGGGTCATTTATTCAGTGCATAATAAGCAATGGAGTAACAATGGACTGTTTTCCATTATCAATTAATATCGCTGTTATTGACAGGCGTCAATTATCAATAATTCATACCACAATACGACGAATAATTCATCATAACAAATGAATCCCATCACACACGTGGAATTCGTTGAGATCAAATACAAAATGAGAAACAGAGATTTTATTTATTTATTACTTTCTGTACACCACAAAAAAAAAATCAAGATAAAAACAAATATCTGGCTAACATAAGATGGCTGAGTACAAAAGGCGGTCTTATCGCTTGATAGCGATCTCTGCCAGACAACCTTTGGTATAGGAATAGTTGTAGCAGTGAAAGGTGGGTGGTGTATTCAGATAAACCTACATACAAATAACTACATTCTAATACATAATATACACAAATACTTATAATAACATACATATGGTCTTATAATTATAAACTAATAAATAAAGTATATATATATAAATGAAATAAATCTAAAGCTGCTGCAGGTAATAATTTTTTACATTCGTTTTGAAAACGCGTATCGATCGAGATTGCCTTATGCTTAATGGCAACGAGTTCCACAAAGTTATAGCTTGTACCTGAAAAGATTTCTGAAAATAACTAGTATTACAGAATGGACTTTTCAGGATAAACTGACGTTGAGGCCGTAATTGAGATTGTTCCCCAAGAAACACAAACATTTCTTTAAGTACAGTACAGAATACAGTATAGAAGAGAAAGAGAACGTGAATTCCGGCGACGGCGTATAGGAAGCCACTTGAGCTTTTGACGAAAATCTGATATGTGGTCATACTTGCACAAGCCAAATATGAACCGAATAGCTAAATTTTGGAGACGCTCAAGTTTGTTAAGTTGCTCCTCGGACAAGTTAACAAAGCTTGCATCGGCATAGTCGAAAACAGAGAGAAGCAGAGAATGTGCTAACATAATCTTGGTAGGAATTGGCAGTAGTGAATGCAAACGTCGCAGTGAGCGCATAGCCATAAATATTTTTTTACTAAGTTCCTTTAAATGCGGCCACCACGACAATTCCTTATCCAATAAATGCCTAAATTTTTAACTACTGAAGAGTAGGGAATAGATACGCCATTATATGTAATGTTAAACAGATTTTGGAAGTTTACTCGCGATATCATGCTAGGACTGTCGATAATAATAACATGGGATTTAGCAGGGTTCACCCGAAGACCAAACTACTTTCTCCAATAGCAAATTGCAGCCAAGTCATTATTAATAGCAGTTACCATGGACTCGAGATAATCCAACTGAGCTGAGCGGTATATTTGTAAATCGTCTGCACACATGTGAAAGAGAGAAGTAATATTTTTAGTTATAGAATTAATGAAAATAGCGAATAACAAAGGGGATAACACGCCACCTTGAGGTACCCCAGCTGAGACATAACACCACGGCGAGTAATTTTCGCCGGCACGAGTGAGTTGTCGTCGACCACTGAGATCCAGTCTATCACTGATGGAGATATGTTAATAGAGCGTAATATACTACGCAAAATGTCATAATCAACATTGTTAAAGGCATTGCTGAAGTCTAACAGGGTCAGAATAGTAAGTTGCCTGCTATCCATAGCTCGCCAAATATCATCTGTGACTTTGACTAATGCTGTTGCTGTACTGTGGCCTGCCCGGAATCCGGATTACAAAGGATTGAGAAGGGAATGTTTGTTGAGGAATAAGTTTAATTGTTGAAAAACTAACTTTTCAAGGACCTTTGATAGGAATGGGAGATTTGAGATGGGACGGAAATCACCAAATTGGGAAGGGTTAGCATTTTTTGGGACAGGAGTTATCTGTGCATCCATCTAAGCCGCGGGAAAGTCATTAACGGAAATTGAGTAATTCAGGATATGTGTCAAAATAGGGGATACAATGTCTAGGATTGGAATGATCATGTTGCGGCTAACACAGTCAGCACCAACGGCATTTGATGAGATGGAGGTTATGCTCTTTTTGAGATCACATTCAGTGAAAGGCTCGAAAACCAATGAAGGGAAGTCCGGAGTTGAAAGAGTAGAAAGAATATTAAGAGTGTTGTGCTCTTTTTCGTATTTATCAATGACATCAGATGAAGAAAAATGTTTGTTAAGGAGATCAATATCAATATTCAAAGAGGATTTATGTGGCACCTTACCAACTCCCAGTGACTCGAGGAACTTCCAGGAGTTACAATTCTCAAGGGATTTATGTATGTGGCGCCGTTGTGCATCTATACACATGGTATTGCAGCGATTACGAATCATATGTTATTTGCTACGATTTTTATCATTGGCATTAAGCTTAAATTTAGTCTTTGCTCTATTGTTCTTTTCTATTAATGTTCTTACCTCCTCTGATAACCAAGGTGCTGGCAAATGCTTTATCTTGACAGGTCTAATGGGCGCATGTTTATCATAAAGTTGTGTCAGGAAAGTGTTTAACATATGCACTTTAGTATCAATGGCATCGACATTCATAATAGCAGTCTAGTCTAAAAGGCTAGCGTCATTGCACAGACATTCTTTGTCAATTCCTCCAAAGTTGCGACGCAGAAGTATTCTCGATTTTGCTTTAGGAGGGCGAATGTTATATGAAAGGTAAATTAGGTAATGATATGAGAACTCGTCAGCTGAACACTGACCATGCTTGAAAACAAAATCTGTGGATGAGACCATCATAAGGTCAATGAGAGAGGGAGTACAGCCAGAAGATTTGTGCTTAGCATGAAGGGGCAAAATATGCAAATTTAAAGCTTCTGCTATTGTCATTAATTTCTTGCTGCGGTTGTCGCCTTTGATTAAGCAGGTGTTAAAATCTCCCATCACAATAGAGTGGCTGTAAATTGGAATTACCTGTTCGAGTAATGTCTCAAATGACTCAAAATAATTCGGGACAGAGGGAGGGGAGTCGTCGTCGTCGTCGTCGCTTCAACCGATGGACGTCCACTGCTGGACATAGGTCTCACGAAATGATGCCCACAAGACCCGATCTTGTGCCGCCTGGCTCCAGCGGCTACCGGCGATCCTCCTTATATCGTCGGTCCACCTTGTGGGGGGTCTTCCTACACTGCGTCGTCCAGTGCGGGGTCGCCATTCCAGCACTTTCCGACCCCAACGTCCATCGGTTCGTCGGACTATGTGCCCCGCCCATTGCCACTTCAGGTTCGCGATTCGTAGAGCTATGTCGGTGACTTTGGTTCTGCTACGGATCTCCTCATTTCTGATTTGATCGCGTAGAGAAACTCCGAGCATAGCCCTCTCCATCGCACGCTGAGTGACTCTGAGCTTCCGCATGAGGCCCATAGTCAGCGACCACGTCTCAGAACCGTAGGTCATCACTGGCAACACGCACTGTTCGAAGACTTTGGTCTTCAGGCACTGAGGGATATTGGACGAAAAAGTCTTCCGGAACTTCCCGAACGCTGCCCAACCGAGTTGGATTCGGCGGTTGACCTCTTTCTCGAAATTGGACCTACCTAGCTGGACTATGTGTCCCAGGTATGTATACTCGTCAACAATTTCGAGTGTAGAGTTCTCAACGATGACTGGGTGGAGCGGAACATGGATATTGGACATAACTTTCGTCTTATCCATGTTCATTTTTAGGCCCACCTGTCGAGAAGCTCTGCTGAGGTCATCGAGCATTGCATTGAGATCTTCCAGAGTCTCTGCCATAATGACCACGTCGTCGGCAAACCGTAGATGAGTGATGTACTCGCCGTTGATGTTGATGCCCAGTCCGTTCCACTCCATAAGCTTAAACAGGTCCTCCAACGCCGCAGTAAAGAGCTTCGGGGAGATAACATCTCCCTGTCGCACTCCACGCTGCAGTTGGATAGACTCTGTGCTTTGGTCCTGTATACGGACTGACATAGTGGCGT
>JACTOM010000048.1:1585296-1735652 GCA_015832385.1 Elymnias hypermnestra | reverse complement strand
GTGTTGGTGCCAACACTTATGTATGGTAGTGAAAGTTGGGTATGGCAGAAGAATCACAAAAGTAAAATAAATGCGGTAGAGATGAGAGCGTTGAGAAGCATGAGTGGATTAAAACTGAGTGACAGAGTGAGAAATAGTGTGATAAGAGAACGTTGTGGTATAAAAGAAGACGTAGTGACTAAAATTGAAAAAGGTATGCTTAGATGGTTTGGGCATGTAGAGAGAATGAATGAAAGGAGACTGACAAAAAGGATTTATGAGTCAAGAGTGAATGCAAAAGTTGGAAGGGGAAGACCGAGGCGAACGTTCCTGGACCAAATCCAGGACATTTTAAATAACGGCCAGGTCAAGAGTACTCTAAACCGACGAAATTGTATGAAAGGTTTAATGAGATTGAAAGAAGCGAAGGAGATATACATGGATCGTGGCAAGTGGTAGGATGTTGTCTCTGCCTACCCCTATGGGAATGAGGCGTGATGCTATGTATGTATGTATGTATCGGTATGGGAGTTATATAGGAGAGCTTGGTATATGGGATTAGGAGAGTTTTGGGAAGCATTGGGGTAAGGTATAGGACATTACTTCCGCGGATAGGAAATTGAAGAGCGGTAGTAATCGCTCGAGGCACCCGGGGTCGCTTACCCGCATGCTTAGTTAGTAACCGGAAAGATTATCTGACTAAGCACCCTCTGGGTTTAAATACTCCAAGATTGGGAGGGGAGTAAAATACTCCAAGTTGGATTTTAGTTTGAGACAGGACAACTTCAATCAGCAAACTTTCAGCTGCATCTAGCATTGGAGGTTGAGCAGACGAACTAATTATAGTAAAAGGAATGTGCGATCGTAAGTAGATCGCCACTCCACCCGCCATCGTACCAACACGATCGTTCATAATAAGCTGAAATCCTGGGAGAGAATAAGACGTGGACGGTAAGCATGCTTTTGACCATGATTCCGACACTAGAATTGCGTGTATATTGCGAGAAACGAAAGATGCAAGCATGTCAGCATAATGAGCCGGGATACTTTGGGCATTAATATGGATGACATTAAATTTTTTCTGACAGTCTGAGAAATAAGAATCTATGGCAACATTTAAAGGAGTGAGTGATATACTGTGTAAACTATCGTCCCCAGATTGTACACTACTAGAGGAAAAAGACATGAACTGTTCACTGTTGCTACTAGTAGACGACATGATATATAATAGATATGTATACTATATTACTGTATAAATATATAGAAAAATGATATGTATTCAAATTAAAAAAAAAATTAAAATTACCGAACCATTCCTAAACCGCCAGCTGCAATAAATATAAAAAAAAAAAAACAATTTATATATTTGTACAGGAAAACAGAGAACTAACTTAGAAAACAAACTATTTCAAATGGAATTACACAGAGACAAGAAAAATAACAATGTCGTAGTAAAATAATAAAAACAGATGAAAGTTTAAGATGTGTGTCCGCTTTGTTTTATCTAATCATGCGACAATTTCAATTGTCATGTGACGTGTTTCCAAACGAACGTCATAAACATTAGTAGCTGTCAATTCTCAAATGTCATTACAAATCAAAATTGTATGTTTACACAAACCGCCTACTAACGATCAGAGAAAGCAAAGTTTTAAAAAGAAGAGAAGAGCAAAAAAATTAAACCGCTATATGCCACATTGACACGAAACAAAAAATTAATTAACAAAACGAAAAATAAAGTAAATAAACAAAGTACGAGCAATATAACAGTAGCTATTTT
The DNA here is from genome assembly GCA_015832385.1 of Elymnias hypermnestra. NCBI lineage: Eukaryota > Metazoa > Arthropoda > Insecta > Lepidoptera > Nymphalidae > Elymnias > Elymnias hypermnestra. Next base: position 1,733,893 of record JACTOM010000048.1, on the reverse strand, counting down.
TTCATCGGTCTCCTCGATCTGGGGATGGTGGTTTTATTATCCTTTGAGACCCCTGGTACCACCGGCGCTGCACTGATTGAAACAGGCACTTCTTGCGTTAAACACGGGATCGCCTTCAGTTCTGACATAGTAGTGATACGGTGTCGTGTGCCATCAGAATCTTGTACAACTATAACACCATCTCTGGTCCAACATTTTGTAACGCCAAAACGCTGGCGTGCAATGAGGAACGTGTTGTGGCGGTTCTTCGTGAGGAATTCGGAGATAGTTATACCACTTTTTAATTTGGCCTTAGAGGCCTATATTTTGTCTATCAACGAACACTCTTTAAATTTTATCAAGACAGCACATGGTTTGCCCGTACCAGGGATTCCCAATCGATGACATCTGCTAATGGATTCAGAAGATAGATCTTTAATTTTTAAATGATGCTCCAAAACCTGGGCTACACTTTTGAAAGAATCGTCCTTATCTGCTTCTGCAACACCATGGATTAAGAGTATTTTCCTCCTGGATCGGGTTTCTAGCGCATCATACTGCCTGAATAAGAACTCCACTTTTAGTTGCAGGTTTTCCAATGCTGTCAGTACAAATGAACGGAAGGCTGCAAACGGCGAGTTAATATTTGAAGTGGGGCTAGTTGTTGGAATTGACCCCTTCAGTTTTCGCTGGAAATCAGCCATTCTGGTATTGAAGTGCTCAGTTAACTCATTTAATGTGTTCTCAAGTAATTCCATTATATGTAACACCAAATGTCACTTGTAAAGTTAGGTTGAGCACACAGTTCACCCACAAATTATCACTAAGTTTTTATGATTTCTGTACAAATTTATGAGAAGAAGTAGCTACTTCTTGTCATAAATTTGTACAGAAATCTAACTACAGACTAACCTGAACCTGCCAGCTGGCAGGTTCAGGTTAGTCTGTAGTTAGATATGTTTTATATTTTTTATTAATATTTTACATGGAGCATAAAACTAGCTAACTGTTATTTATTTATTTATTTATTATAAAATTAGTAATTTAAAGTCATTATTTACATAAATTTGATATTTCCTACAAGAAAACAACTAAAATCTAACGTTTCAATGAAATGTTTCATGAACAATCTACTCGAGAAAATGGTTACAAACCAAAAATAGTAGACATGAACTGGCTCGAGTTTTCTCATAAATTAATTGTAAAACGTTGGGAAGAGATTTAATAGACTTTACGAACAAAGCAAGTGAGATATTTACGGTTTGCAGTTACAAGATTCAACAAATTCGTTGCAAGTTGATGGCAGAAACAATATTCTTGGTGTCACGTTTAATCTATGGAACGTGTACACTATCAAACTTAAAATGACTTCATAACAGAAGTTAAGCTACTACTATACAACATAGCTTTATAATTTATGAACACAAACATTGTTTCTAGCTGCCTGTTATGGACTTTGACGCCATCCGATCATTTATCCATTATGGCTCAAACCAGTTGCAATATGTGTAAAGACAATTAAGCAGACTTCTTTCGCATTGTAGGCGATCACTGAGTTCGGATTTCCTTATATTCCCACGGGATGGGGAACTACGTGGGCACAGTCTCAATTATAATTCATGTTACATGCTTTAAACTAGCTAAACCAGTCCATGCTTCGTTGTAGCTGATCTGATATTACTTATACGCCTAAAATTTCTCATTCCTTGTAACATAAAATATCTACCACTGAAAATTTTATCAAGATCGGCGCAGCCGTACCTTAGTTAACGCAATCAAAAATATTTTGCTGTCCCAATAAAGGATTCCATGATTGAATCCTGAGCAGGCAGACTGAATTTTCTTTAAAAAAATTGTGCCGAATGGCTGTGGCGTAAATGTCGGTCATTATATTTTTCCTCTTCTTCACAGGGTGGTATAAAATAGCTACCGGAGTTCGGCTTCTATTTAAATTGTTAGTATTTTAGATACAGCTGCATGACACAAGAATCGAGTGATAATTCTGAACTACGTCCGTACATTTTCGATGTCATTTTTTCGGTAAGAGAAGCAAATGAGGCTAAATGTGTAACCCACCAATCTGCATTGCAGCAGCGCGCTAAATCTAAACTCCAAACATTTTTCATATGAGTAAGAAGGCCACAAAACAGCAGTGGGACAACTGTTATTGTACCTGCTCAATAAACATACTTAATTAAATGCAACTGCAATACATCCATGCAAAGATAAAGAGACTTATAACAAGAACAACTAATACCAAAATGTATTGTTTTTTTCAGTTACAATATACTTCACTTTCCCTATTTAGTTCAAATTTTCACTCGGTAATAAAATAGTAATTAGAAAATACTTCTTCAAACTTGTGGATAACCTTTGATTTGAACACAATTTTAAATCCCTTAAGTATTTTGTGTTCAATTGTATCTATCTATTTGAACCGCATGTATATTATTTTAATAAATTCATTTTAGATGGTGTAAATGGACTTTAATATTTTTATAATACTTACTTCATTGAACACCTCCAACAGGGCCCGTAGACAAGTCATTTACGAAGATTGCTAACGCTTAAAAAATGTATGGGAATGACGTTTCACATCGAAACTTATCGAAAAATGAAACGTCATTCCCATAGATTTTTTAAGCGTTAGCAATCTTCGAAAGTGACTCGTCTACGGGTCCAGAGGCCTTAGGGAACGTAACTTTCGAAGATTGCTGACGCTTATAAAATGTATGAAAATGACGTTTAATATCGAAAAAAAGAAACTCATATATTTTCTACTGTTTTATCTATTTTGGTACATAAATAAATAATAGATAAATTTTTAAGCGTGGTCTAGCAGGTATGCACATAGAGCGAAGCAAGACTTGTCATATATTTTTTTTACTTAGGGTATATAGATTGACCGCATAGAGTATAGTTCGATGTAGCCGCTTTCTTAACAAATTAAATTTATTAGAAGAATAATGTCGAGCCCGTAACTTGAAAGCTATCTTAGTATGGTTTCGACCTAAATTAGCATGTCCAAACCAAAGTATTCGCTTAGTTTCACCTTGCATAGTCTCCATATAAGACATAGTAACGTATTCTAGATAGATCAATGACTACATTTTGGAATACACTAATCATCATCATCTCAACCGATTGACGTCCACTGCTGGACATACATCTTATCCAAGAATTTTCATTTTACACGATCTTGTGCGATTTGTAACCATCGGCTTCCGACAACCCTTTTCAGGTCATATGTCCACCTGATGGGGAGTCTACCAACGCTGCACTTACCGGTACGTTGTCGCCAGTCCAGTACCTTGGGACCCCAACGTCTATTGGATCGCCTAGCTATGTGCCCTGCCCATCGCCATTTTAGCTCTGCGACCATTCAAGCTATGTCGATAACTCTCATTATTTCTTGAATCTCTTCGTTTCGGATTCGATCCTGAAGAGATACTCCCAGCATAGCTTGTTCCATCGCCCGCTGTGTGACTCTGAGCTTTCTAATAAAGAGCATTGTCATTGGTCATGTCTCGCAACCTTAAGTCGTTACTAGCACCACACACTGTTCATATACCTTTGTTTTTAGACACTGAGGAATTTTCGACAAAAGTTTTTACTTAATTTTACGAATTCTACCCATCCGAGATACACTAAATCATTATGCAATCAGATATTTTTTCTTAGCCACCCTTGAGTAATGCCCTAATTAAATTGAAACAAAACCTTACAAATAGAAAGAAAATTGAAAATAATTTTCTTAAAAGATATAAATGTACATATATCAGAAAGGGTGCAAAGATATCCGAAACCACTGATATATAAAACTCATTAATATACTCACAAGAACAAACGGAAAGAGCTTGTATTACACATTCGTATAATATCAATTTCGGAAAGCAACCCCTTTACCGAAGCCTTTTTCTAATTGATATTTAACTTATTCTTAGAATCGGGGAACTTTAATGTTAGATATTTTAATATACCTACTTTTTTATATCATGTCCAAAATTTCAATAGTAAAAAAAAAGAAAAGTTTATACATGCACATTAATTCAAAGACAATTTTTAACCTTGTAGTGGATAACACCCGAGGCTAGTACAGTTGTTTTTAATATTATTATTTCACCAATGAAATGGCAACTGAATTCGTTTGAAGCGGCTGGAGCCATTGTGATGATTTTTTATGTCTTCAGTCGGGGTCAGGAATGATTAAGATTAACAATTTGATCCGGTAAGCAACGGATTTCCACATATTTCCAAAGTATCGCGAACTACGCCGATGAAACCGCCGGAAACTGCTAATTTTCATAAATATACAAAATTCTTATGTACGTATGTTACTCAACTCCCAAATGGATGGATAGATTTTGATGAACTTTTCGCAGCGGTTTAAGGTAGATTTAAGAATGGTTTAAATTAGTAACTCAATCCGATATATAACGGACTTTACTATAATTCTACATGTATAGAACTCCGCGGGTGACAATTAAAATGTATGGGTTCTGTTTGTATTTATTCATCCGATTGTGATAAATCTTATTTAGGGTAATACTTATTTTATTTTTTATTTTTATTTTATTTTATTACGGAAAACAAACAGTACATTTTGTGCTTACAACTAAAAAGTAATAAAATCAATACATAGACTAGTGAAGTTTTCATTATTAATAACTACATAAAGAGCAGGCAATAAGAATATAAAACAAAACTAACAATTAAAGTGAAAAAAGAAAATTATGGACTAAATAAACAATGTATAATTTTTTTTTATAAATTAGCTAAAATTTGCTTACACACATAAGAAAATACAGATTAACCCACAGTGGGTGTTGAGCGAGTCACTCATATAAAATGGTATAATGAAGCGTGTCGGGAATAGCTAATACTCAGTGTTATTTTACACGTGACAGCATTTTATATTTAGTAATATATCAGTTTATATCGTGACCTTTTTCTCTTCTAGTATTATATACATTATCAATAAAAAGTGACCGTCCAAATACACTCAAACGTATTGCAGCAATATATGTCCCTGTAATCTAATTTGAAAACACTCTCGCGTAGAGGAATAAATAAGAAAACGTATAAACTTAACCCTTTCTAGGGTCCTCCAACGACATCTTAATACAAATAACATGTATCATATTTATGACTCCATTGTAATAATTTATAATTTCACTACATGAATATATGTTTTCTTTATTTAAAATTCAAATTATCCTGATAATATTTACATAGACTATGAACTTTTTAATTTAAACACTATATGGGCTGTTAACCTTATTTAGAACAAACAATAAAATAAGTAGTATAAAAAAGTAAATTTTTAAAACTATTTACAACAAGAATTTACTTCAAATTAATATAATATTACCTATATGTTAATAGAGTGTTATTTTGTTAAACAGTATTGAAAAATGTGAAATTAAATATTACATTTTCTATTTAGAAAGAATGCCTTTAGACGTTCATTAAAATTCATTAATTATTCCAAGTAATAGAATAGTACCATTGTATATGGCTCATTTGCACCATAGTTTAAATATATCGATATTAATATATGTATTTAATATCCAAAAAAAACACAATGATGATTAGTAAAGATGCGTCTCCCTTTTAATAAGCCCTGTTACATAAAAAAAAACTGATTTTGCGTTCAGACAGACTAGACAGACGTTGTTCGATTAATAAAGTATAGTATTATAGGATAAAAAAGCCCTTTTTATTACGCACATATATTATCACGCACATATATACTCACACATTCTATGAAATATATTTATTTATTTGTAATTACAAATTTGTGTGTTCTGTGATTGTTGACATAAAAGTATACTGTAACAATAATAACAGAGTATACAAATATCTATCAAAGTTTTAATGGGGTGATAATGGACAATCATTCGGACAACAGTAATTCTATTGCAAGCTTTTAATGAGATTGAGAAGTTTATCAACTGTGAACCTAACAAAGTGTTTCTGTAAATTATCGAATTGAAGACTATTATTAATTCAATCAATTAAATCTTTTAATTTGAAGAATTTGTTTTTAGAATCCACGAGGGTAACAGGTACTTAAGCTACATTTTGTAATTTTGAAATTCTGATGAAATCGGTTTTTAATAATTTAATGTCAGAATTCTTGCCTGCTGATTTCTGCAAATGGGTAAGAAAATAAACGGTTACATTTAGTCCTAATAATAAATTTAAAATTCAAAATTTCAAAACTAATAGTAGTAATAATAGAATGCCAATTTAAGAACATTTTCAAGTTAAGAATCTTGCACCTCCCACATAACGAGTTCAGATTTAAAGATTGGGCAACTGTTGGGATATATAAAAGTAGAAATCGACACTATGAATTGTAGGCTACAAAGCATATGATCATCGTGTCGAATTTAAGAACTATGTTATAAATTATTCAAAAAATTTCAACGCTGTTTGCGTTCTTGCTAAATCCATATACTTTAAAATTAAGAATAAAAATTCGAACAATAAAATATTAGCCACTTGAAACATAATAAACAAAGAAACTGGTAAAGTTAAATTCAATATAAAAGTTTCAATGAATGCTGCTATAGACTCATTACCAACAGCAGCCCCTTCTCTTCTTTCTCTTCTCTTTAAATTGAAACATATCTCCAAAATGTACAAAATTCATATATTTGGAGAATGACAATTAAAGTTGCTCTTATAATTATTGACTGTATTGCCCCGCACCTAGCAATCCTGTTCAATAATTGGATAGACTCGGACATTTTCCCTGTACTTATGAAACGTAGTAAACTTGTGCCTCTGTTTAAATCTGGTAACAAATGTGACCCTGGTAACTATCGTTCTACTTTTTTGTTGATTACTCTCAGTAACATCTTTGAAAAACATTATTCGTACTATTTGCTGGATCATTTTAATAGATAAAATCTGCTTTAATCTGAGCAATCGCAATACTACAGACGCGGGCGTACCCCTCATGAGACATATTTTTGATGCTTGGGAGAAGTTCCATAATGCACTTTGAATATTCTGTGATTATTGGCTGTGAGGCTTTTTATTGTGTAGAACAAAGCACTCTCATCCTTAAATTAAGTCATTATGGTGTGAGAGATGAGGTACTTGATTTGTTGTATTCTTATCTTCAAAATAGACTAAAAAAGGTATTCGTGAATGGCGTAGAATCGTCGGAATCACATAAAGATCAATACTTGCCCCTTTTTTATTGCTAATTGAAAATTGAAGAAAAAAAATCTTAACAGGAAAAATTGACTGTCCATGCTTAGTATCAGCGATATCAATAAACGTCCCGCCTACTAGAACACGTCATACACCTTTGTTGCACATACCCCATCAACACACCAACTTTGCCCTTAATTCCATAATACCACGTCTTTCACTAACTTATAACAAATATTATTCACAACTTGACTTATTCTCTCTATCTAATGAATCCTTAAAAAAGGAGATAATCAAAGTTCATAGAACTAAATCATAAACAAACTGAAAAAACCAAACCTAATACTGGAGCCTTGGTTATTATACACATATTCTAAACCACATATACGCATACCAGCTTTTCGTATTTTTTTATAAAACAGGCACTATTTCTTCCTACATGACTAAATTTCACCAACAAACACAAATACACTCACTCATTCTTACATACCCACTTACACCTACATAACACTCACTAACAACACAGCGAATATCTCAGTTTTGTCTTTTCGTTCTTTCTAAATTCTTACTTCCCAATATCTACTCTGGTATTTTGAATATTATTTAATAATTTGTGTAATCCGTAATTGGATTTTAAGTAGATTAATTATTCCATGTAACAATTTGGTAAAACGCTGTTGGATTACCAATAAATAAATAAATAAATGAATGAAAGAGTGATTGAAAGAATGAATGAATAAATCAATAAATAAACGATTTAGCCTACCAAATGAAAGACAAATGTAGTATAGTTCTACAAATATAGTGCTATTTGCTGATGACACGTCCTTTTTATAAAAAAAAGGAAAAAAAGAAAAATTGTGACGATGTAAATATTACATTGACACTCGTCTCTCATTGGATTTCCCATACTAGGACTCTGGCGACAAACAAACATACCACTAGACCAATGAGACAGTTGTAATGAGTCAGTCGTCGTATAGTTAAGTCCTTATAACAATTTTATCCATTTGAGAGTAACAATTTCATATACGGATTTGATAATTACAATTTGAAATACTTGATTACTACGGCTTCAATTCGAGCGGACAAATTTCCCCATGGACATATTCCGGCTATCGTTTTCACGATTTCGATCACAAATACTAGAAGAAGCGTTACGAAATTAGAAATAGAAGAATAAATAAAAAATCAGGTAGAAAACGTATTTAAAACGTGTTTACAGGTACATACCACTCTGGAAATATGCTACATTTCGACCCATTTACATGGATTATTATCATGAATTTTATCAAGCGGATCTGTCAGAGGCGAAATCTATCTACCATCAGAATACTTTTTTTTATTTTTCATAGATTTCATGGTCCTTTGTCGCCACTTGATTATATAATTTGTAACTCAAGATTGGCTACACCTATTTTAATTATAAGTGATTTGTCGGTTTCATGTCCACCCCGAATAGCAGAATACCTATGAAAATGACGGAAAAATTCATAAAAAAACACTGAGAGATCTCCAAAACAATTCGCCCAATTGACTTGATATCGCGACGCAAATATTCACTCAGAATGGAATTCCCCCATATTCTCACGTAATCGTAATATAAGCAAAAACAATTACTGGGAAACTGCTCTCGCGACGCAGATACTAACTTATTCTTTCCATGTGATCGACAACTACGGGGGTAATAGTTACTTGCTTATAATCTTAAAACACAAATATATTCCTCTGCTAAATAAACGGTAACGCATTTCTTGAACTTTATGGCAAGAATAACCCAAATTAAATACATTCGTCACCCGAATGGGAATGGGCAATACAAAGTTATAGCCATTAAGCGGACGTATCATTTATTTGAAGGTGAGGTCCCTTTTTTTACGTTTTTAGTGCTATAAATATCTCCAAGCGACAATTTCGTTTTTTCGCATTTCGATTAATTGGGAAAGTTTCGGTTCGGGTTCAATCAATAGCTGGCTCCATTTAGAAAATGAGATTTTTTTAATCATTTATGTTCAGATGTTGCTCGGCTACCTCACTGGTCTAGTGGTTAGCATGTTCAACTACAGACATGATGGTCCTGGATTCGAGTCCCGGTCGGGCCAATTCGTAATTGATATTGAGTTTTCTATTAAGATTCTCTCAATATTTACCTTAAGTTAGGAAAAATTTGGGGCTGTGATCCATCCCCTTGCCTCGGAAAGCACGTCAAGCCGGTGCTGCGTCTGGTCTCTCTCCGGTCGTGTCAGATTGCCATCACGTCGAGCTATGAGAGTGAAGGAACAGAGAGTACACTTGTGTACTATGCCTGCCAATCCGCAGTGAAGCAGCATGGTGGGTCTATACTCTAAAAGCCCTCTCTCATATGAGTGAGGAGGCCTGTGCCCAGCTGTAGGACGTTAATAGACTGCTACTTACCATGTTCAAATGTAGTGAACTAATTATCTGTAGCCTTATATTACGTGAGCCTTATGCAATATCATATCCTTTTCATAACTGAAAATATTGTTTTCTACGCTAATATTTACATATATATGTACGAACATATATTTGCATATGTATTTAAGTATGTGACTTCATTCCACACAAACATGGACATCTAAAAAAAAAGTTATATGCTATAAATTGACCTCTCGGTGTGACAATTTGCAAGGAAAGAAATTAAAATAAAAACCTCTCCCTTGTTCTAAATTGGAACAAATTCAGCAAAAAGTAAAACTTCGGAGTTTATCATGATTGAACACTGTAACAGGGAATTTTTATATGCACACACATGGTATCTCAGTATCACTTATCATGACATTTAAAAACAGTGTTGCAATTTTTAAAAGTATAATTTCTGGAAAATATATCACGGTAGGGATGAAAAATTAAATAATTTAATCAGAACTAAGTTTTAATTTAGGTAAAGTCTAACTTTTGGATAACTAATTTGTTAGGAAAAAGAAAGTTTTGTTTCTTTATTAACCAACTTTTGATCTACTTGGGAATCAATCAATAAAAATGTATATGTTACAACTGTTCCACCAAATACTTTTTTTGAGTATTAATCTATCCATTGGTGAAAACCGCATAGAAATCCGTTCAGTACTTTATGAGTTTTTCGCGAACAGAGGAGCAGACGCGGAGGAGGACTTTGTGGATTTGTCAGAATACTAGCCGTTCCTTGCAGTGTCACAATAGTAGTTACCAACCCCTTTAAAATATGTGGATATCCGTTATTCATCGTATTGATTTTCAATTCTAGCACACAGAAATCATTAATATCGGTCGAGTGATAGATATTATGCTTAATTAAACACTACTAAAGAAAGAACAATACAATGACTTATATAAAGTAAAAAATCATTATTAATATATTCGTATGGTAATACACAGTTACGATGCTGACTAAACCATCAATTTATATGCCTTTGAATTAACTGTAAACGTGTTATTAGAAGGCGAAAAAGACTTTTGTCATTTTTTTATTACTGTTTATTTCACAAGGCGTGACTATGTCAAGGTGGAACAGAGGCCTTGAAATGTCTTTGCACCACTGAACTGAAAGCTTTCACACTTATTTATAGCAAAACTAAGTTTGTGCAAATGCCTGGCTCGCGTGCAGTCTCTGAGACACTTTATTGCACCTACAATGAAATTTTAATGTTTTCTCAAAATAAGACATCGCGTTCCCACTTGAATTATAAAAGCAGTTCGGAGTTGTTTTGTCACTAAATTAACTTCGCGATTGAACGTCAGAAAATTTATAAAATCGTCCCCGCTCTTTACTGAAACAATATTGTTTGCATTCTCTTTAAGCAATACACTATATTTTACGTACGTCAGTCTTCTCATAACGAATATCTTACACAAATACTTACGCATACGTCATGACTTCTTGACGTCCGAAATTGTGCGAGTACTCGCTTTATTAACAGTAGTACCAGGCTCGATCCGTGGCAGGACACATTTTAGAAGTTTTTACCACCTACCAGCAAAGACCTTCCGTAACAAAATTGCGTTTCGGTACGATGCTATGTAAAACACCTACATCACGCCTCATTCCCATAGGGGTAGGCAGAGAAAACATCCTTCCACTTGCCACGATCCTTGCATATCTCATTCTTTCATTCTCATTAAACCTTTCACTACCATACATAAGTGTTGGCACCAACACTCCTTGATGCACAGCCAGTCTGGCCTTTTCAGACACCATCTGGCTATTCATAAAGACGTGCAGAGCACCATTTACCACATACCGTGCATCCACTCTCCTTTCAATATCACTTTCACATTTTCCATCTTTTGTAAATTTAGATGCCAAATATACAAATTTCCACTTGTTTCCCATCTATTAAAATATAAACAATTCATCATAAATTCATCTCTTTCAAAAAGTTTTGTAAAAGTTGTGTAAAAACCATGAGAGATAAATTGCCTAGACAAAATAACCAGGTTAGGTTGTCGCTTTAATTGCGTTTCGGTACGATACTGTATAAATATACATACATAGCATCACGCCTCATTATTTTACCATTACTGTAGGAGACGATTACAGTCATTTTTTTTTAATTCGTTTATATTTTAATTGCTTGGAGATCTCAGTCATTACCATTCTTCCAGTAAAATCATGCCGCCACTTGCTTGCCGGTCCAGGCTCATACATTGTAATGCAATGCTGTTTAAAAATGGAAAATAGGTGAAGGAGAATGATATATACGAAAAATTGCATAAAAATCGTTGAAGCCATTTCGAAGAAATTCGATAATTTACATTATAAACTATATTATTAAATAACTATACATAGGCAGGACTTGACTTATATTAGTACGTAAAACCTAAGGATATTTCAACATTTGTTTTATTTTAATGATTTAATATTATTTAAGAGGTGGGAATAAAAATCAAAAGGAATATTTTTCAAAAGTACAATTTAGCTTGTTCAATGGACGTATCAAAATGTGGGCATTTGGATACGTTAATTTTCAACATCAAATATTCATTGAAACATCGACACTGTAATGTCTATACCTGTAGTAGATAGCTTAATCTGCTGTTTCAGGAACAGTTCCGTTTCAATTCTAAAGCTGAAAATTACCTATCACGATATCGCCGCAGAGACCTGGAAACAATATTATGACACAAATTCTCTTGGTGTTGATTTGAACCACCTAGGTAATGGCTTGCTTTTTTTGTTTCTAACAGGTTAACACTTGACAATGGCCTTCGATGCACTTAGCTAATGGAAAGTGATAATACCACTGTATTATCACTTTCCATCAGCTGAGTGCATGATGCACACCGATCTCGTAAGAGGTAATTTGCCCTTTATGGTTACAATCAGATGAGATCGCAGTGAAGTACTAACCTGTATTTAGTAAAAAAACATACATACAGGTGAAATACATATTACAGTCAAGTACATACGCTTACATTTACACTATAAAAACAGATAGTTCGAGCTTTGTAGATCTCCCAAAAAGATTCGTTTCACAGAAGGAAGTTTATACATCTTGATGAAATCTCACTTCGGTTTTATTACCCCAGTAAGATTCTAAACCATTCGTGGTCATTATGGCTGGCTTATTAGCTACCCTCCAAATTAACCCCAATTTACTCTCTCAAATTGTTCTGCTATTGTAAAACCTTACCTTTACAAATTGACTAGGAAATTGTTATATAAACATTCCTTTGCCTACTTATAATACTTTTTATGGTGCTACATTTTTTATTCTAATAAATAAAAATTTGTAATTAAACAGTGACTTCGTCTGAGTAAATTTCGTCCTCAGTTCTTTAAATTATCTAAGTATATACCTATAAATGTGATATAATTCAAATGTAACAATTTAAAATCATCATACTTTGGACAAAACACATTTAAAATATTTACTAACAGGTATTCGGGTGTGCTTGAAAAAGGAATACAATGTGGATTATATGGGGAAATCCATATAAAGTGAGTGAGTTTATTTTAGAGTTAGTTTAGTATCTAAAACCATCTTTGCCTTTCTAATGAAACCGGCTTGGGGCTCATATTGAATGGTTTGAAAAGTATCTGTAGAAACATTTTTTGTGGTTATATATATATAAGGTATCCTTAAAACTTATTTGAGGACAACCTACGCGAATAAAATTACCGGCATATTTCAAATATTTCAAAAATGAATTCCAAAAAGTTCAATAATAAATATTGTTAAATCTTTTGGATTTAATTTTATGTAGTATAAATTCTATAAAATATGTAGTGTAAATTATGTAGCCAGGTATTGAAATTACTTAAAATGTAGCGCTAACAGCTTTCGATTTCATCTCATTAGATGTCATGTCACGATACAAATCCACATTGGCGTCACGTCGCATTGCGCGACTTTAATGTAAATAATATCTTTAAGTTTCTTGAAGTGCTTTTATACGGAGTGAAGATAGTATAATGATCACATAATACTAAATCGGTATTTGCCACTTGTAGCTCAACTTTATTACGAACTGTGAAATAGTTTAGGTGCGGAGTATTCGCTTTGCTAGCAGAGGTCCCGGGTTCGACCCCCGGTAGGTCGAATGTAGGAAATTGTATTTTCTAATGTGCCTGAGTCTGGACTGCTGGGACGCTTCGGCCGTGGTGAGTTACCACTCTACCAGCAAAGACGTACCGCATAACAAAGAAATTCGTGTTCCAGTACGATGCTGTGTAGAAACCATAAGGGGTATATCGATTCTTACCAGATTCGCGCGCTTCCATCTTAGACTGTATCATCCCTTAGCATCAGATGAGATAACAGTCAAGCGCTAAACAGTCAGCAATAAAATAAAAGTAAAAAGTACACAAAATATTTCATAAATCAAAGATATTAATAAGTACGGATAAATACTTTCATAACATACAAATATATAAAACATAAAGTAAGGTAAACATATAGCAGCCCATTAATGACCCACGGCTGAACACAGGTCTCCTCATTGAAGAGACTCATCGCTCTGCTCCACTTTAGGTTGGCAAGTTACACATACCCCACAAATACTCCCGTGATATGCCCACTTGAGTGAGAAATGAATGAAGGGTTTCTGTCCATATAATGAGATTAAGAACTTCGTGCTAAATGGCGTAGGAATTTTAAAATTTATTTCCCATATCACTTGTTACCTTATGAGATTTGATTATTCAATGCCTTGCTAATATTTTATTTTCGGTTATAAATACTGTTGACCATAATTTTGTACATCAAAAGTCTCTTTTGCTTCAGATATGTGCATGTTCTAACTTTTCGTGCCAATTCATTGCCCGTCAAACAATAACTTTCTTATTAGCGATAGGTCTGTCAATAACGAAAGAAACTTTGAATACGTCGGTACGAACCTGAGGCACGACATGTTATGACTCTTAATGCTTTATCAAATTTTAGGCGTACATCAAGTCAAACTTTCGCCTCTAATTAATTATTTATATTATAGTACCAAATAAATCTCTAGTATATATAAAACTTACACTGAACAACTTACAATGTACTCGGTCTGTTTAGATATGCAAAAAAATAATATCAAATTAATACACCGAAATTTCCAATTTCTTTTTAATAGATTAGAATATATATGAATGTATGCATGTCGTCGCCTCTGAATTATTTAAGAAGCAATATAAATAATAACCTACTTTTTAATTTATATTATATAATCATAGATCGTGTTTCAGCAATTAGATTTTGTAAATATTTCATAACGAATATTGATGACAGTTGGGACTAAAACTCGCTAATTTCAATCTTAAAGCCTCTAAGCTCATAACAAAAAATAAAAATCTGTCATTTATGAGACTTTAATCTATACATAATATGTAAAACACAATTTTTTTTCTACCTATGTCCGCTATACACTTCCAACCAATGTGACTCAAATAGAGTACATAGAAATGATATTATATCCTTTCTATGAACTTATATCCTTATATTATATAGGCATAGTTTTAATTTTGAAATTCAGCAGTGACTCATTTCGCAATTTCAATAATGTAATTTTAAATTTAGCCATATTTCCACGAGATTGGAAATTACGCAAGTAACACCACGAAGTTTAGCATATGAAAGTGTTTACATTGAATAATTTCGTAAAACCATATTTTACTCTTTAATTAATTTAAATACGAATCATGCGGTTGTTAAAAATGAATATTTACGAACCGCATCATTAGCATATATTTATAATTAATAAATTAGCCACCATTACAAGATCTATGAATTCGGATCTAGGTTGCCAGACTTGTGAATAACATTAAATATCAAGTTACGAAATTATGACATCTCCGAAACTATTAAGCAACCTTATTTTAATAACATTTTAGTTATGTAACAATAATATAAAAAACGAAATTTAATGCCGATTTCTACGCAATCCACTCGTACCAGGTGATTCTTAAACTCATGCGATATCATAGAAAGAAATCCATTAAACATTTTATGATAGCTTTAAATGGATAGCATTGTATAATTTTTGCAAAACAATTTAATTAAGCAATTGTTGTTTGTTAAAATTATATTAACGTTATGAGTAATCCACTAAAAGTATGAAATAATGTCTAAATTAGCCGGTTTCAAAAATTTACACTAAATCCCACGTAAAACGGTTTGTCTATGTGTAATGAGTTTTAAAAGTTTGTGTTAAATAGCGAAGGAATTGTCACTTATTGTTTTTATAACACTTTTTACAGATGGGATGAAGTTGCCATATATTTTTTTTAATTCTGAAAAGGAAGGCTGTGAACACACCTAATAGTGCAGTCTAAAATAGAAGCGTGTTAATTTGGTAAGAGGCAATTTACCTCAAATGGTTTCTACATAGCATCATAGCGGAACACAATTCTTCTTGTTTAGCGGTACATCTCTTCTGGTAAGGTGGTAACTAGCCACGGCTGAAGCCTCCCTCCCACCAGTCCAGACTCAAACAAATTAGGAAACGCAATATCATCAATTTAAGACTACTTGAATTTGAGAGATGAGAGCGTTGAGAAGTATGTGTGGATTAAAACTAAGTGACAGAGTAAGAAATAGTGTGATAAGAGAACGTTATGGTATAAAAGAAGACGAAGTGACTAAATTCGAGAAAGGTATGCTTAGATGGTTTGGGCAAGTAGTGAGAACGAGTGAAGGGAGACTGACAAAAAGGATTTATGAGTCAAGAGTGCACGCGAAAGTTGGAAGGGGAAGACCAAGGCGAACGTTCCAGGACCAAATCCAGGACATTTTAAATGAGGGCCAGGTCAAGAGTACTCTAAACCGACGAACTTGTATGAAAGGTTTAATGAGAATGAAAGAAGCGAAGGAGATATGCAAGGATCGTGGCAAGTGGAAGGACGTGGTCTCTGTCTACCCCTATGGTAATGAGGCGTGATGCTATGTATGTATGCATGAATTTAAAGCTTATGCACATTGGCGGAGTGGTGCGACTACTCGCTTTGCTAGCAGAGGTCCCGGATTCGATCCCCGGTAGGGCGAATTTAGAAAATCATATTTTCTAATTTGTCTCAATCTGGACTGGTGGGTGGCTTCTGCCGTGGCTAGTACTACCCTACCAGCAAAGACGTACCGCCAAATAAAGAGGTTTGTGTTCCGGTACGATGCTGTGTAGAAACCATAAGAGGTAATCGCCTCTTACCAGATTAGTGCGCTTTTATCTTATACTGTGCCATCAGTTACCATCAGGTGAGATCACAGTCAAGCGCTACACTGTCAGCAATAACAATGGGTATGTCTGTCGCTATGTATGTTTTCACACCTGAACCGATAGAATAATGTTAATATATTTATTAAATAAAAATGCAATATAGATGTACGATATGACTATGTTTTATCGTGAAATAAACTTAAATATGTTAGTTTAAAAATTTTCACTTTCTTTTTGTTTATAGCGCATGTGTGTCATTTAATACATTTGACGAGAGCTAATTGATGTTCCCAAATGGTAACCAATTTCGGTGAAATTTTTTAAGCATTGACAAATCTTAATACATCTGCTACATATTTTGGTTAACTGATTTTGAGGGTGAAGCTGTTTGTATCGTATAATATTTATAGGAACCTAAGTAATTATCTCAAAGATCAAAGACATGTGCGCTAATCTTATACAGATTAGCGCACATAGACAACTGTATATTTGTGTACTTGCTATTTTCTGTTTCCGTAGAAATTTTTAATTGACTTCAAATTATATCAGCTATATGCCAGCGAATGTCTTAGAAAAGTCCGTCTGGCCCCTTTGGTGACATACCAAAACAAATAGATAAGTGAACAAAATTTATTTGTAAATGTTCCTTTCTTTTTAACAATAAGCTGACAACAAAAACAATTTTATTTCAGTTTATTTGTTTAAATTACCGATATTTAACGTAAGTTTCCTCCAAATGACAGTAATCGTAATATTAATGACGTAAAAGAACTATTTTAAACTACCATGAAAACGGACTTATGGTTATAACTAGGATGCTATTAATATTTATTAGAACATTGGCCTGACCTACATTTTGTAATTATATTTTTATAATACAATACGTCAGTACACTATCGACTATCTAAACGAATATTATAACGAGGAAACATTTGTGTTTTTGTATGTAAATATATATGTTTGTTTGTAACGATTTCACACAAAAACTTGACCGATTTCAAATTTTTTTTTTTTTTACACCACATAATCCGTAATGCATTAAGGTAACCCAAGGTATGAAAAATATTGTTACAAAGAATCTGTCATCATGTACTGCGGTAACAAAAAAATGTTCTACACTGTAATAAAACATGCTAATATCTACAAAAAAGTCCTCTAACGTATGTCCAAATACTCAAGTTATGCCACTATAACTATTTTTTTGCATTTCAAAAGTTAATAAAAGTGCCGACAAAAATTAAACCATATTATTCATACCTCTGTTTTAATCCTTATCCTATTGAATGATTATTTATTGATATCAGTTTCAATACATATACAGTATAGAATTGCCAGGATATTGCAATGTAGATTGTTAGTTAATGTAAATAAAATGCAAGTAAACATAAAATATTCACGGCAGTTCTAACGAAACAAATGTATTTTAAGTGCTGACCATTTTAAGCACTTAGCAATAAGTTCGTATTTTAATTATTTTAAAAATTCCCTCAAACCCATTGGTACTTTATTAATTATTCATATACATCATACGAGCTTCCTAGTTTCTTTTTAAGTAACATTAGTTGTCTATGTAATATATAAAGTTTAAACATTCTACATAGAATAATAATGTTACTTAAAAGGAAACCCATAATTAAACATTTCAATAGACCGCCTTAAATACTTTTCACAAAATGAATCAATGCTTGAAAAAAACTGTATTACCATCAAGTGTCATCCACTTAAAGTTTAAAATTGAATTAATTTGAGTATCATAAAGTATTTTATTAAGGATTTCAAAATTTGACTATGATATAACTAGAGAGAATGTGAACCAGTAGTAGGAATTAAAACATAAATATCGCGATTTAAAATATTGATATACTACGTAAAAATTACTTTAAAAATAATAGCTGTTAAAACTAATATCACTTAAACTCTTTGTAGTCGCTAAAATAGTATTTTGAAAGCGCTTAGAAAGCTCTAAAGCGATCCATTGTTTATCGACTTAACCGTACCTACTGTCCGCAAGCGTCCATTTTGAACAAGTTTAATTCAATAACAAAAGCTCTAAATCGGATTTAACATAGTCTGCATCCTTAAAGCCGGTTAAACAGTTCTCGCAACTATTAACTGCAAGTTAAATCCTTTTATCGTAAAACAAGAGAGAAAATATACTTTTTTAAGCTATAAATTTGTTTCAAATGTA
This sequence comes from Elymnias hypermnestra, assembly GCA_015832385.1. Classification (NCBI taxonomy): domain Eukaryota; kingdom Metazoa; phylum Arthropoda; class Insecta; order Lepidoptera; family Nymphalidae; genus Elymnias; species Elymnias hypermnestra. Next base: position 1,714,926 of record JACTOM010000048.1, on the reverse strand, counting down.
GACATTATTACTTTTTTTTATAGTTCCACTTAAGAAAGTCTGAGCGGAGTTTTGCCTAGACAAAAAACTATTTTACACGTCCATTATATAAAACAATGAGTCCGCTAATTCTTGCCTGGACAACTTTACTTTTACACTTTCGAATATTTAGTGTTTAAAGTTGTTTGATTATATTATGCATTTTATTAACACGACTATTTGTAGTTACATTAGTTGAGCCGGGCGACTTTGTATCGTCATTAAAAAAAGTGTGGGTAAAATATACTTTATGACGTATACTCATACCCATCGAAGATGTTAAAAAAATATAGAAATTGATCGTGTCGTGGCACAGACATAGTGGCACAAGATTTTTAATTATCACAGGTATAATATTGAGTAATTTTATATAGATAATTAATATTATTTGCGCTGTTCTTTGATATAGCATACCCGTTCTTAGTGATAGACTGCGTCGCGAAAGAAATACGTATGCCGTACTTCATGCCAATCGAGCTAATCGCCACAATGGTCTAATCTTTTCAGTTTTCAGCCGAAACAAAATTACAGATAGATACACCAAAATAATAAATAAATTGATATAAGTTTAGTGAAAAACATTTAATGTTATTCATTTGTATAAATTCACTTCGAAATTCTCCCAGATAAAATTTCTGGGTGTTCCGTGAATATAGCCCTAATTTAATAAATTAAATAATAATTAAAAGTGCGTGCCTACAAAGTACATATGTCAGAAGTGAAACTTCTTTGGCTAACTAAGTTTTAGTCTTGCTTATATTTATACAAATCTAAAACTTTAATTTCCAAGACTTATAGGGAGGGAAAAAGGAAATATATTAGGAGTTTAATGAATTTAATTGTCATTAAAAAAAAGAAAAAATTAAAAAATTAATACAAATAATTTATTCAAATCTCAATTGTAATTAAAAATATTACGTATTTTTGTTAATATTACAAATTATGAATTAAATTTAGTTTTTGGTTTTAAAATTTAGAAAAGAGAATTAATTTATGAAATATTGTTATTTTATAAAAAATAGTATATTCAATTATTAAATGACGAGTGGCAAATTAAAATGACACATGTTATTTGTGAATATTAAAACTACCTAACCTACAAAGAAATTTGTACAAAAAACGCTGCACATCTTTGTGACGGTAAACGCCTAAAGAAGTTTCACTTGAAAATTTGTCATGACTACTGCTAATTGTTTGCAAGAAATAGAGAAAACATATTATAAACTCGTGTTAGAGATAAGGCCTTTTAAAACGTTCACTATCTTAACACGGTCGGGGAATCGGGGTAAATTACCCCAATCGGGGTAAAATGTAATTTTTGGGGGTAAAGACTAAATTTAGTGAGTAAAACGTATATATTTTTAATTTGCTATTTTATTAAACTATTATAATCTTTATTATTATTCTACTACTTCACTCACGCCCGTTTACGAAAATATATACATATTTATATCATATAGATAAATGAATAATAGTTACTTATATACCGAAATATGTATTAATACATAAACATAAATATACAATTACATAAATATTATAACGGGCGGAGGATACACCCCGGCAGGGAGACCAAACGGCCGGGGGTCAGGGCTACAGGCTGAGAAACCGCCGGACTATCCCAGCCGAGTCTAGCAACACCGCCTTCTGCATTTTTGCTGCGAGCGAACCGTTACGCAGTCCCAGCCGTCTCAGATGGTGAGCGAGACTGACTGGGATCAGACCATTCGCAGATATTACGATTGGGATGGTTTCAGTGGATCCCACTCCCCACATGGCGGTAATCTCGTGCGCCAGATCCAGGTACTTGCGCTTTTTCTCCGTCTCAGCTCGCACGAGATTCTCGTCATACGGGATCGTAATATCCACCAAAAACACCCGAGACTGTGCCCGGTCCATTATCACGATGTCAGGCTTGTTGGCCAGTATAGTCCTATCCGTGATAATGGACCGGTCCCAATAGAGTCGGACGGCGCCACATTCGAGTACTGGCACCGGCGTGTACTTGTAATACGGCAACCTCTCATCCACGAGGCCGTATTTCAGGGCAAGTTCCTGGTGGAGAATTTTGGCTGCTTGGTTGTGTCTATGCAGATACTCAGTATTGGCAAGCGCCGGACATCCCGAAAGCACATGTCTGAGTGACTCTCCGGGACGGCGACAGGCTCGACATATGTCGTGAGTGCCATCCTTCAGAATGTACTTTCGGTAGTTCCGGGTCTTGATCACTTGATCTTGTATTGCACAGACAAAACCTTCGGTTTCCCCAAAGAGGTCTCCGAAGCGCAGCCATTGCACGGAGGCTTTTGCATCTACGTGAGACTCGTGTAGAGCCTTGAAAAACCGCCCGTGCATCTCCTTTCCCTTCCATACGGCCTCCCGGTCAGAGGTGCTAAGTACAGCTGGTCTCTGCCATTCCTCTTTGGCCAAGGATAGAGGAGTGAGTCCTTTATCACATTGTATGACTTCCAGATGCATTGGGGACTCCCTTTTCGCCTCGAAGTAGGCTCTGAGGCTGGACACCTCCCGATTATGCATGGTCTTAGCATTTAATAAGCCTCGACCGCCACATTTTCGGGGGATGTACAGCCTCATAACCGATGACTTCGGGTGGTGCATACGATGGAAGGTCATAGTAGTGCGGACTTTTCTGTCCAAGGCGTCGAGTTCGGTCTGAGTCCACTTGAGCACGCCAAAGGTGTATAATAGGACGGGCATGACCCAGCCGTTATATGCTCGGATCTTATTGGCGCCCGACAAATAACTCTTAAGAATTTTTGTTAGACGCCTATAAAATTCCTTACAAACAGTCTGTTTCATGTCGGCCTCTTTCACCCCAATACACTGCGACATGCCCAGGTACCGGTATGATTCAGTCTCAGAGAGGGTTCTGAAATTGGACGGCTCGAGATTAATCCCCGCCGAGTGAGCTACCCCACCCCTCTCCACATGCAGGACCGCACACTTATCCACCCCAAGCTCCATCCTGATGGAATTGCTGAAATCCGTGACGATTTGCAGCAATTCCCCCAGGCGTGTAGCGTTGGGCGCCAGCAGCTTGAGGTCATCCATGTAGAGAAGATGAGATACTTTTGTACCTCCCCTCCGAAACTGAAAGCCTGTCCCAGACTTTTCCAGCAGCAAGCTGAGTGGGTTCAGGGCCAGGCAAAACCAAAGTGGACTCAGACAATCGCCTTGGAAGATACCTCTCCGTATCCTTATTCGGTCATCGGAAGCCGTCAGCCGCTCGCCATGGAGACAGAGGATCGTACTCCATTGCCTCATGCATTCTCCAAGGAAGTTTCGAACTGTATCATCGATTTTGTACAGCTCGAGGACCCTCAGGAGCCATGAATGAGGCACGGAGTCGAATGCCTTTTTATAATCAATCCATGCGGCGGAGAAGTTGCGACGGCTATGCTTGACCACATGGCCTGCGACGCCGTCAATGAGAAGGAGCTCCTTAGTGCCGCGACTACCACCCCTACATCCATTCTGAGCCACAGACATGATATTATTCTCGTCGATATGACGGGAAATCTTGCGGCTCAGAATGGATGTCAGTGTCTTGTAAATGGACGACAAACACGTTATAGGGCGGTATTTAGTCGGGTCAGCGGCATCGGTGGTTTTAGGAGCTAAGTGAGTGATCCCGGTGGTGAAAAGGTTCGGAAGTGCCCTCCGTTCAATGGCCTCTTGGAACTGTCGAGCCAAGGTGGCATGGCAGGACGTGAATCCCTTCAGCCAGTAGTGGTGCAGGCCGTCAGGCCCCGGACTTTTCCAGTTTGGAGCCCGCCCCACTGCGCCAGCTACATCATCCGTAGAGATGGCGATCGGATTCATCGGGTTGATTTCAGCACATGCCTCCTCTACCGCCGCAGTCCAGGAGTTTTCCTCGTGCTCCATTTCCAGCGACCATACGCTTCGCCAGTAAGCGACTAAGTCCATCGAAGCTGGTCGCCGGGAGCTAGAGCACGAAGTTGATCGCTGCAATTTGGCGTAGAACCTTTTCTGATCACTCACAAAGAGACGATTTTGTTGGAAACGCTCGACTCTCTCCGAGTATCGTCGAATACGATTCCCCCAAGCAGCGATTTTTTGCTTCAGGTCGTCGATGCGCTCCGTTAGTTTTTGGGTAATATCGGGCTGATCCAGCCCGATACCCAACCCGTTCAAGTCTATCCTAACGGAGCGCACAATCCTTGGCCTTGTGTTGCCCGACCTGAAGCTTTGCAGTCTGCCAATGAGGCGTCTGGCAGAAGTGATCCGGCGTTCTATCCTTTGTTTCCAGGCCGGAATTACATTACCGCGTGCGGCAGTGAATCCCGGTTGCTGGGTCTTGGCACCAACAAAGCGATGAACCGCCAAAGCGGCGCCGTAAAGGATAGACGTCGTGTCACTCAAACCAGTGCTGCCTTCTAAGTATTGGGGCAGCATCGTGTTGATGGCCTCAATGACATTCCGCATCGCTTTATTTAACGTAAGTCGGGAGATTCGTGGTCGACACTCATGAGGAGCGTTTCTAATTTCGGCAATCGCCTCCTCAAGGGTCCTTCCCATTTTCTCTATATCAAGGGAGACAGTTTCTTCGACGTCCCCATCCACAGGCAGATCTTGATTGTTCCCGGTTTCTTCGGGTTCAATCACCGCAGATTCCGCGGATTCGATTCGCTCTGTGATTGAGGGGGTGATCTCTGAAACAGCCTCACGTCTCAGTCGTTCGAGCTCGGCAGCAGCTAAGATGTTAGACCGCTGTATATACCGAGCTCGGTCTGCCAGGTTTTGCTCCGTCACAGTTATATTTGGCTCCAACAGCAAAAACTCGCGGTACATTGCCGCCCGGTAGCCAGTCCGTCCGGTTTCCCCTCCTGTAGCCCTGAAGTACGCACGCATGACATTCTCGTTCATTAGAGAAGTCCATCGCATGCGGCGTACTCCACCAGCGGCGGGCTCCGGAATTCGGGGCCTTGCGGCCCCAGCCGATGCCAAGCCTTCTGGTGGTGATGATGGATTTGTCGGCCGGCTAGGTGGTCGTGCCGGCCGACGAGTGGCGCTCGACGAGCTGGCGGCCCGCATGCTGCCACGTCCAGCGCCAGCTCCAGACGTGCCCTGGCGGCCCCCAGGCAGCGGCCCTATACGTACATCATTATTTGGCAAATCCATCATCAAAAATTTGTTAAGCTGTTATTTTACACACCCAGGGGCCGCTCATCTTCCCTGGGTGGGCTGCATAGATGTGCTGCAGCATTTTTTCCCTTAGTCGCTTTTTACGACACCCACGGGATGAGAGGGGGTGGTCCTATTCGGCTCTGCCGGGACCACACGGCAATTTATTATTATTATTATTATTTGTTACAGTCCCCAAAATTGTCAACCCTCAATTGTAAATGGGTTTCAATTTGTTATATACAGTTGAAGAAAAAAAATTCGCCCCCACAGAAAATATAAATAAATGATAATTTCTTGTTATCTTGTATTATTAGACGACTCATAAAAAAAACTATTTTAAATGGTTTTTTTTTCGGGATTAACTATTATTGCCGTCATTTATTTCTAGGCATTATATTGATAAATTGAATAAATGATGTTTAAATTAAATTTTTAGTTATTGTTTGTTTTTCTAAATTATGAAGGGGGCTATAATATAAAAGATGATAAAAAGCAACGGTTTTTTTTTTGCTTTTCGCCTAATATCAACTTGCACAAAAATATTTTGGGGTAATATTTAAAAAAGTTCCCCGACCGCTGCCTTAACACCAACTGACATTTTTGTTTCTTTATTTTTTGAGGTTTAAAAGCTCACAAGTGCCACGTAATTTTTACTGAGCTTTATGTTATTAATTCTATAACCGACATAAAATAGTGAGGAGCGGAAATCTATAAAACTAGCAATGCTCCGCGGTTTCAATTGGGTCTTTAATAAAATATAATTTAACAGGATAAGGTAATAGAGGTATGAATAATATGGTTTGATTATTGTCGGCACCTTAATTAACTTTTAAAATGCAAAACAGTAAGTACAGTAATATAACTACAGTTGTTGGACATATGAAACAAAGTATAGTTGTCCCCTTGTTTAAATCGGGTGATAAATCTGACCCTAATAACTATCGTCCCATTTCTGTGTTGCCAACCCTAAGTAAAGTTTTTGAAAAAATTATACTCACACAACTACTAGAACATTTTAGTGCCCATAGCCTGTTTCATCCTGAACAATATGGATTTAGAAAAGGTCGCAATACTACTGATGCGGGCGTGTCTCTTTCGAGACACATTTTTGATGCTTGGGAAAAGTCCCAAAATGCATTAGGAATTTTCTGCGACCTTTCTAAGGCTTTTGATTGTGTAGAACATAGCACTCTTTTACTTAAACTTAGTCACTATGGTGTGAGGGATGGAGCACTTAATTTGTTAAGCTCTTATCTTCAAAATAGAATTCAAAAGGTCTTTGTAAACGGTGTTGAGTCGTTAGGATCACCTGTAAAAATGGGTGTCCCACAAGGTTCAATCCTTGGCCCTTTTTTGTTCTTAATATATGTAAATGATTTGGCGTACCATGTGAAAGACAAATGTGATATAGTCCTATTTGCTGACGACACTTCGTTGCTGTTTAAAGTAGACAGAAATGTAGATAATTATGACGATGTAAATAGTACCCTGTCACAGGTCTCACGTTGGTTTTCTGTTAATAACTTGATGTTGAACTCGGCAAAGACTAAGTGCGTTGAATTCGCGTTGCCAAATGCAAAAGAAGTCTGTAAAAATATCAAAATAAATAATAGTCCGCTAAATATAGTTAAATCTACAGTCTTCTTAGGAATAACGTTAGACTCAGGGCTTCAGTGGGGTGCCCATATTAAGACTCTGGCAAGCAAACTTAGTTCAGCTGCATTTGCTGTTAGGAAGGTGAGGCAATACACTGATGTTGAAACTGCTAAAATGGTGTATTTCGCTTATTTTCATAGCATTATGTGTTACGGCATACTGTTATGGGGGAAGGCGGCGGACATTGAAACTATCTTCATTTTACAAAAAAGAGCAATACGTGCCATATACCAATTGGGATCTCGCGTTTCATTAAGAGAAAAATTCAAAGAAATATCTATTCTCACAGTACCGTCGCAATATATATTAAATAACATTTTATACATCCGTGATAATATTCATTTATACAGCAAAAGGAGCGAAACACACAATTTTAATACAAGAAATAAACACAAACTTGTAATGCCATATTTTAGAGTGAAAAAGGTTCAGAAGTCATTTGTCGGGTTGAGCATACGCATATTTAATAAGATACCTGAATCACTTCTGGGTTTGCCTCCACATAGTTTTAAGAAGTATGTTAAAAATGTCCTAATAAAAAAGGCATATTATAATGTGGAAGATTATTTAAGCGACAAAGATGTTTGGACATGATTCCAGTTGCATATGAAAGCTATACACATTGTAACCTACAAAAAAGCTATGTTAAAAGGAGTAACCGTTGAGTTTCTTGCCGGCTTCTTCTCAGCGGAATCAACTTTCCGAACCGGTGGTAGATTTGTTACCAACGGACAGACTACTGACGATTCAAAAGTGCTTTTTGAGCCTACTTGAATAAAGAATATTTTGATTTTGATTTTGATTTTATGGTATCGCGGACTTTTTTGTAGATATGAATACCTTCCATATGAATATCTTCAATAGTTTCGGCAGCGCACGCAATAACAGATTTTTTGTTTCATACCTTGAGTTACAGTAATACATTTTTATTAGTGGTCCCTATTTTCTTAGAAAGTATTATAGCCACGTCACTCACTGACTACTACGTTAAAATTGTGAAAAACCAGTAGATTTGTGTGAAAACATTACAAACATACATAGAAAAACACAAATTTGTATAATATAAGTTTAAATAACAATGTTTTCATGCCGTGATCGTAACTTCAAAGTCCAAATTAGTCCAAAGCATGAATGGTTTTCTATCAAATTGAGTTTTTCGAGAACCACGCTGGCATAGTGCTTCGAGAACTGGCGTTGCTAGTTTTTTCATTCAGGTCCGTTTTTAACTAAATGATAATACAATCAAAACTAATAGCGTTTTAATCTAGCAAAAGATCATAATATGTATCTTTTACACAGCCTAATACTGGCCAAATTAATAAATACAATATCTTAAATTTTCTCTGTTTGTAATCGAACTGGGGACCTCTGCTAGCGAGTACACCCACCATTACGTCAGCAAGCTTTAACGCTTGACTGTGACTTAACCTGATGGTAAATCATAATACCGTCTTAGATATTATACCACTTACCTGGTAAGTGTTATTTTGCTTCTTAAATCGTAACGGAACTTAAAAGATTTTTTGATTGGCAGTACGTTTTCGCTACTGGAATGGTTATATGATAAGTTTTCTTCCAACGTCTTATGTATCATCTTACAATCTGATCATCATAACAACCTATGTTAGCATTTGAAACTAAATAGAAAGAATGTTGCATTGGCATATAGATACAGGTGAATCTAATAAAAGAGGAGTCAAAGAGACCGAATATATCGAAAGGAAAACTGCATATCTCAGCAGAATTAGAAACCTGTGTAGCCTGCCCACTGTAGGAATCTAAATATTAAAGTCACGTGTGTAAGGCGAACTGTATCCAGCTTTACGACTTTATTAGATTTAATTGGAATTTACTAGCAAACCGGGATACGATTCGCTATAGCTCAATAAATATAATTGAAATTTCTCGCTCTCGTTGAATTTTCGGAGTAAAAAGTAGTCAATTAGTTATACCGTCAGATGTCTGCCAGCCAAAATGCCGCCAAAACTTATCGAGCTGTTTCGAATATTATCCACAACATGTAAAAAGACAGTAAAAATTTTAACTTGCTATCGTTCAAAGATTTTTTCAAAAAAACGTGTATTCTAAAATCACATACAAACTCTGCAATTATAACAACCATATTTTGTAATGACGTGATTAATTTTAAATGGACGCAGTGCAAATTAAAATCACACCTCTTGGCTTATCGCGGGCGCGGTAATTATATGGCACTACAATCGGAAACGCCGATCAACGACTTTTAATAAAGAAAAACCTTGTGCAGGATCAGAATATTACCAAAATTTGTGGCGCAACTACTTATAATTTTTCATCGATGTAAACATGAAAACTTTTTTATTTTTAATGCAACATTAATGTAGCAACAGGATACTCCACACTTATGGTAGTATATTGTTTGTTAGGTCCAAAAAATATATCATTATAAATGAATTACATATCACGGTACGTTACTTACAAAAGATAACACGTGTGTGATACAGCCCAGCTGTAGTTTTGCTGACAGCTGATCGTAGTTGGGTTTGATAACCACGATCATACCATGATATCAGCGTGCAGTATTAATACTACGTGAGGGATAGAGGAAGCTGGAAAAGAAGAGTTAAACTGGTACTAGTGTCTACGGGCGAACAGAAAATCTTTATATAAGGTGGACCATATCTTTTTTCCACTTTATTATTCTATCATTTCCCAAAAATATTTCCAAAAATATTCCCATTAAAAATAATGATCCACTTCTGTCCTTTACTAAATCGAGTTAGAGGATATGCATCATAATTCCTCCCTTAACTGTTATTGTCATGACATATATTTATCTATATCCACATATTTATATACGAGATATTTTTCATTTTTCATTTTTTTTATTGACTCATCACTATATCTCTGGATTCAAAGGGGTTGCGGAGGTGTTACACATTCGTTTCTTATTTGTAAAAGAATTTGACGAAGTCGTGGGTTCAGCTAGTAGGATATATAAGATACATAAAACCTCGATTATAAAAAATATTCTAAATAATTTTGACTATATACTTGCGGAATAATAATTATTACGAAATGTTGTTACATATAGGTATGTATGTTACATTTAAACCGTCATCAACGAAGCGCAGTGGCGATTTCGAAGTCAACCGGCCGCCATTCTCTACATCAAGATCCACCTTGCTCCAATGGATTACGCAATAAGCGCTTCTAAAATTATAATATTCGCAATTCAGATTTTATATCGAAGCTAATACAAATCGAGGCCGAGAAAGGAGGCTTTCGTTTTGCTACCGAACGCCCTCATACCGGAGCAACCTTTCACGACTACTTTCAGTTCAGACGCAACACTTATACCGGACCACACATGCCCAATTAGGAATATCGAAACAGACAATATTGCATAATATGTTATTTTATTATCAAAAAATAAAAAGCTATTTATAATACATAAACATAACAGTCGCAGTAAAATACTTTCATTTGGACAACATTAACACTGTGCACTAATAACGAGTAAAGATGATAGGCGATGATGAAATTTAACGTACATCTAGTTTTTAAGTCCCAAAATAACCTGCAGTCGAACACATGGGAGATGACTATGTACAAAGCATTCGGCCACGGGCTGTTGTTGGTAAAGTGGTTGATATTATTTACGTCGATCGAAATTTAATTTTCACATTGCTTGAAGTAGTGATTAAACACTTAGTTCATTGATTTTTCGCTCAGCAATAAATATAGTAAATGGTTATGACATCCTACCACTTAACTAAATTGCTGTTTTATGACTTAATGGAGAGGTCCAGCCACATGACCGGGAGGGCCGTATTGAGTGCTCGTTGCACCCCCGCTAACAGAAATACTCGCGTCACCGCCGCTAGCACCAAAGTCCGTAGAGATTTCAGCTCCGCCATGTCCGCCTCCACTGAGAATGGCGCCCTCAATTCCGGAACCTCCACTGATAGCTCCAATATCACCACCGCCAATTGAGCCACCGTCAATAGCACCGCCGCCGATTAAACCACCTCCAATAGCGCCACCTCCGATAGCACCACCTCCGATAGCACCACCTCCGATAGTACCACCTCCAATAGCACCACCCTCCTTCTGGGTTTGGTATTTGATGAAATATACTTCAGGTTTGGATGGCTGAGTAGGTGCTGGTGTAGGTATGATGATATCGGGCTGCTCTTCAGGTTTCTTAACGAGAACATATACGAGAGTCTTCTCTTCGTTTTGTTGTTGAACGGGAATAATGGGTGCAACAGGAGTAGGTGGAGTCGGAGCCTTAATAAAGATGATTTTGTAATGTTTCTGAGGCGGTGCTACAGGAGTGATACGGGGCAACCTCTGTTCTTGAGGTTCTGGGGGTGGTACGTGAACGTAGATGTGTTTTTGAACGAGTGGAGCACCTCCAAATCCTCCGCCCACACCACCGCCGAAACCGCCGCCAAAACCAGCATCTCCTATAATTCCACCACCGAGTCCACCCCCAATTCCACTGCCAATTCCAAGGCTACCACCAGAAAGAGAAATTCCACCGGTAGAATGACCACCGCCTAGTGAAAATCCTCCAGATGAAAGACCGCCGGACAGTCCACCGAGGGAAATACCACTTGAGATTGCTCCTAGAGAGGGAGCACCGTATTTAGTTGATGGCGGGGAGTAGTTGTATCCAACTGGTGGCTCTGGACGGCCGTAGGCCATTGCCACACAAGCAAGTACCTTTAAAAAATAAAATTCATTTCTTAAGATAATATACGATTTGTACATATAATTTAGTTATAATGGCACAATTTAAACAAATGGGTCCCGTTTCAAAGGCGTATAAATAATATATGTGTTTTAAAATTTACACGTATCGTGATAATATTAGTTTGTATGCATAATGAAAAGAAGCTATTACACCGGTGTTCTATATTACGCAATAATGTACATTGGTCAGTCTATACCAAGTTAAGTGTATGGAATACAGATTGAAGTATTACTTTAATTGTAAGTGAGATTCACATTGTATAAACGTACTAAGTGAAATGAAGATTATACTTGTAATGAATACTGAACCCACGCATTTATGTTTATTTTTTAAACACCAAATTTCATACAATATTCAATAGAATCAAACTATATTGCATTAGACCAAACAAATCAGTTGTTGTTTTGGAATATATGCTTAGGAATTTTCAGAAATTGTTCCACGAAGTGTCGGTGCATATATTTTCTTCTTTAATATTAGTCCTTAGAAAAACATGTTAATCACAAGCAATTACACATTCACTTGTTATATCTCAGCACTATTTGGCACAGAGTCAGTCCATTGTCCATGTTATATATAATCACTGAACACTTCACTTTTCACTAGTCACCTGAAATTTTTTTTGTAAAACAAAACACGTGATTATTCTTTAGAAATCGCATGTGCCAAATAGTCTTAAGTTGTAACATACATATAATTGATAAGATACAAAAAAGTAATTTGGAATTAAATTTTAATTGGAGTCCTATTTGCACGCCAGCGAACTTACCACGAATGCGCGCATATTAGGCGTGGTGAACACGGCTCTGGTCTTAGAAGTCTACGCTGTTTCGGATTTAAATAACACTCGTTAGAACAACTCCACTTTTTGGAGATGTTCCTAGCTCTGTAAGCTTGTGTTAACTGATGACATTCGCCACGGCGACCCGCTCTTAAATACCAAAGTGCTCATCTCGCCAGAACACTCCATCCCTACGAGCATTTCACTCGGTAACGTGCAACTATCGTCATTATTTAACATGTATACGGTCCTTTCTTTTCGACGAGGTCCGTGGCCGGACTCATTCGATACGCTGCCTTAGCGCCCTCCACTCGCCTGCCGCGGCTTCTCTTTGCCGTCCAATCGTTCATAAGACCCACAATCGCCCGTATACATTCACCTTTTAACAACATTGACGAAATATTAATTTTTTTTTTCATAAAGATGGTCTTCTCCACTCTCGATTGCAGAGAATGTACGTCCTTTACCTTCTAAGCTTATTAGTGGTAATATACTTTGTAACCGCATCTATGAAATACGTCGGAGATGCAATTTAATAATAATTGCAGTAGACGATGTGTGTCCAACAAACTGGTGTGTACATATGTATAACCTTAAATCGCCTATTTCCATTATTGTCCTTAAAAAAATATTTTGAAATAAATACCAATATATTTGTTTTGATACTTTGTGTAGTAGAAACATTACTAAAGTACATATTTAGGTGAATAAATTAATTTAATAAATAAAAATATATTTATAATTTTGCGCAGCCAATTAAAATTCTCATATTTGAAAATATACTATCGTTTATACAGATCTTCTATACGTAACAACTGGACTACTGATTGAAACAGCGGTACGCATTTTGATGAGATTTTTTTTATATTTAAGTGGATTATAGAATGGTTTATAAAAACGGATTTCCACTTATTTCCGCGGGATTAAGAATTTCGAGTATGGCTTCTCGTGTAACAGCTATTTTTACTACATATTTTTTTGTAGATGATAATTCTTTTACCGAGTGCACTTAACGACTTTGAAATTTCATAGTAATTTGAATCTTTTTGAATAAATCAATACTCCCATGTATATTGTATTGGTAAAAATGGAAAAATCATAATAACAATTAAAAACATGTCAACATCGATATACTCGTAACTGCGAGCACCGCAGATTTATTTTAGAGAACAGATTTTTCACTTTTAACAATTTATAAAAGTTTGTTAACATTCTTATAGACACAATGAAAGCATTATATTCAATAAAAGTATAAATATAATATTTCAAATTAAATATATTTCAAATGTAACTCACGAAAAAAATGTGCTGGTCCATATTTTGCGGATATAATTCGTAACTCATAGTATAGTAAATAGCAAACCATCTTGAAGAAGGTATAAAAATTTGAAAAGAGATTTTAGTATTAAGTATGTTTTTAGTATTTTTTTCAATGAATCTCGCTTTCATTCTTCGGGCTTTATAGTTCGCCTTTGAAAAGCATATTTCCAAGATAAAATTAACGAGTACTCCTACTGAAATTTTATATTTTAGTTAATTTTTAATTAATAATAAATTCAATTACACGACTCTAAGTTTGAATCAGTTTTAAAGTAATTCATCGTATACATTTAAAATCTGGTCGGATCACCGTGGTGGTATTTGGTCACTTTCAATGAATTATCACTTTTCTATACTTTATTATCTGTACTTAAGTATTGACTGATCTTACTCTATTTATTAGAAAAAAGATTATATGCAATCGAACGAATGAATATAACTTTTGACGAATTATAAAGAAATATTAACGCAGAAAATTTTATAGCGTATGGAGAAAGTATAATAAATGTATAAAAATATGAATACACTTCCCTGACTATGTGGCTCATTGTGAGCAATCTGATATAGTTAATTATAATTTCCAAACATACAAGTGTGCTATTGAGAATTTCCTAATAGCATAAAATTCATGTTTTCCTGTAGACGAAGTAGGAGCTCGGAGTTCCTCTCTAATAGGAGTGACAATTTTTTCAATTAATCCTTTTTATTTATTAAACTGCGTTATTGGTCTAATCGTTAGCATGTTCAACTACAGACATGAGATCCTGGGTTTAAGTCCCGAGTCGGACCAATTAAAAAAAATCGATATTGAGTTTTTTATTAAGATTTTCTCAATATTTGCCCGAAGTTGGTAAGTTGGCGGTCTGATCCACCCCCCTGCCGCGGAGAGCACGTTGAGCCGTCGGTCCTGCGCCTGATCTCTCTCCGGTCGTGTCGGATTCCCGTCACGTCAGACTATGAGAGTGAAGTAATAGAGAGTGCATTTGTACTTGTGTACTTTGCTTGCCAATCCGCAGTGGAGCAGCGTGGTGGGTGTATGCTCTAAAAACCGTCTCTCATATGAGTGCTGTAACGTCAATGGGCTGCTACTTCCTTTTTTTTATTAATTAAACATTTACACTATTAATAAGTATACTACAAATGAGCAGATAATAATGAATAAATATTATCGCATTAACAAAACTAAGTTTTAATATACAAAAATACCACAAAAAGTCGGGCTTCATCGATTATTTGAAATTTATGAGAAAAGTTTCCATAAAGTGTTGATATAAAACCTAATTAATAACTGTGTTTCAATAAATTAATATTTCGTTTTAATATTTATCACGTACATTTTTGTACTAGTAAAAATTATTATTAGACTGAATGACAAAATTCCGGCTGACCAAAAAAATACCATTTCTATGTGATAATATGCAACACGAAAAGCCTTTTAAGCTCGAGCTTTGCTGTGGGAGGAAAATACTGTTTTATGATGATTAATAAAAGCATGACCTGCGATAATGATATTCCTTCTGGACGAAAATTTTCCTACTTTCATTATGTGAGTTTAACATCATTTATGGCTAACGTACTAACTTTTTGTTATGGTATTAATCTACAAGAATTTTGTTTTATCTTCGTAAAACGTTTACAATGTATATAATTATAATTGTATGTAATTTACTGCCATTAATACGTTTACAATAATGTAATATCACATAGATATTAAATATTGACTTAAAATATAGCAGTGGTGCGTTTACTATATCTGTCTCGAGCCCGACGGGAGTCGACGGGGGCCGATTTTACTAGTAGGAGCGTTACATTGCCGAGCGTGATGCCTTTGTTTTATTCAATTAAATAAAAAGCAGAGTGTGCCAAAAGTAGCTTTCACTTCAAAAACTAAACAACCGGATTTGAAAAATTCTTGCATTGAACTAATGAAAAAATCAATACAGAAAGTTATATGGAAGCAAGAAATTTTAACTATAAGATAAATAGAGATACTGAACGCAATGATATTCCGTAAATTGAAGGAATTAAGCTAAGATTATCGGTCAGTCATAATACACAGGATTTTACATACTCTTTTAGGAATGGAGAGAGAAAGAAAACACTTTATTGCACACAAAATAAAAAGACATAAACTAAGATACTTATACTATAATTATAGCGTGCAAAGTCAGTATTATTGCTACAAGCAATCTCTTCCAGACAACCTTAGTAATTACACCAATAATTCTTCAATAACTGAAATTTTTTTGATAAGAAAATGCAATATGAGTATATAATCTCTAATATAATGCATACAATTCAATTCAGGAATTGGACTCATGATCTCGCGATGTATAGCCAAACAAGCCGACGATTTAACTAATGAGACAGTTATTAGCTCTCCAGTAGATCACTTCCATTATTATTTCCATTATTCATTCCACTATTGTATAAATTGGCCTAATAGTCATAGCACGTCGGAAATAAGATATCTACAACTTTTTCAAAGCCAATATCCATACAAAAGTAAAGCGAAAAATGCAAATTGATTATATAAGCTTATATAAAATCTGCATGACCATAGATTATTAAATTTTATTTCGCATAACGTTTCAATTAAACAAGTTTTTTATCTAATCGGCGTGGTAGCTAAATTTCTTATTCGCGATTTTGAATGTCCAGCAGCGGATATATAAAATAATTTTAGCATAAATAGAAAGGTCGTTACAAATTGGAGTAGTAAGTCACAAAAGTCAAAGTAAACAGTAGATATAAAAAAACGACAAAAAACTGGTGACAACAAAAATATATTTAAATTAATTATAGTAAAAAACAAGTAATATAAATAAAATTTAAGTCCATCCCACACGAACTTCTGAAGCTCATGACTTGGAAAGAAACTTTAAAGATGGTTTTGTATAATTTTCCGCAACTTGAAATAGAGTGACTAAAAAATATTTTATTAATAATGTAATGTTATATTTGTATAGATTTTTTAACAACAACGGCTTCGGGTTTTCCACTTAATAATTTAGATGTGAATGAGACAGGCGTTAAGCCAAAACATATAAGCTCGAAGTACGACTACTAAAGAGATCGGTACTTTGTATAAAATACATACAATAAAAAGACGTCAAAGGCGGCTGTGCTCTTACTTTCGTAACAGCGCATATCATTAGCAGAGGAGTGCCGGGTGCGATTGATTTCGTGAGTGGATTATTATTACGCCGTGTTGAGGAGAACATTTTTCTAACATCAATCAAATCCGTCAAGTGCTTCACCTTTCGAGCGATGAAGCTGCATATATCAATTGAAATTGAACACTGCAAATTTTCATTTGCAAAACATATTCTTTACACGTTTCATTAACGAGATTCATGACTTAGCGCAATTGCACCTGTTCTGAAAACTCTTTGTGAACAAAAATATCTAATACCAAGAGTATTTGGGCAATATTAAAAGATGCCCTTTTTTACAGTAATACAATTTTTATAGAGGCACTAATATTTTTTATCGATATAATATGTATGTACGTAGCTTTTTTATTTAACATTTCTCGCGGTTTGTGTGTATTTATTGTCTGAAATTACTGTATTTTAATATTATTGTAAGATGATGATGCTATAGTTTTAAATTTTTTTATTGCTGACAGGTTTGAGCTTGACTGTAATCACACTTGACGATAAGTGATTAATACAATCTAAGATGGAAGCGCGCTAATTTGATAAGAGGCAATTTACCTCTTATGGTTTCCTACAGTTCTGGAACACAAAAATACCTTGCTTAAAGGTACATCTTCGCTGGTAAGATGGTAATAAGAAACGGCCGAAGCCTCCAGAGTCAGACAAATCAGTAAAAGCTATTTCCTAAATTTACCAGTTTTAGAGCTCACTTAAACACTTTAGTACTATGTATATTATTAATTATTATACTGATTTTTCTTTTAATATACGAGTTCTAAATAATTATGTACAGTAAAATAATCAGTAGTAACGGAAAGTTTTTATTTACTTCTCCACTACAAAACAAACGCCACCAACTTACGAATCATTGACACTGCCAAATAACTGATGTTTTAAGAAAGAAATTACTACTTTTTATCTCAATATTCTTCACGAAAACGGGAATCATATTGACTTTGGTTAATCTCGGACATAATTGTTGGTGTTATGCATAATAATTGTGACTACATTTTATCCCGAAGTTGTTAAGGGAACCAGATATTCCAGGCGTGAAAGTAATATCAGACTGCCAATTCGAAGATTTGACAGACTTATTATTTTAATTTTTACACATAAAAAATATACTAGACATTTTACATATGTAAAAAAATTAATAAACAAATATGAAATGTAAGATGAACTAGGAATTAGAGACCAATGCATTTTCCATTTCGGAAATTTCTAACACCTTATAATACATGCAGTATAGCATAGAGATAACTTATAAAACGTAAAGTATGATAAAAGTAGAAATCCCAAAGACGTACAGGACTTTTAAATGTTACTTTTGTAATGCTTGAATATAATAATTCTCATAGCATGATTTTATTTGTCATAATGCAGAGTGGGAAGTAATAAATCTGTGATACGCGTTATTAATTCATCATTCAGGCAGGAAAGTCAAAATTAGACCGGGCACAATAGACAGACAGTAGAAATAACATATTATTTCTATTGAAATGTACGTCTTTCACCTGTTATTTTGACATAAATGATATTTTCATTTTTTATTGGTATTCAATTAAAAATTCAATTAAATAAATAAATAAATAAATAAATATTATTACGAATAAGGACAAATGTATCAAACGTTTTTTAAAGGATTGCACAATATGGGTATAAAACAAATGCAATGTGCTTTTGAAGTATATACGGACAAATAATCGGACAGGCGGAGAGAACTATGAATAATTCCTGTTGTAATTCCTGTAATAAAACGAATTTAACCTCATATAACATCTTTTTCTAAATAGACACTTTAGTTTTATATACATGTCTAAATGCGCTCGTAAAAATGTTGGGTGAGTTCTTCCACTTAACTGGTGTACATTTGAAACACTTGTCGGATCCAGCGAAATTACTCACTCAGCCGCATAATATGTAACCTTATTTGTAACTCGAAGCAACACCAATGTAGGAGATACACAAATCTCGTCATTCAACACATCCGGGTACACGGCTTATTTGAATTCTTGTTTCACAACACGCTTAACTTTGGAAATGGAGTAAGGAAAGTTGAGAACAATATCAAATAAAATGCTTTGAAAACGTGTTGAATTTATATATCCGTTTATTTAAAAGATATTTTTCTTACATAACCTGTGGATTTGACGAATGAGAGATTCGCTTCATAACATGTCGAATTGCAAGAACTGTGACACAATTCAAAAAGATAGTTTTACTGGGGAGCGATCTGAAAATGAAACAAGACATTATAGCAAAATGACATAGTGACACCTTATGGTGGCAAAGCGTTTGATTATAAATTATTAACTTAAAAAAAATATTAGCTATTTTAGATTCCTTAGTCTTTAAAAGGAATTGAAAAGTTTGGTATGCGTGATTATTCATTTAACTCGAACCAATCTCGAAAACTGTTCACCCGGTTTACTCATAGTCTATATACACATTTCTTTTGCCATTGATGTCGCCATATTTTCGTGAATTTAGGCACTGCATGGATGATATTGCGGGAAACAGCTAGTCTAACGGGTAATCACTAACCAAGGCATTTTTAAAACCTTACATCCGACTGACCTTAGCAAAATGACTCACTAAAAATAAATGCATATTCCCACGGGATCGGGAACTACGACGGTGACTCCGCGAGAATCACCTGGTGGTAATAAATTATCGAAACTGCCCCTATTTCGAAACTTACAAATGGTATGATATACATTTATCCATACAAACGTTAGAAAGAAAATTACTCGATTACGTTAGCGTAAAACGAAATACTTTCTCAATAACGTAGGAGTACAGTGCAAAAGTGGACAAATTATTTTTACGAGGTTCAACAAATTCAAAATTAACTTTGAATCATTATAATCTATTATATATATAACGATATTTCGTCAAATATAGGCTCAATATTTATGTTAATGTTCAGTAAGAATCACGTTTGTCAATAATTATTTATTGTATGAAGGTTGAATTCTCAAGCGAATAATGGAAAGTAAAGTGGCCTTTAAAAAAATAATTTTAAATAACACTTTATTAGTCTGAAATAAATTATTGTTTATATTATTGAATCAAAAACTAAACCACACATCATAAAAAACTCCATGAAATTGTCCAGACTTTTAAGAGTCCAGTCACATACATAATAATAATAATAATAATAATATTTCTTTATTAGGTGCAACAAAGGCCCATTTGTTAGTTACAATTTTACTTAAAAACTATGTTAGTGGAAAAAAAAAAATAACAACAAATCTTACACATATTTAAATTTAAAAACTATCTAACTAACTATTTACAAGATATATACAGAAACTATCTCACCGCACCAAAACAGATATAAATTTCTGCTGGATTGGAGAGTCTAGTTTTCCCGCTAGCATTTTCAGGATACTGTTGGAGCTCGAGCGCAGTCTTGCCAGGAGGGATGACGTCCTCTTTCTAATGATGGCATAAAAGTCATCCGTTCTCTCCTGCGCAAACATGCTTAAAGCTGAGCAAAACCGCGGCAAACCCAACAGCATCCTGAAACCATTATTATATTGAACCCTCAATGTGTCTAGCGACTTCAAAGTGTAATTTACCCACAGACTCCCGGTGTAAAAGGTTTGACAATACGCTTTGAATAATGTTATTTTGGCTTCTTTGCTACACCTTGCGAACCTGCGGGCTAACATATTACACTTTACTGATAAGGCTCTCCTTTCCCTCTCAATGTCTATCTGATCCGTAAGGTCCTCCGTAACATAGTGTCCTAGGTATTTAAACTGGGTTACTCTTCTTAACGGAGTCCCATTTAGAGTAATCCTAGGTTCATATTGCACATGTTTACGGGGGGCCTTAAAAACCAGATATTCGCTTTTTGCTACATTATAAGTTAGGCCATGTGCAGTTGCGTAATCTTCACAGGACTTCAGTAGCTCTCTGATTGAGCCAGCCGTGGGACCCAGCAGCACCATGTCGTCGGCGTAGCTTACATTATTGACACAGATGCCGTCTATCCAGCATCCTACTGGCTTTTTGCTGAGTTCCACGATCAGCTCGTTCACATACAAGTTGAAGAGCTTGGGTGAGGTTAACCCTCCCTGTCTCACCCCGCACTCCAACCTGTACGGCTCAGAAAGTTCCTTTCCCCACCTGACACAGTTCAGTTGGTTTGCATACCAAAATCTCAAGATGCCGAGCAACTCCGGATCCACACCTGCCCCCTCCATCTTCTCCCACAGCAGGTCATATGACACCAAGTCAAAGGCCTTGGAGAGATCAAGGAAACAGGCGTACACCGGCGTTTTTCGGCTCGTGTAGTACTGAACAGTCTGCTTTAGGCTTAATATCGCAGTTTCTGTGGATAGGCCGGGTCGAAAGCCAAACTGTGCGTCATGAAATTCTGAAACATACGTAACTATTATATTCTATTACTAGCTGAACCCGTCTTATTTCGTCTGCGTATAATGTTTTTTGGTAGCGTTTTCATTAAAGTAAGTAGCAGCCCATTAACGTCCCACTGCTGGGCACAGGCCTCCACACTCCGAGGAGCGAGGATTTTTAGAGCATAGACCCACCACGCTTCTCCACTGCGGTTTCGCAGGCATAGTACACAAGTGCACTCTCTATTCCTTCCCTCTCATAGTCCGATGTGACGGAAATCCGACACGACCGGAGATAAATCAGGCGCAGGACCGATGGCTTAACGTGTTCTCCAATGCACGGGGATGGTCACACCGCCAACATCCTAACTTTGGGCAAATATTGAGAAAATCTTAAATAGAAGACTCAATATTGATTTTTCAATTGGCCCGACCCGGGACTCGAACCCAGGACCTCATGTCTGTAGTCGAACATGCTAACCGCTAGACCAAAGAGGCAGGCATTTTCATTAATTTAGTCAAATTGTTTTACAAGTAAGAAACATATCCGCACTGCCCTTTGAGGGTGGAATTTCCTAAAATTTACTTTTGATAGTTACTTTACTAAAAAAAATTCTGTTTTACAAACCATAAAAGATATAATTTGTAAATGTAAAGTTTGAATTTTTATTAAATGTGAAAATTTTAAATTGTTTTATTAACAACCCGCTTGCGGGTGGAATTTCTTAAAATCCGTTCTTAGCTGACCTCTACTCGGCAAAGGGAATATTCCTACCAAATTCAAGTATGACCTCTTAGCCTGATTACACACTTGTCATATCTTTGTAAGATGACACACCTCTTAGCAACAAGGTTGAATGGCATTTTAAGGTCCCATGCATAATAATATAAATTTATATAACCTTGTTTATAAAATAAAACATATTCAACCTTGTTTGCCGTTTAGTGTACATTTTAGGCTTGTTCATGTGATTCTGAAGTATTTTGCACTTTGACCTGCTTATTGTATGTGTGTATCTCCTTAAACTTAGTTATTAAAGGTGTGCGAATATCGTTCGAATCGAATATCAATATCGAATGATTCCAATTTTCGAAATATTCGAAAATTTTTGATAAATTCGAAACTTTTCGAACAATTCGTAGATTAATGGAATATCTCTCGGTGTTCAATTGTTTCTATTTAATCAAATACGACTTACGAGTAATATACTTTTCGGTTAAAAATCCATTACCCAGAAATTATGTTGCAATTATACAATTGCTCATTTTATACATTGTCTTTTTTAGTATACTGTATTTGCTACGATATAATTTCTGTTATTTCATTCTGTTTAAAATAAAAATTTATAATAATTGTTCTGTTTGTGTAAATATATTTCATGGTTTGAATAAAATGTATATAGATTGTTAAATTTATATTTGAATATTGAACATAAGAAACCCTGAATTGAAAATACTCGAAAATTCACTAATAATCTAATATTTTACGAATAATTCGGAAAAAAATCAAATTATTCGAAAATTTACGCAATATTCGGGAACTTTCGATTGGAGTTTCGAATCGAATTAAGATTCGATTCGGACCGAATAATTCGTAAGTTTGAATTATTCGCGGACCCCTATTGGTTATACACGAGAGGTTTTGCTCTACAATATAATGAAATGCCATGGCATCCGCTATTTTATACGTTGACAAGGAAATTTTACACGTTTACATATTAAAAGTAAACAGCAGACTGACATAAAGAAATAATGTGGTAATACCAAAGAAGGGAAATTAAACTAAGGATTGACTTGTATCGGATTCTTATTATACATTTTTGATGCAAATTTATGTTTACTATCGAAACTAAAAGCCTATAAAGTTGGCTGAATGTACTGAATATGAATTTGTTTGTATTTTTTTTTTGGTTATGTCGACAAACAAGAGATTAATATTTCCCAATCTAAAAATTCACTGTAGCTGTCCTATTGACATAAATTGTTCGACCTCAGATTATGTAGCTGATTATGAATTGTAGAAACTGACTACAGTTGGTCCCATCGACTGTAGACAATTTCACTCGTATAAACCCTGAAATATAAAAGAACAACTAAAACATACATAATATAAAACGTGACCTACTATTAGTGAATTAACAATCACATTCAAAACAAAATAAAACTAGCGTATGACGTATTAAAGCACTTCGGCTTAGAAAGTAAAAGTATCCTGCCTAAACTTGTACGATGAACTAAAGCAAGACTCTTATAGCCAGTTATTGGTTTCGAGAAGAAATTCCACGCACTTTTGTTAGCGAGAATATCATACGTGCCAGAAAAATCTATATATAAAGAAAATATTGTTGTGTATAATGCTAATATATTCTTTTAAAACACTCGTCGCTTTAAGAATTACTTTTATTCATTGAATGTTAGAGAAAACTTAACTTAATCTCAAAGCTAAGGTCATTCTTCGTATCCAAAATATGAAACTAACCGATTTACAATATTTATACAAAAAAATACAAACGAATTTTAAACATTACAATGAAATTTTATTACTTTGTTACACATATACGCTTTAACCTGAAGTACTCGTGGATATGAGATTTTCAAGTGTTTCCCGAGTTTTAAATAAAACCTAATATAATATGTATCTCTTTTCACTTAAAACTGGAATATTTTTATTTTACTTTTTCATCAACACTTTCTAATAAAACTACTAAAAACAATATATATATTATTTTTAAATATCAAACTCATGTTGTGTTAAACACATTGATGTAAAATGTAGCTAATAATGTAATGTAACTTGCGAAAAACTTCCTTGCAATGTCATTGTTCTCTATTTTTAATGATGAGTAATAATACAGTTTAACACAGTAAAGCACTAGCCCGGTAATGTGCTATTATTCTCTTCCTAGTTTCTAGACAGCATCATACCGGACGCTTGTGTGTTTTACACAATTTTTATACTAGGCGTATTTGGCTGGTATGGTGGCAGCTAGTCCAGACCTAGACCAATTAGAATTTCCAAAATTTTCCGTACCGGGAATCGAATCCAAGACCACTGCTAGCTAAACATATACTCTATATATATCTGCTTTATGCCAGTGAGAACGTCAAAGACTTGAATGTTTTAATGTAACTCCTAATTATATATTATCAATCTAACTTTAAATTGTTGAAAGTTTACTCTATTACATCAACAAAAGATACTCAAAAAAAGTTAAAGTATACTCTCAAAAAACCAAGAGAGGTTAATGGTTCAATGTGTGGATTTACGTGCAGTCTAGTTAAGGCCCTTAGACAAAGTAACTTTCGAAGATAGCTAACGCTTAAAATATGTTTGGAAATAACATTTCATACCGAATTATATCGAAAAATGATACATTCCCATATATTTTTAAGCGTTAGGAATCTTCGGAAGTTACGTGGTCTACGGGCCTAGGCACCACTAATTTTATCTTTATAATAAGGAACTCTCATGCTTGATTATACATTGTGATTTATCATTGAGCTTTTCGGTGTAGGAAAACATCGTAAGGAGACCTGCATATCTTTTGAGTAATTCTGTAGATCTAATAACCCCTCTCTTTTATGCGCGAGAAGGCTATGTACCCAGCAATGGGACGTTGATGAGCTACTATTTATTTATCTTAACCTTACAAAATATAACAATTGTAGTGATTTAAAATGTAGTAAAAAAAAACTTTCACTGTAATATAGATATACCCAACTTTTTTTTATTTTATATGTATATAAAATATTTAAATATTTGCGCGCACCTTCGCTTACTTCATAGTTTTGTTTTTAATTCTTACCATTAGCTCACACTCTATAGTATGTCTTGTTCACATTTTGAATCGTAAATTACACTTTTTGGTTCAGCAAACTCTGAATATTAATATAGTTTATTAAAATATTAATTCATTAATTATTACAGTACATATGCAGCTAGTAAATAAGCTTTTACGGTTTTGGAAAGCTGATTTTACCGAGAAGAAACTAGTAAAGAATTTTTTATACATTGTTTTTTTTTATATTAACTTTGTATGACATTGAGCTTCAAACATATTTTATTCAAAATATTTATGGTCATATGAGCAAATGATATACGAGTCATGTTTTAATCGTTACAACAAATTTGTTTTATTTCTGCACTAAAACTGTGCATTTATTCTTTGTGGTGGATTAAATGACTCAACACAATCTTTCAATTTGATTGAATTAAATATCATATTAAAATTTTACCTCATTAAATCGAACGTTCACGCATAAAATCTGTTTAAAATCCAATCTTATTGGTGTTAATATATTCTTTCACTGTGCAATATGCCTTACGTATAACTATAATTTCGTAAATGTACTTTTTGCCTTATCTTTTTAATCTGTATAATTTCAAGTAAAAATATTACCAAAACTGTGGCATCATCTCATAAATGATAAGTTTGATTACGACGTGAATATGAAAAGAAACATTTAATGCCGACAAGTCACACTTGACTAGAATTTCACCTGATTGTAAGTGATGTTCCAGTGTGTGGAAGCGTGCTGAGATATTAAGAGGAAATTTACTACTTCTACATAGGCTTGAACCGGAACACAAATTATTCAATTGGCTGCGTGTCTTTGCGCATTAGTCAAGTAGTTACCATGTTCGAATACAGACATTAAGTCCTATATTCGAGTCCCAGGTGGGGCCAATTAAAAAAATGGAGTTTCAGTTTTCTATTAAGAATTTCTCAATTTATGCCCGGAGTTGGGAAGTTGCTGGTGTGTTCCACTCCCGTGCCTCGGTGGGCACGTTAAGCCGTCGGTCCAATGCCTGATCTCCCTCCGGTCGTATTGGATTCCCGTAACATCGGACGATGAGAGTGAGGGAATAGAGATATTTGACCTAAGCGTGTACTTGCACCGCCACTTGCACGGTTATCAGAAATCAGAAAACAATGTTGTTTAAGTAGGCTTCTGCACAGCTTTTCAAACACCAATTTGCACATACTCATATGCACGATAAGGTCCACAGGCTACTATCTATATGAGGTCATGAAGATATTTATAAAATATATTTAAGCGAAAACGATGACTTACTCAGTTAAGCCGAAATTTCCAGAACTATCAGACCGATTGACTTGTAAAGTAACTCCTTTCGTGATGTAGAAACGAATCTTCTAATATGCACATGAAGGCAGCAACTACGCGGGTGAAACAACATAGAACTTCTAGTGGTTATACATAACAACAAGCTGTTCCCGATGGTATTACGCGCGTATTTTTAAGGCCATGGAAATATGGAGTAAGCCATTCTTTATTCGATCGAATTGTCAATCTAAACCACGGGTCGATAACTCTTTCATGACTACAAATGTTTTGAGAATATTGCTGCGGACCACATCTGATCTAATAAATTTAAAACAAGTCGTTTTTATAGACCTCCGCAAAAGTAGAATTATTATCAAAGTTATTCACTCAATATTGGTGAAGAATAATGAAGTAATGCCAAATTAAACCCCGTGGAGCCTTCACCGCGATATGGCACATAATGTAATCCACTTTTCAACCCGTTCGCACTACTCGACGGTTGTAAAGCTAAATATGCGAATAATTTCATCCAAACCCAAAATTCATACGGGCTGGGAATACTGTTTAGACATATATCACTTATGCAAGCACTCCACTGGCAAATATGTGACAGCCAGCGAGTGCGAGAAAACAGGTCAGTTGACATTGTAACAGCGTCGAGTTAATTTCATACCAACCCTATACCTGCTTATACTATTTTATTTTAGTATTATTATACATAAGTATACACTGAGAATAATATTTTACAACTGGAATCATGCACACATATGCACATGTTTCCGTGTAATAATAATTTGAACAAAAAAAGAATCTCTTTTTATTATTTTTTTAAGTAACTTTTTCACGTCTACAATAAGAGTATAGTAAAATACCTTTTTCAATATACAAAATTTGAAGACCCCGTTGGCGAATGGTGCGAGTATTTGCATATTGCTAACTAATGTTAGCAATATTGGGAATTTACATTTTCTAATTTGTGTCAGTCTGGTGGAAAGCGTCGGTCGTGGTTTATCAACACCGTGCCAGCAAATAGGAGTTGCCAAGTAAAAAAAGGTAAATTACCTCGTACAAGGTCAACGCGCTTCCATTTTAAATTGTATCATCACTTACCACAAGATGAGATGACTGTCAAAAAAAATATAACATAATAATCTCGGTGATTCTTTACCTCATACAAATTATGCATGGTTTAGCGTCTTCAAAGATGTTTTGATATTTATATCCAAATTTAATTTAGTTTTTCAGAGATAGGATAACAATTTTGCAGAGACGCTAAATAATAATCACCCATCTGTCTGATGGGCAATCCGTCAAATCAGCGGACACTGGATTAATAAAAAAAAATGACAAAATTCCACAACAATTTAATGCCAAATAAACCAATACTGAAAATTGAAATAAAAAAATATATATAAACCTCGTATTAGTGTTTGTTATCGAACTCCTCCAAAGCAGCTGGTCTGATTATTTTGAATTTTTTTATGTTTAGGTCGTAAAGTGTAATAAGGCCTTTTTATCTCCCCTATTTATAGGTTAAAAGTTTGAAGTAGTATTTTTATTAAACTAAGTGTAAGTACCCCACATACGTACGTAGTAAAACTTGCGTGGTTGTCGAAGGAAACAAAAGTGAACGGGATTGAACGATTCACGAAATTAAGATTGGTTTCGACTTCAGAGGGATCATGAATACTACTACTAATAAGACTTGAAACATTTGATTTAATAGCCGAAATGTATTTCATCTTCGTTAACTCAATATTCTCGCGGTGAGTTTTGGATCGTAAAACTTTTGGCATTTCGTGCTAAATTAACTTTAACAGAACTTAAGACTTTGATAAACAAAACTATTTAATACGACAAGTATTATTAAAAATTAAGCAGCGTTATTTTGGTTTTTATATCTTTATTAAAGCATTCCTACAACTTTATTTCAATATGAATAAGTTTAACATTATCACCAACGCTGATTTATAAATTGATTGTAAAAGAACAAAGATTAATTGAAAAATTAATACAAAACGTAAATTATTCCTTGGCCTCATGTTTTTTTCTGGGTGGTGGTAACTAGCCACGGCTGAAGCCTTCCCCTAATGCAGGGTCAGATTAAATACATAGAGCAATATGATAAATTTGATCTGCCGGGAATGTAACCCAGGACCTTTGCTAGTGAAGCGAAAGCTCTCATCATTGCGCCAGTTGGTATGCTAAATGTCGTCATCTTTCAATAAACGCATTTATCCCTAATTTCCCAGACATTTATTTATGAAACTAACTAAGAAATACAAATTTAAAATAGTACACAAAGGCCACCTTATTCCTTAAAAGAGATCTTATCCAGGAGTCCTAAAAGTGGGAGAATTTAATATACAAATGGTATTGCTGCTATATCTACGAGCTACATAATAATGTTTTATATCATTACATATAACATTAATTTACATATATCAGTAATACATAAAGATATATACACCTACAATAAATACATTAACCGCTTGTGCCCACCTAATGTTAAATAATTGGTCCACGTCTATATATTCTACCGCAATTGTAATCAATAAGATCACAAACCTTTATGACTATAATAAAAGGTAAACTGTGTAAAAAATAAACGTTTAAAATTTGTCGCAGAAGTTGTACTTATTTATATTTATTATTATGTAAATTATAGGCGTTTTTATTCAAAACTTAGTCTCCATATGTAATCCGTGCTGTCAGACTCCCAGACATACATTATCTGTTTGTAGCTAAACCAACCCTTCTCAATGTTTTTCAAACTTATGAATTACGATTCACGCTGCGGTAGACAGCTACGTTTACACCTGGCCTGTTTAATTTTTTACATAACTAATGAAATTGGAAAGTGCTTGTTAATTTACAATGATTTTATTAGTCACACTACGCTACAGTATGGCTCGAAATACATAAAAATAATCTTTATTCGTTTTTTTCCATAATTACATAGGTTTATTAATGTTACCCTTGACCCCCAAAGTAGGAGTACCTGTATCGGACAGTCCCTTCCTTTCACATTTTACGAACTTTGCACATAAAATAGTATTAGAAAATAAATTAAAGACAACTAACATTATATTCAAAAGTGTGTGTGTGTACTTATATATACGCATTAGAAGTTATACTTCTTTGGCGTAACAAGATAAAAATCTTTCCAAAAAATGTATCTTTCGCCTTTTTCTACGTTTGTAAAAAAACCGACACAAATAATATTATCAAATACATCCACCATTCGTTCCACGTTAACTTTCGTTGGATATAAATAGTTTATAATCTGTTTTGTCTGAAAGTTATAATTTTGATAAGAAGATCACGTTGTTATTTTCAATGTCACAATATATCTAACAAGTAATTTAATAAAATAATTAAGTTATTATATAATTATAAAATATTAAATAAACTAAAATATTGACTATAGCTAACTTCAGGGTGTCGGTTTTTTGTGACGGTATGCGCGCGTATCGTAAAAAATTACTCTCATCAATTTTCCTTAACGCGCTAAAAGAAGTATAACTTCAATAATATTAAATACTTATAATTGTTTTAATTTTATGAAGTTGTACGTGTGTGCGTGCGTGCGTGTGAAAGCATGTGTGTGTGTGTGTGCGCGCGCATGGGTGAGTGCTTTTCTCTCTGTGTGTGCGTGTTTATATGTTTAATGTACCTGACTAAAAAGAAGAAGGAAAATGTAATTTAACAATATTTATAATCATAATTTTTAGAAGATTAACGTGGTAATTGTTTGGTACTTCGATTATTTAAAATTTTAAGATAGTGATTATATTTATAGATTTATTTAATTGCCACTATGTTACTGGCTGTAGGTGTTACATTATTTGCAAATCAAATCAAATCAAAATATCTTTATTCAAGTAGGCATATTACAGTACTTTTGAATCGTCAAATAATATATACATATATCATTTTTTCTTTTCCACACTCTAATTCCAATGTACGTTTGATGATGGTACTCCATAACGACTTAAAATCTAAAGTTAAAAGGCTTCCTTTGCGCCCTGGTCCGAGAAGAGCCCACAACAAACTCAGTCGGGTATTTTGTTTTTTTGTTACCATCATCATTACAATATCATATTTGTTTAATATATTTCTAAGTTGCAAAGTTGAAACGTCCATCACAATTTACTTTTTCCGATATATAAATTTCCTTGTCTTTATATTTTCTATAAATATTACTTATAAATTAAGGAACCAAAATTAAAAACCTTATTGTAAAACTTCATAAATCAATAGGTGAAGATTTTTTCTCCCCTGTTAAATGTTTTCGCCACCTCGATGCGTTTAGGAATATATATTTTTGAAATCACTTGTAAGTCTCTATGTTGTGATTAGAACTCCTGAGTAAATTAAATCGTTTCTCACTATATTCTGCTGTGCAAATATGAGTTAATGTGTCAATATAAATAGATAAATGATAACTTTTACTGTAATCAAAAAGACTAACATTATTTTTAAGTAACTTTAAGAAAGAATTCATTTGGGTATTGCTGTTCACAATGAACAATGTGAAAAAAATACGTTAAGTATTTGGAGAAATACTCTGAATACTTGGGTTATTGTTGTGCATCTCTTCAATGTATACCGAAGTAATAATTGGCTATACAACTTTTAATAAAAATTGTACAGTGGCCAAGTTATCCATTGAAAGATTTCTTCCAACAAATCCTAAACGAAATAAACTTGTAATTGCCATAGCCGTATATAAAAATTTTGTCTCTATCGAAATGTCTTTTAGATTAGGCTTTTTTTATACGCTAGAAGATTTTCGTTCTCTCATAAAAGGTGTGCAAAATTTGCTCCTGTCGTTTTTGGAATAAACTGGCACAGTATGACGAACAAAAATGTTTTTGTTTATCATACAAGCAAATAATAATCCAGCAATTATGTGTGTTACCAAAAAAGACATTATATGTATTTTAAAGACTTGTCCGACTCGCTTTCGAATATTGAACGGTGCCACTATTTCGCAACTCTTTTTAAAGGGGCCCATTGAATATAATTAGCGTAGCATCAATATCTTGAACTATACGTTTTAGGGTCACTGTTAATTTGGTAGCAAAACATAAACGGCCTTTTCCATAGGTTTATTAATCGATATCCGATAAACATAATACTTACGAGATAATTAATAAAGACGACTGACACGATAGACGCGATTAACTAAAATAATTGTGTAGAATCTGCATCGTGTTTTTTTATTAATGGATAAAAATAGTTATGCATTAACCATTATAAGTCTAAATATCCATGCATATTTGTGTGGGATGGAATGTAGCTACTATATCAATGTTGAAACTGCCCATATTTAATTGAATTGAAGTTCCAGGTAATTTCGTTTGTTAAGAATAAAAATAAGTATATTTGACACAAATTTCCTTCTTTTGGCAAGGTTTATAAATAAATCTGAGGTGTATTTTTAAGAAATATACAGTTTCATTTATGGAATATTGTAATGTTTATATACATAAGTTTTTAAGATATAATAATGTAACAAATTTACTTACCGCAATATTAAATATTAGAATGGCAATCTATCATCGTTCTATACATGAAAAGAATAGGCCTCTCCTTTGGCTCAGGCAAAATATATATCTAGTGGACAATTTGTAATCCCATAGCATTAAGCTGAGTCAGAACCTTTCTATTGAAAAGAAATATCCTTAATAGTTATCCTTATAGCTTGTTAAATATCATTACGTTCAGAACTAAGTTTAATGTAGTTATATAATAGATTAAAAAATACTGTCTATTAATTTTCGACATGAAATAAAAATATTTTACAAAAAAATATTTCATTTTGATGCAAAACTTGAAATAATAATTTGACTGGTTTTGGTATAATAAAGTCACTGTAATACATTATACCTAAATAAACATAACATTGAAATTTAAGCCTATAATTATTTTTTTAAACATCATAATTTAATTTTTTTTACCGCTTCAAATACAATACAGTATTTTGAAGATTCGCTCACGTGTAATATTAAATTTATGTAGCTCATTTGACGTCCTAGCTTACGTAACAATCCTATTTATTTTCCTCACAACACCAGAATAAATGGTGTGCCAAATTGAACACATTTTATTTAATAAAATTGTCCATTTCTGATCCAGCCTATCGGAAATTTTTTTACTAGTATAAAACTCTTTCACGATTCAAAGTGAAAGGTTTAAAGCAGATATCTATCAGATAACATCTTACCAATTTAGTGTTATTTAAATCTTAGATTCATCGTATACCGTCGAATTACGGTCGATTAAAAATGACGGTTTCGTCTATGGCTAGTGTGTTCCGGTACGATGAACCATTAGAGGTAAATTACTTCTAACCAACATAGCGCGAATCCCCCTTAGACTGTGTAATCGCTTACCATCATTTGAGATCACAGTGAAGTGCTGCCCTGTCAGCAATATAAAATTATATAGAATTGACTAGCTTACCCAGCAAACGTTGCTTCGACATATAATAACTATTATCGCAATTAAAAAATTTAGGGGTGGATTACCTTTAACATTTAGGGGGATGAAAAATAGATATTGTCCGTTTCTCCACTCTATATGCACGTTAACATTCACGAAAATCGGTCGAGCCGTTTCGGAGTTCAACTTCTAACACCGTAACACGAGAATTTCAGATATTAGATATTATAATTTAAAAATATTATTATATTTCCTTAAATTTTTTGCGATTTACCTACATCATAAATATAATATATTCTAGACATTTCCACCGTGTATACGGTTAAAAAAATTAGTACAATTTATTTATTTTAAAATCAATTTCAGTATTCTATAAAATACTGTACGCTATTTAGAATATTTTTCAGTGTTCGTGTACATACACGAACACGTAGATAGTTGCATTTTAGCATGCCCAATATCCGGCTATTCGAAATACACAAATTATCCTAACAAACAGTTTTCATCGTATCTCATAACAGTGTTGGATAAACTTAACCTTAGCTTAACCTCTCTAAAACGTTCTCTGACAACATCTAACGAGAAAATTATGCTTTATTTTGAATTAGAATCGGTGCATCGGATTCTTTCACCTCTTGCGTCACGCCTATAACAACCATTTCTTCTATTATAATATAAGCTTCCGGCTATATAATGCCACACACGAATATGGTATATTGATCTAGATTGCTTTAGTCAAACTTTTCTTATATTTCGCTTGTATGATGGTTTTCATAAATTTTCTGACGCCGCAAATCTGCCGCTGTATTACCATGTATGTATATGTTTCTATTTTTATCAGAGAATCACATTATTTTGTTTAAATTTGTATAGACCAACGTGTTGGACGTGACAAGTAAGTACCTCCATGGCAAAAGTGTATAAGCTAATGTTAAAGCCTGAATGTTTATATCTTTTGTAAAATTTTTACTATTGTCTCAAACGTTAAACTTCCTACAAACTATGTAACTTTAATATTTTTTCCATAGCCGACCTGCTATTAGTCTATTTAGACGATGATCAGGTGTGATATTTGGGATTCGGTGAGGTAAAGCCACTATTCGAAGCGCCGGCCGCGGCACTTACAATGAACCTGCTTTTACTAGCGAATACTAAACTAATTATTGCACACGGGTGCTACATGTCCTATTAACGTATAACCTCCACTACATACTTTAAAAAAATGTTTAAACTTAAGTAGATTAATAAATAAGTTTCAGTACAACCATATACATTTTAACAAGAGAGGTATATTGTGGGCTATAAAAAATTAAAAGTAACTCAGAGTCAAACAATATTAAGAGGGCTATATAAAGTAATTAATTTAAAAAAAAATACACAAGAGCCTTAAGGTAAATAATTCAAGTTATGCAAAATATATATGGTAACTGTTTACATTGGCACATACCTTTATTGCAAATATACCTGAATTCGCTTTGCAAGGATTTTTCTCTAAACATTTGTTTACCGTAACCTATTTTGCGTGTATTCAAAGAGTAAATAGAAGCTCTAGCTAGGACAGCAGCGGCTTAAAGTCACAAAGCTTACCATCTCAAACGTTGCAGTGTACGACAAACGGATCTCCTAACCAAAAGATTTTCTCATTCACAAATCTTGGTATTCAAATTTTTATGTGCTACAGTTATATACGGAAAGATATATTTAGTAGCACAATAGATAATGTGCCCAATAGTAGGGCATTAATAGACTGCTATTTAGCCTATCTTACCCAAGTTTATTAAATTTGCTAAATAATAGAAAGCTGCTAAGTCTTTCTATGCTCTTCTATAAACGAGCAAGCATATTCCCAGCGGAAGGTGGTTAATTAGCTATTATGTATTTAATTATAATATTTTTACTAAAGCTTTAAAATTATTTATACTAAGTATTATATACATGAAAGACGGCAGAGATCCGGAAAAGTGCTAAGAACGGCAACGATTCAAACGTTTATTTGTATTTGCGTATCACGGTTTCCCACGTCCTATTTTTCTCAACAAGTAAATAGGAGCTTGTTTTCACGTGACGTCCCATTTTCGCAGGCGTTGAAAAAGAAGAGGGAGACTTAGTTAAATTAATCTTGCTCCCATTTCTCTGCAGTATGAAAACATTTCTCAAGTTAATAAGTTTATTTTGCTAACTCTTCATTGTCAACTTTTTATTTCATATTGCAATAGCTCTAACCTCTTTCAGCGTAGAATTTTTATATATCCGACAGACTTGTGAAATAATATTTATTGTTTTTTAACTAAACTCTCATTTACCGGAATATACCAAAACAACAGTTTTTACTTTTAAAAAATCATGACAACTTAACAATTTTTTCTATTTTTTACCATAAACCATCAGCTTTGTATTCTTTATGAATATAATAATTAACAAGGTCATCAACACTGGTCTGCCAACGAAGCAAACACATTCAAATTGTCTACATTCCTTGCGGTTATTGCCTTATTTGGCAATAACAAAAAACGTTCCACAATAATTATTTACCAACAAACATTTAGCAATTTTTTGTTTCGGGAAATAAAAACCCGTTTTTTTTTAATTCATACTTATATTGATTACCCGGAAAGTATATAATTTTCAATTGAAAATTTAGGAAAATACTTGTAGCAGATTTATTATTAATGTAAAAAAAACTAGTTCTACGAAAAAAAAGAGGGAGTTATTTGAAAATGCAACACAATGCATAGATGAACTTTGGCTTGGTGGTGATTTTGTACCACAGTGACATACAAACACATTTTAGCCGATTTGAATATGATTTTTTTTAGAAGAAAATGTTGACGATACTAGATTCATGTTAGCCGTTAAATACACATTTGAAAATGTTAGATTGTGTGATAATTCATCCACAGCTGCGGTATATAATATCTTATTAAAGATTGCGACAAACTCTTAACAAAAAGACCAGTTTGGAGCTTAGACACCAAATTGCTTCAATACGGTATGGCAAGTATGTACATACTCCAGAAGTGCTCTCGAGTTTGTATATAGGTTTTCTAACCATATTTTCTTTCATGAAAGCATTATTTTTAAATTACATTTTAGGACACACAAGTTTTTATAAAGAAAACTTGGCAGCGCTTATACAAGATTGAGTCGCATATATGTATAACCACAATAGTAACCAGATAAATGTTAACCTCTTTTATAAAAGCAAACATATTTAAAATTATTCGTATGGATTTCATTTCAATGATAAACTGCTGAGGTGACTGTTTTTACAAAAAGTAGAACCAGAGCTATTGTTACTCAAAAAGGCAATTAAGCGTGGTGCTATGAGGGCTTGTCGACTTTTTTTTTAACGTCGTTGCTTTGCACATTCAAGTACGAATGTTTTAATTATGAACAATATTGTACACTGAACTTGTGACCCGTTTACCTAGTTTGTTTGATTCAAAAAGTTCTGAAACCGGAAGCCTTTGCGCTGTCGGACTTCCCCATCTTAGTTATGCACATTAAAGACAAGAACACTTCATGCATAGAGCATTTTTTCAACAACAAAGACCTTAAAAGTCACATGCATTTCATATACAATAAAATAGAGAAAATAAACTAGAAGATCAAAATATTTCACTTTTGTCCAGCATGCCTTATGCTACATTACATGAGTAAACAATTAAATGATACTTCTTAAAGTACCAGAAAATTACTTAGGGATACAATGCATAGATTATTGATTAGACGATTGAGACGCGTGGGAGTAAACGAATTGCTCTTATTTAAAT
The DNA here is from genome assembly GCA_015832385.1 of Elymnias hypermnestra. Classification (NCBI taxonomy): domain Eukaryota; kingdom Metazoa; phylum Arthropoda; class Insecta; order Lepidoptera; family Nymphalidae; genus Elymnias; species Elymnias hypermnestra. The sequence continues at coordinate 1,678,426 of JACTOM010000048.1, read as the reverse complement.
TGAAATATATTAAACATATATAATATTGTAATGATTATAGTAAAAAATAAAAAACGAAATAACCGATTGAATTTGTTGTGGGCTCTTCTTAGGTCATGGCATGAAGGAACTTTAGATTTTAAGATGTCCTTTGATACCTTCATCACTGAATTTTGGCTGACTTTTCAAAAGTGCTGTAAAAGCCTACTTGAATAAAGATATTTGGAATTTGAATATATTTAATTCTATTGATAAACAAGCTATCCTTAGCTTGTTCGACTGTTCATTTTGAGTCTTTATATTTAGAAAGTTACTGCATTTTATAATAATACTGTTTAATGTTATATACAGATTTGACTACTTCCAGCCCCCCGAACAAGCCGGCTTTATTACCATAGACCAGAATTAGGCAGATTATACAGAAGACCGAAGAGTATAATCGGCCACTTTGCTTAGCGTTCGTGGACTATGTGAAAGCCTTCGATTCGGTGGAAACATGGGCCGTGTTGAGGTCTTTACAGAGATGCCGAATTGACTACCGGTACATACACGTGTTGAAGTGCTTGTACGAAAACGCCACCATGTCAGTCCGTATACAGGACCAAAGCACAGCGTCTATCCAACTGCAGCGTGGAGTGCGACAGGGAGATGTTATCTCCCCGAAGCTCTTCACTGCGGCGCTAAAAGACCTTTTTAAGCTTTTGGAGTGGAACGGACTGGGCATCAACATCAACGGCGAGTACATCACTCATCTACGGTTTGCCGATGGCGTAGTCATTATGGCAGAGACTCTCGAAGATCTCAATACAATGCTCGATGACCTCAGCAGAGTTTCTCAATAGGATATGAACATGGATAAGACGAAAATTATGTCTAATATCCATGTACCGCCACACCCAATCATCGTTGAGAACTCAGGTCTCGAAATTGTTGGCGGGTACACATACCTGGGACATATAGTCCAGCTAGGTAAATCCAATTTCGAGAAGGAGGTCATCCGCCGAATCCAACACGGCTGGGCAGTGTTCGGGACACTGCGCCAGATATTTTCGTCCGATATTCCTCAGTGCTTGAAGATCAAAGTCTTCGAACAGTGCGTGTTGCCAGTGATGACCTACGGTTCTGAGACGTGGTCGCTGACTATGGGCCTCATGCGGAAGCTCAGAGTCACTCAGCGTGCGATGGCGAGGGCTATGCTCGGAGTTTCTCTACGTGATCGAATTAGAAATGAAGAGATCCGTAGTAGAACCAAAGTCACACACATAGTTCAACGAATCGTGAACCTGAAGTGGCAATGGGCGGGGCACATAGTCCGAAGGACCGATGGACGTTAGAGGCTGAAGGTGCTGGAGTGGCGACCCCGCACCGGACGCCGCATTGTAGGCAGACCCTCCACAAGGTGGACCGATGATGTAAAGAGGGTCGCCGGTAGCCGCTGGAGCCAGGCGGCGCAAGATCGGGCCTTGTGGACGTCATTACGTGAGACCTATGTCCAGCAGTGAACGTCCATCGGTTGAAGCGACGACGACGAATGTTATATATGTAATAAAAGGTCCCATTCGTATACTTTTCCAAATTAGTACTATGCCAATTTATACTACCAAAAGCAATAAACAAAGTTTCGGCAAGTGAACAAAAATACGAGCCCAAGGTGATAACGTAAATCGATTCTATTAAACTAAGTGGTTCCATTTGGAGATTATTTCTTATTTATTGTACTCTTGCAAAAATCTTAATAGCCTTCTTGCAGGCATTCGTGTTCTTAAAAAGTTGTTTGTGTATTTATACACAGATTGACTGAATAAAAATTATTTTAAAAACTGGACTTTCTTGGAAACTGTACAATTTTCATCGTATCTTGTCGCACAAATTCAACACTACGGCAGCGACTCTTCTTGCGGGCGATCCCCTCTGGGAGTTCCGGGCGGAGGTTCTGGCTGCTGCCTATCAGTATCGGGCAGCTGCAAGGAATAGAGGCGAACGGCCAGATGCTGAAGAGGTCCAGAGATTCAGGATCCTATCCGACAGGGCCCTGATTAAAAGGTAAAAGGAGGACTTCGGGTCTCCAGCTGCAGGTGTGGTCACGGTTACAGCAGTGCGTCCATTCTTGGAAGATTATCTTGCCAGGGGGCACGGTACGCTAACCCACAGGTTGGTGTAGGTGTTAACTGGACATGGTTGCTTCAGCAAGTATCTGCACCAGATTGTAGGCTGTTAAGACACGCCTGCTTGCCGTATTTATGGGGCGGCTGTCGACACTGCGCACCACACAGTAGAAAATTGTCAGACTTGATGACCTCAGCATCTCATGTTGTCATCGCTGATTGAGAATGACCTCTCATCCCCAGCATTGTGGGCGCTATGATTGGCGATGATTTAGATATCAGAGCCGTGAAAAAAGGAGACACTAAGACTAAACAGACAAAGGGTACTTACGGCAGACGCTACTCCCTCTCGCCAGAGGAGAGGCGGGCGGCAGGAGGCGCAATTTTGCACGCCTGCTCTCCCTCAACTAAACCCTTAAATCGGATTCATCCAGCGCGCCAGAGCTGATGCGTCAGTGGACATCTGGACCCCAACACTTGGATGAAGAGGGTTCCGCTGGGTTTTAGTGGGTATCCTGGTACGACCAGCGAGTCCCACACTCCTGGATTTAAGTTTTGACTTCATCCGGCGTGCACAACGTATTTACCAGTGAGAGAAAAAACAACATATTCGACATTGACTGTGTACTCAACTGTGTACGCGACTCTGTAAGTGACATAGACATATTTAATGATGGAAAGTCCTCAGTTAAGAGAATTATGAAATCTTACCTGTTAAGTAAAAAGTAAGAAAAAGAAAATATTGTTGAGATAAGTGCACAATAACGCTGTTTTAGTTGTTAGTGGAAACTTTACTGATGTTTGTGTTAGTTTTAAGTGAATACCTATGTTAGGAAAATTGTTTGTCTCCCAATAAAAAATATAAAAAAATCCCAATTGCGCAACCAAAAGTCATTTAACAAAGAAAGAAGACAAATAATTGAATCAGCGAAAGCTAGCATGGCCTATATTGTTTTGTAGTATACAAGTATAGAAATAATTTGCGATTGAAAGTTGCGTGAGTTTGATTAATACACGTATACCAAACCTTCACCTAAATGCTTACACGAAATTCATTCACATGATGTTTTCGCTCAAGTATTCAATATTAGTAAAATAAAACAAACTTTTGTCTATAAAAATAAATTAATCTGGAGCATCCATATCACTTTAATCATAAACCTTTTACGCGTTTTTCTTCTTTGAAACAATTAAACAATTCATTATTCTTATGACAACGTTTTAGATACTTACCCTAAATTTAATAGCAAGTAACGATAAATCTCACTTACGATGTTTTCGTTTGCATGATAAATATTAAGACAAATTTGGACGCCTTGAGTTCGTTTTGTAATTATACTAAGTTACTCAATAAGGGTATTTAGAATTCATATCTTATAATAAATTATGTGATTCGTTGGACTGCCTCATTGGTTTAGTCACTAGTGGTTAGCATGTTCGACTAAAGACATGAGGTCCTTGGATCGAGTCCCGGGTCGGGCCAATGCAAAAATTGATATTGATTTTTCTATTAAGATTTTCTTAATATTCGCCCGAAGTTGGGAAGTTGGCGTTGTAATCCACCCCGTGCCTCGGAGAGCACGTTAAGTCGATCCTGCGCCTGATTTCTCTCCGGTCGTGTCGGATTCCCGTCACATCGGACTATGAGAGTAAAGGAATAGAGAGTACACTTGTGCCTGCCAATCCGCAGCGAGGTGGGTCTATACTCTAAAAACCCTCTCTCATGTAAGTGAGGAGGCCTGTGCCCAGCAGTGGGACGTTAATGGGCTGCTACTTACTAACTATATAATATAAATATAACTAACTATATAATATAAATATAAAATTGAAATATAACGCCTAAGTTAATAAACTCTAGTTTATTAATTTACGTCGTTGTTCAAGTTTTTTAACTTTCCCGATTTGCTTCAAGTGGGTTAATACAGTTTTGGCATTTACCGTGAGCCTGCTATTCTTTAGTGCTTTATGATGGATTCGCTTCCACAATAGCCTTTAAAATGTTCATTTTTCACTTTGGTCTCCGACTGTCCATGGTGTTGGTTCTTATGGTCCAAATTTCTAGAACAAAAACGTTAAAACACACCGTGCTTTTTTTGCGACACTAGGGACGCACAGATTACTTATCCATCGAGCTGTTTCTCCAGCACTGGGGCCACGGTAGAACTCGTACTCGTAAATATACCGATATTTCATTTTTTCCATTGTGCGGTAATAAGCGACGCCAAAGGAAAAAATAATGAGGAATAAACAATTCAATGACTGTTTTCGAAACTCAAATTTACCAGCTAAATAAATTTATAAATTTAAATTCGAAATTCTTAACCAAAAATTAATATTTCAGATCGAAGTGGTCAGAACGACAAGATGCTAATTTCAAATATAAGGACCTACTATTAAAATTATGTAATAATAGAAAAAATTCAACAAATGGAGCTATATCTGATATATTATATTGTATACGAGTATAAACATATATCCAATTATAAATACGAGCAAACCGAAACCTTGGCACTGAGCCTAATCTCTCTCAGGTTGTATCGAATTGCATCATATTAATATAAGATTGTGTCTAATAGCGTTTATATTTCAGAACACAGCATATTTCAAATCTCCATTTAAGATTGACCGTCATTACTGCAATTCGAAAGGATATTATTTATGTGTACAAAATATCTTTGTATTTTAAAAGAATGGAAATAAGCACTTCACTATTTTACAGCAGTTGTAAATACAGTTAATTGCTTTAATAAATGAAACTATCATATATTATAAATGTTTGTTTTCCATGATAAAACAAGTAATATAACAAGCTAATAATTCCTACTTAAAACTGTATAACTATAAGATACTGGCAGACCCGACAGACTTCGTTCTGTCAAAAAGATTTGGAATGTGGCAGATTTCAGTTTTACGAATGATTTTTGAAATGAAATTACAGCAGTACTAATGATCTATAGCTCTTAAATTTTGTGACTAATCAATTGATTTTGAACTCTGTGCTGCGATAATAAGGTACGTGTAATTCAAGATGAACTTTATTAAATAGTCATAAAGGTCCAATTGACTCAACATTTTAGGTAGAAAACATTTGTATTTGAAAGTGAAAAAGGCTGTTTTACACATTTAACAGGGTTTCCCCTACAAATTTTCGAACTTTTCTTGTCGTAAAAACCATCCTTGGACTTCAACGAACATTTAAAAATGATAAAAGGCAAAATTAGTCTAGACGTTGTTGAGTTATGTGCTTACCAACACATTTTGCGATTCATTTTTATATTATAGATATAAAGAGGGAGAAATTGAACTTATTGTAGGAATTTAACAATACAAGTTATTAAAAACTTTAAAGTAACGTACAATTGAATGAAATGCTTGTGGTTTTTCGTACTTCTCGGGTAAAGTTGAGGCTGCACTCAAATTTACATATTCCAAAGTTGGATAGATCCTTTCAAAACAACGTGCACTGTAACTTGCATAATAATTATGACTTAACGAGATTAGTCAAACACTACTTAGGATTAACTGGCTCCATTGGTCTAGTGGTTAGGGTGTTCGGCCACAGACATGAGGTCCTGGGTTCGAGTCCTGGGTCGGACCAATTCAAAAATGGATATTGAGTTTTCCATTAAGATTTTCTCAATATTTGCACGAAGTTGGGAAGTTGACGGACCCGCTCTCGTAGAGCACGGTAAGCTGTCGGTCCTGCGCCTTATCTATCTCTGATCGTGTCGGATTCCCGTCATATTGGATTATGAGAGTGAAAGAATAGAGAGTACACTTGCGTACTATGCCTGCCAACCCGCAGTTGAGCAGCTCTAAAAACCGTCTCTCCTATAAGTGAGGACACCTGTGCCCAGTAGTGGGACGTTAATGGGCTACTACTTACCTTACTTAGGATTTTACGTACCATTTTGTTGCTATAGTAGAGATATTGTTTTAACCTTCTGTCTAACGGTATAATTTATAGATAATATATGCTTATATAAAGCTAAGCGCATCACATACTAAAAGTACAAAAACAAATAAACAGATTTGATCTAATTTAGTTATAAAAAAAAATTCTAGTAACTATAAAATCAACCTAATCTAGTTGTATTCAAATTATACGTACGTATTTTCTTTCTATTGTAGCCTAGTCGAGATAACTAAAAAAGGGACATAACATTACTTACATACATACATACATAGCATCACGCCTCATTCCCATAGGGGTAGGCAGAGACAACATCCTTCCACTTGCCACGATCCTTGCATACCTCCTTCGCTCCTTTCAATCTCATTAAACCTTTCATACAAGTTCGTCGGTTTAGAGTACTCTTGACCTGGCCGTTATTTAAAATGTCCTGGATTTGGTCCAGGAACGTTCGCCTCGGTCTTCCCCTTCCAACTTTCGCATTCACTCTTGACTCATAAATCCTTTTTGTCAGTCTCCTTTCATTCATTCTCTCTACATGCCCAAACCATCTAAGCATACCTTTCTCAATTTTAGTCACTACGTCTTCTTTTATACCACAACGTTCTCTTATCACACTATTTCTTACTCTGTCACTCAGTTTTAATCCACTCATGCTTCTCAACGCTCTCATCTCTACCGCATTTATTTTACTTTTGTGATTCTTCTGCCATACCCAACTTTCACTACCATACATAAGTGTTGGCACCAACACTCCAGCATGCACTGCCAGTCTAGCCCTTTGAGACACCATCTGGCTATTCATAAAAGCATGCAGAGCACCATTTACCATATTCCCTGCATTCACTCTCCTTTCGATATCACTTTCACATGTTCCATCTTTTGTAAATTTAGATCCCAAGTATACAAATTCTTTCACCTCTTCCACTTGTTCCCCATCTATCAAAATATTGCCATTCATCATAGATTCATCTCGTTCAAAAAGCATAACTTTCGTTTTGTTTACATTCACTTTCATTCCTTTCCCTTTCAAAGCTTCATTCATAATATTTAGCATCTCCTGTAGCTCGTTAGCGGATGACGCAAGTATTACTTGATCATCAGCGTAGAGTAAACATTTGATGAGTAATTCATTCATTCTTAACCCATACATACTTTCTTTTAAATCTGTCAAACATTTATCCATGAAAAGGTTGAACAGCCATGGTGACGCAACACATCCCTGTCGAACACCTCTTTCGACAGGAAACCACTCCGTGTACGCTCCGTTTATTCTGACACAGGCACTAGAACCCTCATAGAGAGACTTCAATGCTTGGATCAGACAACCGCTCACCCCATACGTAGATAACGTTGACCACAGCTCATTCCTCACCACTCGATCATAGGCCTTTTCTAAATCTACGAACGCGCAATAAACTTTTTGGTGTTTAGCCAAACATTTTTCAGTTATGCACCGTAAAGAAAAGACCTGATCCGTACATCCCATTCCTCTTCTAAATCCCGCTTGCACGTCCCATATTTTCCCATCAGTTTCATTAATCACCCTTTCAATTAATATCTTTGCATACAATTTGCCGACGACACTAAGAAGGCTGATACCGCGGTAATTTTTGCACTCCTGCTGTGACCCTTTTCCTTTATATAGAGGGACAATTACGGCCTTGCTCCAATCTCTTGGGACTTGACCTTTCTCCCAGCATATATTGAAAAGGCAGTACAGCTGAGCTACCACAATCCCGCGGCCAGCCTTCAGCATCTCGACTGACACTCTGTCATACCCAGCAGCCTTACCTGATTTCATACCTTTTATCGCTTTCATGATGTCATCCATACTAATCTCGCTATCACTTGTCTTACATTCATTGCTATCCGCAGAGGCCATATTTACCTCTGCTTCATTTCTTTCAAACAAACTTTCAAAATGATCCTTCCATCTCTTCAATATCCATTCTTCTCCTTTTATTAAACTTCCATCTAAACTTCTGATTTTACAAAGCTCCGAGGAAGTAGATCTCCCTCGGGCAAATTGTATTGATTTCCAGAAAAACTTTTTGTTTGACTGAAAATCATCAGAAAGTCTCCTATCATACATATCACTGTATTCTTCTTTTTTCTTTCTTACAGCTTCTTTCACGATTACTTTCACCCTTTTGTATTCCATTCTTGCCTTTTTTACGTCATCATTCGTTGCCTTTTGCATTCGTTGGTTCGCTTTTGTAGCCAACCAATCGGACCAAGCTTTCTTCTTTTCACACACAGCTGCTTGAACATTTTTGTCCATCCACAAATTCTTCTCTTTCTTACCTTTCCTCCTTTTAGACACGCCACATACATCAATAGCAGCACCAACCACTCCATCTTTAAATTTATTCCATAAACTTTCAATCTCATTTCCTTCGTCTTCACTCTTGAATCGCCCACTCAAATTTTTCAGATATTCTTCTCTAACATCCTCTTCTTGCAATCTCTCCACTTTTATTCGTTCAAGAATGCTCGAGGTTTCCTTCTTTCTATGGCGCCACCGATTAAAAAGACCACCGATTCGGGCAACGACCAGGTAGTGGTCAGTATCGATGTCGACCCCGCGGTATACTCGAGCATCTAGAACTTTCTTCTTCAGTTTTTCGTCCACAATTACAAAATCAATCATACTTCTAGCATTCCCTTCTTCCCTTGTATACACATGAATCCCCTTGTGCTCAAACATAGTGTTTGCCACAAAAAGACTATGTTCCACACATATTCCAAGCAAACTTCGTCCATTTTCATTCACCCGTTTGTCACCAAACATACCAAGAGTCCTTTCATATCCATCACGTTTCACACCTACCCATCCATTAAAATCTCCTAACATAATTATTCGCTCATTCGGTTCACATTCATTCAACGTATCACTCACACTTTCCCAATACTCATCTATTTCTTTTTGGGCTTTATTGGACTTTCTGGTGCCCAGATCCGTCGGAGCATAAGCACCCAAGACAAAGATCCGAGTAAGTCCAACTTTTAGCCTGATCCAGATGAGTCTAGGACTCACGTATTTCACTTCTTTCACACAATCATCCATTCTTTCGGAAAGTATGATACCAACTCCCTGACAGCCTCTCTTATCACTGCTTACACCAGACCAGTAAGCTGTGTAAGGGCTATGTTTCGTGGTATCACATCCTTTCCTCTTTGTCTCATTCACGCAGAGTACATCTATGCACCTATCATGCATCATCTGGCATACTTCATCAATCTTTTCATTCATTCCTCCTCTTACATTCAAAGTAGCAAAGCGGCTCTCGGTAGCCCGCTTTTCGCCCCCATTAGGAACGTGACGTGATGGATTGCGAATCTCATCGCCGCCATTTTTGGAATGTAATAATATCACCATTGCGTTCCCACGAGTAGCAAGGGAACATAGGTCCATTCTGGCAGAGCCCCGCATGCCAGAATAAGGCTAGCCTATTTCTGGGTTCGCCCGGTCCCAGGGCCACCGCTTGCGACTAGGCAAATGCCCCTAGCCATGAGTCCCTCGGCACGGTACACCTTGGACTGGCAGGAAGTGGGTAGGAAAATGGAATAAAAGGGGGGAACGGGTCAAAAAGATAGGAACTTTGTAAGGAAGAGAAAGGAAAATATAAGGTAGTAGGATATTACTGACTCGGAAGACTGAGAAGATTCAGTAATAGCTCGGGGAGCCGGGATCGCATACCCGTGTACCATACTATGACTATCGGACAAATAGACAAAGATGTGTACCCCCTGACTCAAACATTACTTGTTAGTAGCAATTTTTATTTGGATATCGCCATTATCATCGACAGTTTATGTTTCGGTTTTCGGGATCCGCACCTTGTTGAGACATCCGTCACTTTGGATTTAAGGGTAATTTGTCAATTAAATAACTCACTTACTTTTGATTTTACGCAAAAAATTGTAATAACCATAGTTGTTCCGAATTATTTTACATTCAATTTTTTCCAAGCCGGAATAGGGAGAAAATTTTATAATTACAATAGCCCATATTTTCAATTATAGGCGAAAAATAATAATTTAGAAAGTTGTAATTTAAAATTTCTACAATTTCGTTTGATATCAATTTTGTCCTAAGATCGATATTTTGTGATTAATTCCGGAATTACCGAAGAAAAATTGCTGCTAACATACTATGATATTGTTAAATTCTAATCCAACTGTACTATAGAAGGTATACGTAGAGCGACAATTAGATAATACTAAAACGCTAGTCATTTGATAACAATTTATTATTTATTAGTTACGTTTAACAATACTTACTTGAGTCTTAAAAATCAATCGCGATAATCTCAACGGATTCGCTCGAAGCGAAGTTATTTAATTAAACTAAAGTAGACTTACACAATCTTTAATTAAAGATTTAACGTCGATAAACTAATGTATAATACCGAAAAATCATCATTAAAATTTTGTGAAATCTTATTAAAATCTGTATGAAGCTTTGAATTAATTCAATTAAACAATTAGATAATCAGTCTAACATTGCTGGAACATTCCTATTGGGACTTTTTAGACTATCGTAATCTTCTAAGAGATCAACTCAAAAATTAAGCAGTGCAGAAACTATAGTCCAAATAGTACTGACTGTAGTTTTTTTTCCAAATAAAATTTTTAATATAGAAATTCTCAAAAGAAATTTCAAGATTAACCCCATTAATACTAATTCTATTATAATCGTAATTTTTTATCTAAATATACCTAAAACACATAATTGAAGTTGTAAATTAATTGTATTATATGTAGATTTTATTTTAATCCTTGCTTGCATTGCATCCCGCACTGGGCTTTAAATAGCTATATTCTAATATAAAATTTACTTTTGAATAATTGTAGGCCCGAAGTTTACAATCTTTAGTGTACTAGCCGTAAAGTTACTCAGACAATACAAAAAATTAATCAGTAACAAAGTGACCGTTACTAACGGTGCGTATATCGCGTCGAAGTTCATAAGTTTTTTATGGTATTTTTTATAAACCGCGAGTGTTTTTTACTGATTATATGTGTTTTTGATTATATAAGTGATGTAAATAACAATGAAAACCATTCAGGTAAGTTTTAATTTTTATGATATTAGCCTATAAATACAAGAACGTGACAGACATGATCAGAGTCTTAATTTAATAAACAAAAGATGACATTGTATAGTTTAATTATTAGCAAACATAAAAATCATAACATTTGGTAGTCTTTCATGACATTTATGTCCCAAAAGCCACTTTAGCGTCATTCGACTCGCGGGGCAATCGATGTAAAAAGTCGGTGTGCGGGCGAGGAATGTATTTTCCATGGTTGAAAACGATGAGGTGCCCATAATTTAACTAATTACTTGTAACATGGTCAAGATCGAATCGAACAAATCAAAAAATTTATTCGCAATGATGGTATGTACGCGATTATAATATTTCGTTATGATATAACGACATACGGAGTGTATAACTATAATAAGATTAATATTACATACTAAAACTTAAGACATAACTAATATTCCGGAGCGAGCGAAGTTTGTTTATCGAGTGTTAAGAAGCATATAAATTCATCAAGATTGACTACGCTTCGAGTGAGTTTGCTTAACGAAGAAAACAATATTTGAACTATTATATAAACTAATTTAGTTATATTAGAAAACGGTCTCGACGTAATAGTTCTAGTAGTCATTTCGCTAGAAGTCCTGGACTTGATTCCCGAAACTGGACTTGTGGTCGGGCTCGACCGTGGTTAGTTACCACACTAATAAAAAGATGCTGTGTAAGTAGTAAATGACCTAGACTGTATAGTGTATCATCGCTTCAGATAACATCACTGTCAAGCACTAATCTGTCAGCAATAAAAATAATTAATTAAATAAATTTATTATAAACCTTGGCAACTTATCATTCCATGACTGCGGGTTAGCATATTACGCAAAGCAAAGAATACGAGTTTGAATGACGTACTCTATAGGTGAACGGCAGTGCCTTAACTAGAGTTGGGGATCTAGGCCAAAAATGACCGCATCTGGTAAATCCACTTTCGCTCTCTTCGGAAATGACCGCCCGCTAACCCTTCCAAGAGTTATGATCGCTCCTGCGAACAAAGCCAATCCTAATTGCTTTAATTAATAGTACAAAGCCAAACTTCTCAGTTGGAATTGTGATTATCTTAAAGTAAAAATCTACGACGAGTCATATCCTACATCCAAAGAAAGTTATTACTCAACCTGGAAGAGTTTCAATCCATGGGGTGTCACGTTTCTGATAATTAAAATATGTATACAAAAGGTTTGTTCACATATTACAAAATAAACATAATATAGAATTTTTAAGTAATTTATGAATAGATGTTTTCGTTGTTAAATAAAATATAAATGTTCTTAAAATTTTATTAAAACTTAATTGCACAGATATAATAAAATACCACTAAAATGCAATTAACACATTTTATTTATCGTTTACTAGTTAACACTTTGTTAATAATCAAAATACAACTGATTTAAATTATTGTTTTTCGATAAGAGGTTAACGCTTGACATTAAACATGATACAGTCTAAGATTATAACGCGCTCATCTGGTTAAAGGTAATTTTTTCTCTACGGTTTTTTATCAACCCATCATTACTGATAACTAACTACCTACGGCAGAAGACTCCCACTAGTCCAGACTCAGGAAATCGAACCTAGGACTACTTCTATCTAAGCGAGACCGTCAAATAGTAGAAGCAAAACTCCATCAGAAGTACAAAGTAGGTATGTCGGCTTAAAAAAAGCGTTTAAATATTAATTTACGTATACTTTTAATTATCACTTCCACTACTTAATCCGCATTCCGAAAATCGTGTCATATTTCACTTTCATTCAATCAAGTCTTTAAAATTGCGTTAATTCGAAAACGGATTACGTGAGTTAATACGAGGTCCGCATCTCGTGATACGAATTTCATTTTGCGCAATGTGAAAAACAAACCGCAAAACACTCATCTAATTGTTTTACGTAATAAATGCATTTTTCATATATAAACGTGAGCCAGTATTTGGAGTAGTTCCAATACGTCGTCAACGTCACAAATCAATCATTATTCTCTGCTCGAAAATGCTTTGCATGGGAATGTAATTTCTGACTTTCGATTTCGGATATTTACAATTTTTATGAGATGTTAAGACATCACAGTAGTATTACGAAATTCACATTTCCATAATAAGAACATTTGGTTTGATATAAATATACGCTTAACCATAGATGTAAAGGTGAAATTTTTCAAGTTGAATAAACTCAAATTGCTTAGTTTATATGTTTTATTCAAATTGATAACATCATGCAATTTTACATTGTTGAAACTGTAGAACTGTACAAAACTTTGCTCAAACAGTGAGAATTTAGTAAAAAATGCTTACTTACTTTTAAACGAAATACGATAACTTAAATTCTACTTGCGTTTATAGAACAACTTACCTAAGTCTCGACAAAACTGGTTGAACGTGCATCGGTCTCAAAAAAGTTTTAATTTCCATATTAAAGAATGTCGAGGCAAATTGGAATCCCAAATTAATGAGTGCTGTAGTAATTCCAAGTGTCTTCATAATATTGGTACGAATATAATATTGGTAACGTTATATGGTCGTATTTTATAGTACTGAACGAAATATAATAACACTAACCCGTAACTACAACCATAACAAAGCACAAGAATGTACCATGCTTTTTTTTTATTAATATCAATGCACTTGACGTGATGCAAAGTAGTGCCCCGGTTCTAATTACTTTTTACTATGTTGCACATGTACTACAAAACATTGAGTAGGTTGGATCAACATCCAAAGAACATCAATCGTCTATCGATTTTTCCTTAATACGCCGTGGTATCTCCGAAACTAAGAAAAGAATGTTAAAATAAACTGCGGAGGGTACTGAATAATTTATAGAGTGTGGGATCACGTCATTCTATTGTATGTGTTTGGTTACACAAGAGAAGCCTACGGTTTTAGTATACAAATTGTCAAACAACTACTATTTTGGAACAAAACCGAATTCTTAACACAGCTATGAGTTATCTTGCAACACAATATGTTCTGTTAAGTCTCATAAAATTATCAATAAAACCAATTCAAAGCATAAAACACAGTTTATTATAACATAAAGTCTGGTACTTTAGTAGCGTTCAGGGGCTTGGAATATTAGATATATTCAACCCCTCTTCTCGCCTATAGGCGTGGTAACTTTTTAGATATGTCAGAGTGACTCGTCAGCCCTCAATATTTGCCTTCTAAATCTACAATTATTGTTTTCTAAGTTGTATATTCAGAAACGATTATAACATTAAAAGTGAACGAGTATTTTAAACAATAACATTAATGTTTACGTCAGCTAGCACGAAACCTCTAAATCTTTTATGGGATCTTTCAATAAATGGCGTTGAATAATTGTTGAAACACTAAATATAACTAATAAAGGAATAAAAAAAAAACTGTATTAATATCAAGTATGTCCTTTACATGTTTAACCGAATGAATAAAACAATGTTTTAGTTACGATTGTTAAATTGAATAAGTCTTATATAACGAAAGTGTCGACTATAAATTGGAAATGAAAAAACTTGTTAACTTGAAGATTTTTGGGCTTTATGGCAAGCAAATCATGTAATTTACGAGAGGCATCCTAGTTTGCATGAATACTTCTGTAATATTGTATCTTCAGCAATATTAAAGGATTATTAAGGAATTTGTTATCATTTAATAATGAGTCTGTTAATTAGAAAAGTTATTGCATTGCGATTGGTCAAGTATAGTTTATATTGAGAAAATGATGAATTAGAGATGATAGACTTTTGAAATATTATACTGAGACTACAACCTGTCGTTTAAAGTAGCATTGCAACGCCTACAGTTAACTAACTAGTATTTAATATCACATTAAATAGCGCTGGTGAAATAAATTTGCATTTTAATGGTTTATATACATTAAAAGTAAATTTACGTATGTTGTTAAATTACCTGAACTTACCCAATGAGCAATTCAATGCCTAAAAGAGAAAAGTTTTATTCCTTTACAGTTTATTTTGACATTGTGTTTGTCATCACTAATGTTGTAATGTGCCTTTATTGCGCCTTTTACAGTAAAGAATTTTACTTTCGTAAATTACGGATGATTATAATTGTTAGGAAATGCATTGTAATGTTGCCTTTATGTTATTTAATACTTATTGTGACATATATAGTGATAGCATTACTAAAAAAAAAATAATAATAATTATATATGATTTTAAATATTTCTATGATGTTTAAAATGTGTGGTTACCACTATTGCAACTCGTTTTCGATACGCTTCCTATCCTATCACATTTCAAAAAGCCACTCAAACGTATTACGGCTGTAGTAATTAGATACTGGACTATCTTTATCTTATTCGTATTTTTCTATTTAGTTATAACGCTGTGTCATTGAACCTCATCGTAGTAAAGTATTATGTAAGACGAAGACCACTCTAATAAGAGATAGGTTTATGGAGCGTAGACCCACAACGTTATCCAGTTCTGCTTGCCTATCTAAACGTAAAACAAAATATCTGTGAATACAATAAAATTACACAATTTCCTCCCAATTACACAATTAAATCATTACTTACTAGATTACGAAAGTCCTGTAGTATCAGTTAAAAAGGCGACGACGTAACCTGATAAAAAACGAACTTGGATATACCAATCTAAGAATTAAAGTATTTATTACACAAAATAATCAGTTTGCATACAAAACATATGTATTATGTTTTATAGCTCGCTGAGAAAAATTTGCTTTTCTGTACTCATTTCCGACATTTCTGGCCATATAAATATTAATACGAAAAACAAAATAATACTGTCATCAGAATTCGGTATCAGTGTTTTGGCAGAGCGCCATTTATAATATAAAGCTTTTTATACTTTGGTAACGATTGGGTTCCATCATGTTTTCCGTTCATTCAACCTATTTTTACATTTGTTCTCTTTTTATGCTACCATAAATTTGCCTTTTTAAATGTGTATATTGGTAAATTATATTCAAAGCCACAAAGTGCCACAACACAACAACTTCATTTGCTAAAACGTCAAACTTTTAGGTATGAATATATAAGTTTCCTCTCTGTCTTCCCCCCGCCCCCCTTTCTCTCTCTGGTTTACCTAACGCTATCGACTATCATAATGTGAATTTAATGATAAATATATTTAAACTTAGGATTTCATTGCTGTTCACTCACGCTTCAATTGTACCCATGATGGACATTGGCATATTTTCGACTTTTTTCACATAACATGTAAAAAAAGTCTGTTATGGAAAAATAGTAATAAGATTAACAAAAAAAAACTTTACAAATCGCTTACATCAACCATATTAATACATTATACTACATCATTTTTCCGGGGTAAAATATTAGTTTTTAACATAAAAAGAGCGTTCACAATTCTTGTGCTTTTAACAAAAATTTTGGTTTGTATGATTATTTATGCAAATATAATGACAATATACAAAGATTTAAATAGTCATTGTAAGGTTGTAATAATAATACTAAAATCTCAATAAAACAAAGGTGTATAAATCATAAACCCTTAAACTGTAACGGCGAATTATTTGCGAGAGCTAATGAATGAAAATCATAATAAAATAATACGCAAACGGTTATTTTTTATCGGATATAAAATCTTTATAACTATACTTCGTTGTAAGGATCTTTACAGTAATGAATCTTATTTGTTAATTATGTTATGTTAGTAGAAGTTGTAAAACAGAAAAAGACCACAAATACCATTTTTTTAACCTAGTTCTAGGTTCAACTTCTTTGGCTGTGACATTATGAAATGAATGCTAATGTTTACAATAGTAATATTTCCTTAAAACTTCAATAAATAAAAATATTGGGAATTCCGTATTGAGAGGCCATCTACATTGCAAATCGCTTTGCTAAACTTCAAATAAATCATTCTAATAACTTAAATTTTTAACTAAGTTGATTCTTGTATACTAGATCCCTTCAAAACCACAATTAATATAGCCAGATCAAAATATCAACAAACTTAAGATACAATTTGTCAAAGTATATACTGGAAGCTAATATTTACATCCATGATTGTTTTTCAGATAAACTTGCATCAGCTTGGGTTTAAGTGGAAAAAGCAAACATTCTTAAGGATGATAGATAAATTACATTATCTTATTATTATATCAGCGATCATGTGACTGTAAAACTGCCATGTTTCCTTACATTTTCGGAAACATAAGCTTCCTATTACTATGAAAGAAAGAAAGAAGAAGAAAGATAAAGAAGTACGTGCGTACAAAGTATACATGTCAGAAGTGAAACTTTTTTGGCAAACTAATTTTTTAAGTCTAGTTTATACAACTCTAAAACTTTAAATTTCCGAGACTTAAAGTAGCAAAGTTAAAATGCCACATGTTATTTGTGAATATTAAAACTACCTATCCTTCATACGAATTAGCATTAAAAACGCTGCACGGCTTCGTGACGTTAATTTGTAAAACGGCGTTTCATCCGTATAAATTTTACCCTCACGCGCCTAAAGAAGTTTCAAATCAAAATTTTAATTATTTTTTAGTGTGTCTGAATTCAAGAATGGTTTAGTATGACAAATAACGAATTACTTATATCTCCACGGGATCATGAACTACGCGGGTAACACCGCCAGAAACAACTACTATAAATATAATATAAATATTGTATGAAAACATTATGTATATAATTTTCTACACATACGTTAAGAGTATTGACTTTTTATACAATATATCTCCTCAAAAACGACATCCGCTAAAATAATTGTTTCGTGACATTGCTTAATGTAACTCTTAATTTTATCTGCAACTCCGTACACCTGTGAAGTACAAGTAAGATTTTAAAATTGTATTGCGGAGTGCATCGGTGTCAGAATGTCTTGCTACGTAAAGATATAAATTCCCTTTCACTTACGACATACAAATAAGCGCATCAAAATATTCGATTGCTCCGATACAGCCATTATTCTTTAATAGACGCAATTAGTTTTTTTGAAGTAATTGTGGCATTTCCTTGTATACATCTATACATAAAAATTTAAGAAATGGGTTGCAAATGTTAAAATAACAACCTTTTATAAAATGTATTGGCTGATAGCTGATATACTTTTAGGTTTTTTCAATTTTTCTCATAATAAAAGAGTGTATTTAACCAATTGTTAACGTGTAAGTCTGGATATACTTTGCAATAAACAAGAATGTATTAAAATATAATCTGGATACAATGACCTTCGCTTTCCGCTGTTATTTCAAATAATATTCGTAAACACAAAACGTGCCTCAGGAGCCAACTAAATCCCCAGGGAGATTAACTGGAGAATGGTTCCCTAAAAGCTAACAAAGCTCGATCTTTCGTAATCTGTGACCACAATACAGTATCACATAACAAAAACATATTTACAGTAGTTTAATATTCGGTAAATCTTTTAATTCTGTCTATTGGACTACGCTGTTTGCTTTAAAAATAATTCAAGAGAATCGTAACAATGTTATGAACAATTCTTATAATTAAATATCTCACATTAGACACATCGAATGTGATATGATGCTGAAAAGTGATCAGACTACAAAATCCCTAGTACTAACAAATGCAATCACCGACCATTTTACTGTTATTCTTAGTTTAATGCACAAGTCTACGCGACAGAGCCTCCTGAGAACTAGCATTTCAATCAACATTACTAACACCTTAAATGCAATTAAAGAGAATCTATGACATACACTTAATATAGAAGATGCAGCTCTAGCTGCTGACGAATTAGTAAATAGAATCACTAAGGCAATGAATAACAATCAAATCATTAACCTGATTCCAACTAGAAGACGCATTATTCAACCTTGGATAACACCACGCTGCCTACGAAATCGCGATAAGTTACATTTAAAAGTTAAAAAGAATCCTGACAACCGAATTTTAAAAATAACATACAGCCAGTACATTAAACATGATTGTGAAAGAAACAAGTTAATCTCCTCAAACAACGTGTTGTTATAAAAGCTTGCGGAAAATTATAAAAACAGTTTGTCACATCAACAAAGATAAAACTGACAGATCCTTATGAACTAAATGAAATTATAATCAGTCTATCTAATAATTCGAGATTCTAATAGCTGGGACAATATTTCGACTTCCTTTTTAAAAATGGCTGAACACACCCTAGTACCTTTACTTTTTCACATTTATAATCTTTGTTTTGAAAAAGGGCGCTGAAAGGTAATTTTAAATGAGCAGTGATAATTCCGATACACAAGAACGGATGTCGTGACGAAGTTGATAATTATTGACCCATTTCTGTCATTACAGTATTTTCAAAAATACTAGAAAAGCTCATTAATAAATGCCTTAAATAATACCTAGGAGAAAATAACTTGCTATCCAAGAATCAGTTTGATTTTAGAACTGGTTTTTCTTGTGAAGATGCCGTTTTAGCGCTAATTGAAAAAATAAGCAACCAACTTGATTTGGGTAACAAATGTGTAGGTGTGTTAGCTCCTGCTTTTGACACGTCTCTCACCCTTTTACTAAAAAAGTTATATGCACTAGAAATACCTCTAGGTCTACCACATAAATTATAGATATATATAAATTATATATAAAAGAAAAACACATAAAAGTAATAACCCCCTTACAAAATAGTGCACGTGTGATGAAATGATTTCCAGTGCTGATAAAGTGAAATACCTGGGCGTGATTGTCGACCAGCATCTCACCTGGGCTCATCATATACGAGTAATCTATCTTAACGATTGAGTGAGAAAAGTCATTTGAATATTTAAAAAACTAAGAAAGCGCTTTTTGCTACCGAAAAAATTCTAATCACTTCATACAAGGCTCTGGCGCAGTCAATACGGAGCTACTGCTTGTCATTCATACTGCGTATTAATTGTAAGGCTAATATAAAATCAACACACACACACACACATATTCTTATGTATAAACACATCTTTGTCTATTTGTCCGATAGTCATAGTATGGTACACGGGTATGCGATCCCGGCTCCCCGAGCTATTACTGAATCTTCTCAGTCTTCCGAGTCAGTAATATCCTACTACCTTATATTTTCCTTTCTCTTCCTTACAAAGTTCCTATCTTTTTGACCCGTTCCCCCCTTTTATTCCATTTTCCTACCCACTTCCTGCCAGTCCAAGGTGTACCGTGCCGAGGGACTCATGGCTAGGGGCATTTGCCTAGTCGCAAGCGGTGGCCCTGGGACCGGGCGAACCCAGAAATAGGCTAGCCTTATTCTGGCATGCGGGGCTCTGCCAGAATGGACCTATGTTCCCTTGCTACTCGTGGGAACGCAATGGTGATATTATTACATTCCAAAAATGGCGGCGATGAGATTCGCAATCCATCACGTCACGTTCCTAATGGGGGCGAAAAGCGGGCTACCGAGAGCCGCTTTGCTACTTTGAATGTAAGAGGAGGAATGAATGAAAAGATTGATGAAGTATGCCAGATGATGCATGATAGGTGCATAGATGTACTCTGCGTGAATGAGACAAAGAGGAAAGGATGTGATACCACGAAACATAGCCCTTACACAGCTTACTGGTCTGGTGTAAGCAGTGATAAGAGAGGCTGTCAGGGAGTTGGTATCATACTTTCCGAAAGAATGGATGATTGTGTGAAAGAAGTGAAATACGTGAGTCCTAGACTCATCTGGATCAGGCTAAAAGTTGGACTTACTCGGATCTTTGTCTTGGGTGCTTATGCTCCGACGGATCTGGGCACCAGAAAGTCCAATAAAGCCCAAAAAGAAATAGATGAGTATTGGGAAAGTGTGAGTGATACGTTGAATGAATGTGAACCGAATGAGCGAATAATTATGTTAGGAGATTTTAATGGATGGGTAGGTGTGAAACGTGATGGATATGAAAGGACTCTTGGTATGTTTGGTGACAAACGGGTGAATGAAAATGGACGAAGTTTGCTTGGAATATGTGTGGAACATAGTCTTTTTGTGGCAAACACTATGTTTGAGCACAAGGGGATTCATGTGTATACAAGGGAAGAAGGGAATGCTAGAAGTATGATTGATTTTGTAATTGTGGACGAAAAACTGAAGAAGAAAGTTCTAGATGCTCGAGTATACCGCGGGGTCGACATCGATACTGACCACTACCTGGTCGTTGCCCGAATCGGTGGTCTTTTTAATCGGTGGCGCCATAGAAAGAAGGAAACCTCGAGCATTCTTGAACGAATAAAAGTGGAGAGATTGCAAGAAGAGGATGTTAGAGAAGAATATCTGAAAAATTTGAGTGGGCGATTCAAGAGTGAAGACGAAGGAAATGAGATTGAAAGTTTATGGAATAAATTTAAAGATGGAGTGGTTGGTGCTGCTATTGATGTATGTGGCGTGTCTAAAAGGAGGAAAGGTAAGAAAGAGAAGAATTTGTGGATGGACAAAAATGTTCAAGCAGCTGTGTGTGAAAAGAAGAAAGCTTGGTCCGATTGGTTGGCTACAAAAGCGAACCAACGAATGCAAAAGGCAACGAATGATGACGTAAAAAAGGCAAGAATGGAATACAAAAGGGTGAAAGTAATCGTGAAAGAAGCTGTAAGAAAGAAAAAAGAAGAATACAGTGATATGTATGATAGGAGACTTTCTGATGATTTTCAGTCAAACAAAAAGTTTTTCTGGAAATCAATACAATTTGCCCGAGGGAGATCTACTTCCTCGGAGCTTTGTAAAATCAGAAGTTTAGATGGAAGTTTAATAAAAGGAGAAGAATGGATATTGAAGAGATGGAAGGATCATTTTGAAAGTTTGTTTGAAAGAAATGAAGCAGAGGTAAATATGGCCTCTGCGGATAGCAATGAATGTAAGACAAGTGATAGCGAGATTAGTATGGATGACATCATGAAAGCGATAAAAGGTATGAAATCAGGTAAGGCTGCTGGGTATGACAGAGTGTCAGTCGAGATGCTGAAGGCTGGCCGCGGGATTGTGGTAGCTCAGCTGTACTGCCTTTTCAATATATGCTGGGAGAAAGGTCAAGTCCCAAGAGATTGGAGCAAGGCCGTAATTGTCCCTCTATATAAAGGAAAAGGGTCACAGCAGGAGTGCAAAAATTACCGCGGTATCAGCCTTCTTAGTGTCGTCGGCAAATTGTATGCAAAGATATTAATTGAAAGGGTGATTAATGAAACTGATGGGAAAATATGGGACGTGCAAGCGGGATTTAGAAGAGGAATGGGATGTACGGATCAGGTCTTTTCTTTACGGTGCATAACTGAAAAATGTTTGGCTAAACACCAAAAAGTTTATTGCGCGTTCGTAGATTTAGAAAAGGCCTATGATCGAGTGGTGAGGAATGAGCTGTGGTCAACGTTATCTACGTATGGGGTGAGCGGTTGTCTGATCCAAGCATTGAAGTCTCTCTATGAGGGTTCTAGTGCCTGTGTCAGAATAAACGGAGCGTACACGGAGTGGTTTCCTGTCGAAAGAGGTGTTCGACAGGGATGTGTTGCGTCACCATGGCTGTTCAACCTTTTCATGGATAAATGTTTGACAGATTTAAAAGAAAGTATGTATGGGTTAAGAATGAATGAATTACTCATCAAATGTTTACTCTACGCTGATGATCAAGTAATACTTGCGTCATCCGCTAACGAGCTTCAGGAGATGCTAAATATTATGAATGAAGCTTTGAAAGGGAAAGGAATGAAAGTGAATGTAAACAAAACGAAAGTTATGCTTTTTGAACGAGATGAATCTATGATGAATGGCAATATTTTGATAGATGGGGAACAAGTGGAAGAGGTGAAAGAATTTGTATACTTGGGATCTAAATTTACAAAAGATGGAACATGTGAAAGTGATATCGAAAGGAGAGTGAATGCAGGGAATATGGTAAATGGTGCTCTGCATGCTTTTATGAATAGCCAGATGGTGTCTCAAAGGGCTAGACTGGCAGTGCATGCTGGAGTGTTGGTGCCAACACTTATGTATGGTAGTGAAAGTTGGGTATGGCAGAAGAATCACAAAAGTAAAATAAATGCGGTAGAGATGAGAGCGTTGAGAAGCATGAGTGGATTAAAACTGAGTGACAGAGTAAGAAATAGTGTGATAAGAGAACGTTGTGGTATAAAAGAAGACGTAGTGACTAAAATTGAGAAAGGTATGCTTAGATGGTTTGGGCATGTAGAGAGAATGAATGAAAGGAGACTGACAAAAAGGATTTATGAGTCAAGAGTGAATGCGAAAGTTGGAAGGGGAAGACCGAGGCGAACGTTCCTGGACCAAATCCAGGACATTTTAAATAACGGCCAGGTCAAGAGTACTCTAAACCGACGAACTTGTATGAAAGATTTAATGAGATTGAAAGAAGCGAAGGAGATATGCAAGGATCGTGGCAAGTGGAAGGATGTTGTCTCTGCCTACCCCTATGGGAATAAGGCGTGATGCTATGTATGTATGTATGTATGTATGTAACATTTTGCATTTTAAATTATGGTTTTTCTTTTTCTTATGTTATTTTATTTCACTAGAGATTGTTGACTAGGTGGATGAGCGGGGCACCCATTAACACGGGTTTCCACCTAGTACAGGGGCCCTTGCAATAAAATTGTACTGCATGACTTCCCAATAAAACGTTTTTTTTATTTACTGTATTAAAGTCACATTTCAGTGATCATCTATCAAAAAGACTTTTAATAGATTTTTCTCCATCCTTTGGCACAAATACACCCCAGACTAAGTGCTCTTTTCTCAGCAATGTCTCTCAATCTAGGGCCTCATAGAAAGTACCACTGGTATAACAGTACAAATACTCACTTAGCTAACATGGCTCTCGGCTACCACTCGGCAGAGCAAATTTACAATAAGTGTATCTTCTAATTTGGCCATGCTTATTCGCTACGTGCCGCCAAGCAAAAACAAATTATGCTGCATAACCATTAAAAGGCAATTTACATTAGAATTATTATTATTTATCAAGAATTGTATTAGGCTGTGGCACTTTACTATCAGATGTAATAACAGTCAACTTCATCGTGCACCAATCCATCCTGTGACGCTTTGAAAACGATTAGGGCTAACAGCACTAATAACAACATAAATCTCGAATACAACAGCTATTTTGCACAAGCGATGCCTGTAACTAGATTTGATCTTGATGCCATGGTTATAACAACCATTTCAAAATATTTCCTCGGACATTGTTTTAAACCTTATTATTTAAATTATAGGGTATAAAGATAAGTGAATTAAAATATTGTTAAGTTACTTAAGCACTCTAAGGCCTGTAGGAGTTACTCTTGAAATAATAGAATTAATAAAAGAACACAGTTTCTTTTATTTTTTAATTCGGATAGTGCTTCGATCTACAGGTGTAAAGAAAACTTTATTACTAATAATTTAGATTTAAAGTTAAGTGAGTAAAGTCCTCTTAATTTATTTAAGTACTCTTGAGCAATTGAATCAGTAAATATAATATTTGAGTATATCACTCATAATAATTTAATCATATTCAAAATGGAAGTAAATTGTTTTAAAAATTACAATACATACATTTGGTAGATTGATTTTTATCAATATATAAAGTATCGTACATTCCATAATCTGTCAAAGATTAACGGTTACTTTCTCAAAATATCTTCAATTCTTATTTTATATTGGATATACTATGCTATCGCTGTACTGCTTTCCTAATAATGTAACAATAAATTATATCTAAAGACTTTGTTTGACTCAAACCTCAATATTTTTACAATTTTTTATTTTGTCATAGGAAATTCAATTTTATATAAAATATATATAATAAAATAAAAATCATTGCTCATTTACATTAATGAACACGGCGTTGATTACGTTTATAAGCTATAATTTTAGTTAACAAGTCGATTTTTTTTATTTGTTTTTTTTTTCAACAAAATGGAATATTTCTGTAACATTAAAACAGTGTGGTTATCAGAGCGGCAATAATGATACTCTGTGCCATTATGCCATTACAACGCCGTTCACTACCTGGGCATGCGCAAGAGTTCATCTTTATCCGTTTAATGCATATAATATTTTAGAAATTAAACTAAGTCTAATAAGTAAAACACGTAAACATATATAAGAGTCGTCTGTTTATATAAAAAGAACCATGAACATATATATATATATATATATATATATATATATATATATATATATATATTCGTTTTTGAACAGGCCGTTCCTCGCTTCAATCGATGGACTTTGTCAGCCATTGTTATAACTCAATAAAAGAAGTTATATAAAAAAACAAAAAGTTAATACATACACTCTCTTTCACGAATTTCTTACACTTCTAAAATAGTAGCAATGCCCCGCGGTTTCATAAATAAAACATAAAAGTTTTATTTCACTTACTTTTTAATTACTTCCTTTCAGATTATTAGAGACATATTTACATAAATAATTTAATCAACATACAGATTTTACTTTAAAACGAATATAATATATAATCAATACATTTTTAAATTAATAGCAACATTTACGTAGAATATTCACAGTAGTAAATTTAAAAATACTCATATTAAAAGAATTTTGGTATCGATCCAGTTATTTTTAGCTTACTTATTATGAATTGTTAAGAATAAAAAGAAAAATTCAAAATGCAAAATTTTCTTCTATAATATTGAAGAAGAGATTAATTTTTAATTCTTTATTTTCTAATCTCATTATATCTTTTGAATGATTTTTCCGATTCTAATAGATTAAAAAGTATTTTACAACCAGCAACGAAGCATTAATAAAGACAATCTCGCTTCCCATTTTTATATGAACCGAGATACTACAGTTAATAAGAATGTAACTTTTTAAAGAAATAAACTTTCTTGGGGAAAATATCGATGATTGTTAAGCAATCTGATCCACTTTATAAGTATTTCGATGATAATAAGAGGTCGACTATAACTCTAAGTCAGATTTTATAACCTAAATGTTTTCCCCTAGGAGAACTAATAGAAACCCGACATCATAATAAATAATAACTAAATAACTAAAAGACATCAAGCCTACATTCAGTTTTCAGCAGGGAATCATATTTAAAATTTTGAAGCGAACATAATAGCGCTATAATCCTCATGGAAAACAAATATTCTTATGAATATTATTTCCTTATTATTTCTTTATTATTTTAGTGTAATCCATAATGCCTCTTACAGGCACAATTAATGCACTTTTGAAAACATGTTATTACAATATCAGAAAACATCATGAGGTTGATAATTGTTAATAAAGTACTTTGACAAGTTTATAGTTAAAATTGGATTGCTTATAAAACTTGAACCGATGTATCGAACGGTAAATTGCTAACTTTGAAGATAGTATTATAGTTATTAAAATCAGAGGTCTCGGCGCATATCGTCTCTCTTATTTATGTAGCAGGTTTAAAACTATTATTATCGCATAAACTAAAGCGCTTTCCAGTCGTTATACGTTTAGGGTAACCCAATATTGAATCTGTTAGCGATGTTAATATGTCATCGGATAATCCATCAGATGATAAACACTTGAAATTAAATGTTAATCAACAGATTATACCCGGTTATAGCGAATGTAATGTATTGCAAATATTTAACTAAAATGCGTTACCCTTCCAAAATATAGAAGGCCGAGCATTGTATAATGCACGAGTACGCAACGCTTTAGGCCTACGACATATTTCATACTAGCGGAACCCGCGGCTTCGTCTGCGTGTATGGGTAATTTGGACAAATTGTTTGACAAATAAGAAACATACGTATAACACTCCCGCAACCCCCTTTGGAATTTCGTAAAATCCGTTCTTAACTGACCTCTACTCGGCAAAAGGAATATTCCTACCAAATTTCGAAACTCCTAGGACTACTAGTAGGACTTATGGTTCCAGAGATATCGTGATGACTCAATAGGTTACCTGGATATCTGTTATATATATAGATGAAATCTCTCAAAGAAAAATAAACTTTACAAAATCAGTACAACATGCATCGGCATTTTTAGTAGGTTTGAAGACTTACTCTTTAAAATCACGCGAGTCAACGACAATACATTACATATTATATATAATAAGTTCTTGCAACAACGAAAATTCCATAGTGCACTATATACTGCACTACGCTCACAGTCACCGCTGACCGTACAAAGCTAAGCAAATATTATTTCAAAATATCGATAATGTCATTGTATAAAGAATCACACAATCCTGAATCTTCAAAATTATGGTTCGAATGCAACTGCATTCAAAATAGACTATATTTTATGGTGGCAATAATGACACTCTAGCACTACAAAATGTCAAGTCATTGGTAAAAGGGGTGAAACTTTTACGGATGAAACGCATGATTAGTGTCTCAAAGAGGTGCAGCGTTTTCATGGTAATTCGTTTAAAAGTCAGATAGTTTAAGTATGTACAAATTACATGTGGCATTTTAATTTGCCACTCGTTATTTAATAATTTAGTATACCATTTTTAAAAAATTCTCTTTTATATAATCTCTTTTCTATAAATATACAAATTTAAATACAATAAATTTAATTAATAATTTCTAATATTGGCAAAAAACACGTGGCAATTTTATTTACAGTTCGTCATTTGAGATCTCAATAAATTATTTGTATTAATTTTCTATTTTAATGACATTTAAATTCATTAAACTCCTAACATATCTTCCTCCCTTTATGTCTCGGAAATGTAGGGTTAAAAATTTGTACAAATATAAACAGAACTTAAAAAATTGTTTGCCGAAGAAGTTTCACTTCTGACATGAGTACGTTGTACTGACACACTTTTATTTATTTAAATTTCAAACGGTTCTCTTGTACAAATTTTAATTGTGTCACTGTTCTTCCAAAGCAGCAGTATGTAGAAATATATATAATTAATATATATTATCGCGAAACGTTTACAGAATGCATAGTCCTACAAGGTTTAATGATTTAGTAAGACTTGGCAATTTTGTGCGTTTTTGCTTAACTTACAACATTGCTAGTGCGTAATTGTATTGTAAAATTACACTTGTAAATGCAACGTAGTCATAATAATCAATGAGGTAGTAAATTATTATCATAGTCATCTATGAGGCAAGGCTTTTGAATATTTGAGGTAACAAAGATATATTTTTTTCATTAACGCCTTTTTTTTTTTTTTGTCGCTGGGAAATGCAATTTACGCACTAACCCTGACCGATGACGAGTCAGGAGTGTGGGACTCGGCGATGGAAAGTCTCGCAATACCCACTAAAACCCAGCGGAACCCACTTCATCCATTAGTGAGGCACCAGGTGATCACCTTTCGCATTCTGCCCTGGTGTCCCGGATGAATCCGACGGAGGATTCACGGAGGCGGGAGGAGATGCGCAAACATGCGCCGCCTTATATTCCGCCTTCTTCGGCGGTGAGCGGATGCATCCACTGCATTCTCCCTCTCTCTCTCGTGGGCTTCCTTCAGCGAGACTAACGTCTCGCAAAAGAAGGCCACTGCCGCCCACCATCTCTCGCTGGAGAGCATCGCGCCTACAAGGCTTCCCAACGAGAGGCCACCGCCGATCAACGCCACCAGGAGGTGACGCTGAGGTCCCCAGGCCGCACAATCTGCCACAGTGTGATGCGCTGAATCTATAGCTGCGCCACACTGATGACAAGCGGGTGACTCCTCCCGACCAATTTGGTGCAGGAACTTTCCGAAACACCCATGTCCGGTCAGAACCTGCACCAATCTGTAGGAAAGCGTCCCGTGCTCCCTGGAAAGCCATTGTTCCAGGTGAGGACGGATCGCCGCCACAGTGGCCATGCCCGCTACTGGGGATCTGAGATGATCGCTCCATTTTTGGACCAGAGCCTGGTCGGCCAGTGCTCTGACCCTTCGGACCTCGTCGACATCAGGCCGCAGGCCATCTGCCTTTGCAGCGGCTCTGTGCCGATACACGACCGCTAAAGCTTCCGCCCGTAGCTCCCACGGGGGATCACCCGCCAAGAGGGTCGCCGCCGTCCAGGATACTGTACGGTAACCTCGTATTGCCCTAACCGCTATTACCCTCTGTGCTTTGTGCAAGCAAAGGATATTGGATGTGGTCAAGGCATCCGCCCATACGGGTGCACCGTACAACGCCATACTGGCGACGATACCGGCGTACAATCTCCTGCAGGGCGATCCAGGACCTCCCACATTAGGGAGCAATCTACCTAGTGCAGCCGCTGCGTCGATGAGTCGTGGGACTAAAGATTTAAAATGTGCCACGAAGCTCCAACGGCCATCCAGTAAAAGGCCTAGATATTTCATGTGGGGCCCCACCATTACTCTAGTGCCACAAATCCTTATTGCTGCCCCTCGTGGAGTGCCTCTTCGAGGTCCGTGGAAAAGCAGCGCTTGCGTCTTGGTGATAGAAACTTGCAGACCCAGAAGCTGGATTCTTTCTACCACCATACCTGCTCCGACTTCCGCGAGCAGAGCTGCTTCGGCGAATGTCCTCCCTCGAGCCGAGACAAGAGTGTCGTCCGCGTAACATAACACTCCCATTCCGGGGAGGAGAGGACATCGCAGGAGCCAATCGAAGCCAATGTTCCATAGAATCGGCCCCAATACCGACCCCTGCGGCACGCCTCGACAGACTCGACGTCGGAACAGCCTTCCGCCACTCTCCCAAAGAATCTCCCTATTCTGGAGATATGCCCCCAACAGCGTCCCGAGATACGGAGGTACTCCATGATAACGGAGCGCCTCCAAAACAGTATTATGGGGGAGACTGTTGAAGGCATTCGCTATGTCGAGAGATACCCCCAGAACAACCTCGCTCCCCTGAACCGCATCTGTCGTCAAGCCTCGCAGGGATTCCAGAGCGTCGATTGTCGATCGACCTCTCCGAAATCCAAATTGCGAGGCGGACAAGTCAGGCCCCACTTCCTCTATTTTTTTTTTTTTCATTAACGCCTAACTGTACCCCCTAATGATATGCTATAAAAAACATTGCAAAACTGTTACGTGAGACGTATTTCTTAATAAAATTGGTATGTATGAAAGTATTAGTCATGAGAGATGATTATCATATACATTTCCCCTTATTAATAAATAAGCCATGTGACTTGCAATAGTAATCCAGTTTGCTTAAGCTTTGGCTGCAAATGCAAACGCATAAAATTAAGTATGATATCGATTGTCATCTGTATTACCTAGGCTTGCCCTTTATATATTACTCGTATTGTTGAGTAAATTTCATTCTAATCAATATATTTACAAAGATTTACAATAGTATCGGGTTAGTTAGGCTCTGAAATCTTTAGCCAAATAACACTGGTCTGCAATGAAATCCTCCTTTGAAAAATTTTGACACAAATATGACGATTCAAATGTTTTGAATCTATTCCCGTTGGCGGATTTTTTCTATCACGTCTAGATTTTTTTTCCATCATCAGTGACGCAAAATTGAAGGAAGGTATTTTTGTAGGTCCGCAGCTTTTAATTCGAAGTTGAGGAAAGCAGAAAAAAGAGCTTGGGTGGCTTTTGTGGAAGTTTGTTATAATTTTCTTAGGAATACAAAAAGTGAGAACTACCGACAAATCATTCGAGAGCTTCTGTCTGCTTATAAAGCTTTAGGATGCAATATGTCACTAAAGATTCATTTTTTGGACTCTCATTTAGATTTCTTTCCTAAAAATCTTAGAGCCATATCAGATGAACATGGTGAAATGTTTCATCAGGATGTAATGCAGATTGAATAACGCTACAATGGGAAATGGTCAGTAGCAATGCTAGCTGATTTCTGTTGGTCA
The DNA here is from genome assembly GCA_015832385.1 of Elymnias hypermnestra. Lineage (NCBI taxonomy): Eukaryota > Metazoa > Arthropoda > Insecta > Lepidoptera > Nymphalidae > Elymnias > Elymnias hypermnestra. The sequence continues at coordinate 1,647,667 of JACTOM010000048.1, read as the reverse complement.
ATCTAAATATGATGGTAAGCGCCAGGGACGGGAGAAAGCGACCAAAAAAAGTGTGGATGAACTGTGTGAAAGATTGTTTAAGGGATTTAAGGGGAGTGAATGAAGAAATGACAGTGGATAGAATGAAGTGGCGAAAGGAAACTTGCTGTGCCGACCCCACCTAATGGGATAAGTGCAAGAAAATGATGCTTGAAAGAAGCTATAAAATGTGCCTACTTGATGTTCAAATAATTTTTTTTAAATTAATATTCAAAATTAAATTTATTTTGTAAAAATTATACAAAGCTTTATATTGAAGCTCACGTAAACGATTGAATGGTGTATTACTACGTAATGAGTTTAAGAAGTTCGATTGTTTTATAAATATTACTTGTTTTAATATATGCAATAAAATATACTGTGTCTGTATTTTGAGTTTGCACATAATACTCCTGTTTTCTTTTCATCATAAGTCACTCAGTTATGCGTAATATAAACAGTAAAAGTAGCATTGAACGATGCAACGTACTGTAAAACTCGTGGCCTTTAATGTTATCTATTAAAACCGTCGTGCCAAGTGTTCGCAATGTAATATGACGAAACAATACTTATTGATACAATATCTATTGGATTTAGATTTTATTAACAGCTAGTTTTAACCTTTCTAGAGACATTTTGTAACTTCCCATTCAGATTGCATTTGTTCTCTTTATGCTTTATTGAATTCATTTTAATATCATTTCAAAAATCTATTACACAAGGGAGTTTACAAAGTATAATTCAATAGTACAAAGCGCTTAGTTATACGTTACGTACAAGCCCTACAAAATCTCAATAGCGCCATTGCCCCTTTTCTAACAACTTTCAATAACGCTGTGAAGGTCACGAGGAATATACGCCCTTCGAAATAATAACAACACTACCAGTCTTTGTTTGGATTCTTCTCAGACCTGTGGGCTAAACACGAGTCTTCCAATTGTAGATGAAGTAATGGTTTCGAGCTCACGTCTGCTACGCCGTGACGAAAAGAACTTGACACTACGAAACTCAAAAGTTTTGTCACTTGAATTCGATATGAAAACGCGACTGTAGTCTACTAATGTGGCGTTTCAATTTATAATATATATATATATATTCTTTATTGTTCTGCATCCACATATATTTAAAAAAAATTGTTAAAAACGTCCTACTACAAAAATCATATTATAATATTGAGGATTATTTAACGGACAAAGATGTATGGACTTGATTCCAGTTGCACATGAAAGCTAAACACATTGTAACGTACAAAAACTATGTTTAAAGGAGTAACCGTTGAGTTTCTTGCCGGTTTCTTCTCAGCAGAATCAACTTTCCGAACCGGTGGTAGATTTGTTACCAACGGTCAGACTATTGACGATTCAAAAGAGCTTTTTGAGCCTACTTGAATAAAGAATATTTTGATTTGATTTGTAAACAATTACGTAAGTGTTGGTGAGTTGGAGATCTGACTTCTGAACTAGTGTTAACCGTACGTCAGAAGACAGTTCCTTTTCTTACAGACATTAACTTCTGGTGTTGACAAATATTAAAAATAATACTAATGAAACAGTAAATTATAAAAAATAAAATAAAGATAAATTAGTTTTTAATTATGTTTTTGGCCGACTTCAAAAAAATATGGAGGTTATCAATTCGTCTGTATTTTGTTTATGTTTGTTACCTCGTAACTTTCGACTGAGTGAACCAATATTGATGATTCTTTTTATAAATTAAAGTCGTACACGACTTAAATTTGCATTAAGCCAGTGCGTGACAAATGGCCGAATAATTCAATATCACGTTAACCGATTTCGATGATTCGCTTTTTATTGCAAAGAATGTATTTCAAGGGCTGTTTAATGATAGTTTAATCAGGTTTTGATCATGGGATCCACGACAAACAAACGAAACTCTTCAATTCTTAGGAGCAACGATACTCGGCCGAATCTTTTACAGGGCATCCGGATATTTGGGTTACCTACCATAACTTCAGCATAGTCGTAGTTAAATCTGATGATCAATGGAACTCCTCAACGGATTTTAGGACACCCACAGGATGAGATTGGGTGGCCCTACTCGTATGCCACTCTGCCGGGACCACGTGGTGTTGTTATTATTTTTATTTATTTGTAAATAGATTTATTTTTGTTGACACAAATGTTTTATTATATAATATACTTATAATATTATTTTCTTTAGATTGACATTTTTAAATTGGTAATATCTTTGAAAGAAAAGTAGTTATAGTGGCATAACTCCAGTAGTTCTCGCAGCGTACGTGATCATAGATTTTTTGGTTACATTAATGCATTTTTATTAGGGATCGCTATTTTTTTTAGAAAGTAATATAGCTTATGTCGCTCAGTGGAAATGCAGTTTTCTGATGGTGAAAAATTTTTTGAAATCGGTGCAATACTTTTTGTGTGAAAACGTAACAAACATACATGCATACACACAAAAACACAAATGTTGCCTCTTTATAATATTAGTTTAGAAAATAAGCATACCTTATGTTTTACTGGGACTGAATGTGATATTAGTGATTGACTATGAATATCTTGCTAACATCGAAACTTTGAAAAAAGATTAAAACTGCTTTATTAAGTTTATTTATTAGTTTCTGCAGTTATCAAATAATGGCTTGACGTAGACTAAGTTAATATTTTTTCAGTTTTCAAAGATCAGACTATGTCACTCGCTGATAATAAGAGCATGACTAATCACAGTCAAAATTCAAAAGTCAAAAAAAAGTTTAAACAAACATTGTCTTAGCTCTTATAAAGTAATCAATTTTATTTTTTTATATAATAGGATCTTACGGGTATTTACTGAAGCATGATCTCTAAACTGGTTTCCGAAATTGTATATTTCGTTTATAAATTCAAAGTTTACTGTACACCTTAATCCGTAAAATACTTCTTATTGAAATAATTTTATTCTTCAAATAATATTAACAAAGAAGTTCACAGCATGCTACTATACTCCTCCATAGTTCCTAACCTGTAAATAATATATAAATATTAGTTCTGGATTTGAGCAATTTAAACACAGAAATTGATTTTTAGTTATATTTTGAAAAACTTTCTCAAGTAAGTAGTTATTCTAATATTCATTAAACAAAATATACATTAATCAATCAAATAAAAATTTATCACGTAGTTATAAACACGAGTCCTAAGTCAAACAAATTAAGTATTACGGAAAAGAATAATTTCGATTTTTGAGTCCATTCGATAAGTATTTCCCATTTTTACTTTAGCAAATTTAATTATTTTAGGTTAAAAATATTTTATAAGATACTTGTTTACAAAGTATTTAGTAACATCGTTTTAGCAATGAGAACATACATATTTGTTCAAGATATTGTTATATTATTATATGAATTTTAATTAATTAAAACAATACAAACCTCGTTTATTATCCTTGTTAGTTATAACTTGCAAATAATCTTTGTGAATGCTCAAATTTATTGTAAATGAATGTTATTGGTCTTCTAACATTCACCGTGGAAGTCTTCGTTTTCTGCAAAACAAAACAAACGCGCATAAAGTAGCAATTTAAGCACAAGCCAAATCCTTATAAAGATAAAAATTAGTATTTTTCGATAGCCTGCTATCGAGAAAGTCGATACCAAATTTCAAACTCTATATTTGTGATCACATTTCCCATACATTATCTTCACGTAACTTTTCGATTATTTAACTTGAAACGCGAAGTGTGTTCGTGATAGGGATTTTTAGTTCCAAATACGCGCGCTGGGAACACTGTTTAAGATTCCATACGAAATTCGTGCGTGACGTCATTCTCGCTTTACTTTTCGAAGACGTAAATATTCGTTTTCGCCCCTCAGGAAGCAAAGAAATGATCGCAATGCTAAATGTCTAGTCCCTTTTTAACTTATGACAAGTCGTAAATTGTGTATGGAAAAAATTCTATACTTGACGATTCCAAAGCTCTGTAAAACTTTACTTGAAATAAAGAAATTTTATTTGATTAGAGATCAACAAATTAGATCAGAATTTATTAGCTGACTTGTAGTCTCTTAATTCGAGATGTTTGTTATAAATAAATTGAGTGTACTTACTTGTACCGCTCAGAAATGATGACATAGCTCTCAAAGTAAAATTATGATATAGTAACAGCCTTCTAAGCGTTATTCGCGTTAGTTCATTTCACTGGTCATTTTTTCCATAGACTTGTTATCTATAACAGACTATAGCTCCTAAGACTCTACGCCATAAACCTTTTATATTGTTGCTTTTAATGGATATGTTTTTAAGAAATATTTACCCAAACAAAATATTATTGTGCTTGCAAAAATAAGCATACATTCAATCCGTTTAAACAAGTTTCGCTATAGAACTTTGTTATAAAAGTTACTTTTCATTCGCTCATGGCTTTCAATAACGGTGACATTTTTTTACTTTACAAACCCAGAACGGCTGGGGTTTCACGAGAATTTATTTTCCTTACTTCGTTCATTGCTGCCACATTTGTTATTAAGACTCACAATACAAATACCGGACAAGCAAGTATTCGATATTTCCATATAGTTTAGTTTTCCTATGAAAACCTCGGAATTAGTTTTTCTATCATTTTCATCACTTTGGATCTCCTGGTGCGACACGATTTTTTTTTATTGGTTCCTCAGGAATGTATGCGTTTCGTATGTTCATTATTTTTGTTCGAGTTCTGTGCTTTTGAAGTGGAAGATATGAAGGATTTCCAGTGCGATTGATTGTGTCTGTACCACATCACACATATTCGCTGGTGATTCCGTTTGTGTTTTCCTTTGTCACAGTTTTTGACGCATTTTACTTTTCTAAGTAAAGTTACTTTTGTTGGGCCAGCAGCAAAATCTCATTTCAGAAATTTCAATATATTTTATCGGAAATGTAGCTTTATTATAATATGATTTGATCCTGTTCCAGTCCAGATCATACCAATAGGAAGTACGTTGTATGGGAAAACCTTAGATGATCCCAGTTGCAAAAGATACAATAAATTATTGCTGGAATTCGCAAAACCACAGAAACTGGTTCAAAACTCCCGTTCCGTTCCTGTGAATCTCCACCAGTATTGTCGCACGTTTAAAACCATTGATATTCGCGAAATTCCGTTTTAAGTTCTAAGTTATTACAGATCCCGCTCTAGTGTTGTCATAACTTACACTACGCTCATCGTTCAACGGTGCCTTAAAGAAAACATTAGCCTCTCTCACATAATAATAATAATATTGAATATTCAGAAGAAACACAACACTTAACTTTATAATGTTCATATGATAAAACATGTTTTAATCTCTGCAAAAGCTGCATTCGAGGTGATGTCAACTCTTACGTTCATGCATGTAATTAAATTGACTGTCACGGTACTTTCTTTATATTTAAATAATATTAATAAATTAATTAAGATTAAAAAATGAATATGTCATTTAGTATTTCTTACTCTTAAGCGTTTCACGGCCACTAAAAATGATAAGGAGTAAGTATTAATACGTTATTCAATTTCGGTTTTCCACAGCCGTCATCGCGACGACAAGACGTAGAATTACTCTTTCTTATATCCGTTTATATTGAATTTATTGAAATTAGCTTTAGACTCTCTCATCTTTTCTTAGAAATCGTCTTTTTATGACGCGCCACACCTTCGTGTTTATTTCATTAAATGAGGACTCGTGAACGCCTAAGTCTGTCTTTACGTTTACAAAAATTTTAACATTTTGTACCAATTGTATTCAGTAGGTATATTGTACCGCATAAATAGACATTCTATTCTGATATTTTTATAATTTTTAATTGATTAAATCCGATACCTATACTTTAGAATATATAGGTTTACCTTATAATATAGGTTTACCAAAAATACAGGTTTTAACAATCAACTAAGCTTTCTACTTTCTTGGAACTTATCAGTCCACCTATTTGTTAGACCTGAGTTTTAGTAATGCTTGTTTGATATACATATATATAACATAGATTTTATATTCTTTCATTCATTTTGCATAAGTTTCAAGGTCATCAGAATGTGGGCGTATAAAATGTCGGACAAGGTAAAATACTCATGACTTATTAACTATCACAGGTGCAAAGTATTAAGTTATTTAATTTTCATAAGTCTTAGGCGTCGACAATTATTATGTTTCATTATAGAATCTGATTCGTTTGGCTTTCTAAGAGTTTTTATAACCTGCTTAAATTAGGGCTTTATATTGCATCTTTCCTTTTTGTAACTGAAATTTGCATAACACAGTGGTGAAGCGTTGTTCATGACTCACCATAACAACTGTTAAGAGCACTTAATATTTGTCAGTTTTTATTACAGAAATTATTAATCAGTTAAATTTTATTATTATAGCCTACAGATTGTGAAAAGAACGAAGCAATTAAATCAACTAGTAAAGCATATTTAATAAAATTTATTAAAAATTAGGTCATAATACTCTAACTGCGTGTGTTTGTAAGGCTATAGGCTGTCTCTCAAATATATTTAAAATTAATATTAATTTCAAGTATGTTACCTATGTAGAATTTGACATACTTATTTTTACTTACGATAAATAACCCATGAAACCAGCAACAGCTAACATAGCTAACTACAACCGCAAATAATGATATAGAATAATTGACCTAAACTTTAATGAAATAACGCGAAAAATCCTTGACCCTATATGGTCAATACTTATTAGCAAATCAACTATTGCATGTACAAATTTAGTACATTAAATGCGTGTGGTACCATCATTTCAATTAAAATGACGTCTTCGCAGCACCGGTCTATAAAATTATTGCGGCAGCAATGCACGGCATATCGTTAAACCGATTGGATATCATATATTATCTATATCTATACTTATACATATATGTGAGTGTGTGTTTGCGTCTATATAACATGCTTCTACTTCTGTTTAGATAGACTATAAAACCATCCAAACGATGTGCTCCAAACTGATCTCGTTTGAAAGACTTGTAGAGATAATTTACACTACAGAACTCACTTACTCCCTTACTCATTACGAGATCTAAAAAACTTGAAATTCAGCAAACTGACTGCTCTCGCAAAGCAGACTGCCACTTAGTGTGAGTTTCCCATATACCCACGACGTCGCAATCGGTGACATCGCGAGGTATAATTAGTAATATATATTACAACCTTCTGATTTGATAGAATAATGCCTGAAATAACATAATTATTTATTAAGAGATTAAAAACGTTTGGATCCATCCCAACCTTACAAAGTTAACACATGCGAAACAAACTCTCATTTGAAATTTTTAATACATTGAAAAAAATGTTTCAACTTTCTACATTATCAAATGATCACATTAACACAAACAAGAATGGTCAACTTAGAATGCAATCTGTCTGCGTAAGTGAATTATAATTCAACTATCTCTCTTAATCAATATTCAATAAATTTGACATTCATTCAATGACTTTGTTAATAAAAAGGCGGTTTTATTATATCATTAAAATACTACTATACCATTTATATGACACAGTTAGGCATGTTTAATGAATCATGCCTTGTAAGTTAATTCTTAGAGGTATACTAAATCATTAATTGAGTTATTAGAAATATCGTCCTTTGTGAGTTGAAATTAATGTAACCTTTATCAACTGGTACTATTTACAAGATACTTTGTTATTTATTATGCAGTAGATCTGCATGAAAGCCACCTCTTGCAAGACTACACTATTAATCGATTGTTATCCGTTATAAAAAGTTTAAAAACATAAATATGAACCTTAAAACTGCACAGATTATTATAAAAAATGATAGGATTTTCTCTTAAATGATATACCCGAGGGAATCGTCATCATCGTATTAAAAATAAAAATGAAACATCAGATCTCCATAATTACTAGAGCGTCAAAAACTCTAGAATCTCTCAATTTAAACCAAAGTATAATCTAATAGAAAGCTACAATAAACAAGCAAATAAATGTAATATAAATCTATTAAGTTGTGGCGCATGAATTTTAAATAATAAACTAGCGCCGCCCTGGTTTCGCTCGGGTACAAACAATTTTAACGCGACAAAATCGATCGAACGATTTCTTACTAGGATAAACATTTGACAACCTATTTTAATTTATCTCATTGTGCAGATATTATAAACATAAAACAAAATTAAATTATCGAATGCACGAAGCGAACCTGGCATATTTTTTAAGCGAGCGTTAATTTTTAAAATATTGATTTAAGCTATATGATATAAAAAAAATTAAAATAAGGTACATGCAATGTTTGAGGTAACTATCAATCATGCATAAATGTATGCATGATTGATACTTTAACCTTCTGTATAGCTTTCTAGTTCCAACACTATATGACATCTATTTAAAAGATAAAATAAATACAGTAAGTTATACATATGAGATAAATATATGCGATCACGGACTTTATTTATTGTTTATTAAAGAGGAATATCCCATCATACAATATTGGGTTAAATCAAAAGTTATCCATGAAAGCTCCCAGGCGGCTTTGGTCTTTTCCGACGCAATTACCGTTTTATTTCAAATAATTTACACTAATCCATGACAAATTATATACATAAACATTCCTCACAAATCATATTAACTTTTGTTGGAACTTCCATAAAAATCAGTCCAGTAGTTTTTGAGTTTATCGCGAGCAGACAGACAGACTGACGCATCCGTGGATATTGTTTTTAATATGCAAGAATAATAACTGTGACATCCCGTTTAGTTATACAAATTCGAAATAAATAAAACATTTTATTACTTATCTCTAAGATGGCCCGAATGACATTTTCCATTTCCTGTAAGTATTGTAATAGTCAAGAAATGAATGTAATATGAAGTTAATATAAACACGATTAGCTGTTAGTTATTATAATTAAATTCCAAGTGGAAACAAATAGAATAAAATGCTATGCAATTTTGTTGTTTGCCCAAATTTCCAACTAAAACTAATTGTTTTTAAGCAACACAAAATAAATACATGCGTTGTGCGGATTAAACTTGAACAATTTTCGAAAATGTTTATTTACTAAAATATATAACATCAAAGCTATTCTATTCTAGCGAAAACTGAAAGCGTTTGTATTGTGCGTGAACATAACATAAATCAATCGTTACAAAACACGATTTCACAAGCACTGGTCTGTTTGTAAATGTACAAATAAACAAGTGAGCTGTGATGTTATATTAACATGTTTGACATCTGAGTTCATATGAAAGTTAGCAGTGCTCAATAAAACCGGGTGAATGCAAGGGAATGTTAATAAAACATATTGTATTTGCGAACCGCTGTCAATAAATCCACCCCTGATATTGACTATACGCAATTTGTAATTTTATACCCCTTTGCAGTTACCCTATGTCTAATTGTTGTTTACTTTAACTTGGGAAATACATTAATATATTAACACCGACCATTCACTCAGGAGTATGGGGTAGCCACCTGTCTCAGAGTTATAGGGCTTCACTTAAATTCACGTGAACCCTACCATTTTTTCACACAAAACCATATCCTTTGTCCAATTCTTCAAATTATGAAGTTATATGTAATTTAATTGATCTATTGTATTATATTATACAAAAGGATACCACATTTGAAAATATTAAAACTTATATGATTATTTATTTCATTATATAAGTTTTATTAAATCTAATAAAAAAAATTAAGATTAATATAAAAATCACTAAACAAGTGTCATGGGAAACAGAATCGCAATGATGGCCTTGCACACTGACAAAGTGAGTGTGTTGGGCAAATCATTTTCACGATATATTTAAAAGGATATTCATTAATAGCATTTACATATAAATTGTCATTACTTGGGTTATGCCGAATAATCACCACGCTTGACAGGAGGGTTGGTGATCACAGTGCTGACCTTCTCGCACCGATAACGCTGCTGTTGTCGGTTTGTGGCATTTAGGTCAGCTATAGAGAATGGTTATACCGCCATTTGTGGGTCGCCAAAGCTTCGTCGGTAGGAGCAGGGTGCACCACGTGCATGTGAGGTTGGCGTTTGGAGAAACGGACTGGGGCGCGTTTCCCCCTTACGCCCCTAATAATAGGTGAACCGATGATACAAAGAGAATCGCCGGTATCCGCTAGATCCAAGCGACGCAAGATCGGGCCTTGTGGACGTCATTACGTGAGACCTATTTCCAGCAGTGGACGTCCATCGGTTAAAACGACGACTTATAAATATGTTATAGTCACACGAAGTATTTACTTCAGTTCAAGACTCATGTTAAACCTTTCCGAGTTTAAAAATTAAAATTGAGTTTGTCCCTGTAAATGGAGAGTTAAAAAATCTTTGCAATTTTATTCGACCTGAAGTTTCTCTATTACAATTGTCATGTTGACCACATTTAAGAGCAATTCTAAACGAAAAAATACTGTCTCTAGGCGTATTGTTGAAACATTACGGACAAAAGCAAAAAGTCTGCAGCGAGCTTCGTTTGCCGTGAATGTGCGCTTTAAATCGAATGTAGATAAAAGCTTTTCTTTTGACTATAAAAACACAACAGTTCAACAGCTCGACTAATGAATGCCACAACTTTGTTCCTTTAGAGTTAAGTAAATAAAAAAATTATTCATTATATATAAACGATTTCTCTTAAATAGAATGCAAATTTCCTCAAAAGGACCCATTTTACCAATAAATTTATCATTTTCTTAGTGTTACGGTCACAGTTTGTTCTAAACTAATATTATAAAAAGGAAGCATGAGTGTTTTTATATGTATAGATGTATGTTTGTAACGTTTTCACACAAAACTACTGGATTGCTCCGAAAATTTTTATCCCCACTAGAAAGCTGCAATTGCATCACTAAGCGACATAAGTCATATTACTTTCTCAAAAAAAATTAGGGTTCCGTAACAAAAATGGATTAATGTAACCCAAGGTGTGAAAAACCTAAGAGTCAAAAAATCTGTCATCGCGTGCACTGCGATAACTATTGATGATAGAACAAAAATATCTTCTACAACATTATAGAACGTGTTAATATTTACAAAAAGTCTACAACACCAACTACGGTAGTTATATCACAATAACTATATTTTTGACATTTAAAAAGTTAATAAAAGTGCAGACAATAATCAAACCATATTTTATTCATGCCTTTGTATTAATATTATTAAATAATATTTTATTAAAGACAGTTTTATTACCTTTAAAAAATTTTGAAATTATTAAAATCGAACATTCCATTTAAAAAGTTATAACGAATTTAAAAATGTCTATTTAAAGAAAATAACATATCCGGGAACTGTATATTGATTAGATTATTAATCTAATATCGATCTAATATTGATTAGATTATTAATCTAATAATAATCTGAAAGGAACTAATCTAAGTGAAAGAAAACTTTTATGTTAACAAAAATAAATCTAAAGTCCGACTTAGTAAATTTTCCACTGCCACGAGTTCGGTATCTATGCGGGTGAAACTGCGGGGCATTGTTAGTTTAGTATAAAAATGACAATAGATATTACATATGTACGCGAAGGCTCATTAGTTTAGTGGTCAGCTTATTCGGCTACACACATAACGTCCTGGCTTCGAGTGTCGGTTTCGGCGAATTCTAAAATCGATATTGAGTTTTCAGTTACTAAATCGTTAGTATTTGCCCGCTGTACTCCACCCTCATGCCTCGGAGAGCACGTTGAGTCGGCGGTTCTCTCTCCCATCATGTCGGAATGTCGCCACATCGGACTATAAGAGTGACGAAATAGAGAGTGCACTTGTGTACTATACCTACCTATCCGTAGTGGAGCAGCGTACACCAAGCTCAATGTTATAAGAACCCTATGATTGATGGTGCCTGTTGTAACTGTATCGACCTTACTCATCAATACTTAATATATTTTTTTTATTTTATTGTATATAAAAATATACATAAACCATCCTCTCGCATCTGGCATAGTTTAAAGGCTTAGCTGGAGTATAATAAAATAATTATATTTGGCCGTGTATGATCGTGCAGCTAGTTAGAACCCATTGATATGTTGTATTCATAGTAATCCAAATCCTTTTAGAGCGTCAGAGGTAAAGAGAATGTGAGCTTCGATAATCTTAATATTATTTTATTTAATCCATAAGGCGTCACAAATAGTAATTTCAGGGAACTAATTATATGTTAAATAGTATCCATTGGATCAGTAGTTTTTGTTTTAATAAAATAGATCACAGTCATCGCACGGATGACTGTGGGATAATATTATAATACCCATCACGGAAGGTCTACCAACAGACTTCTTTTCTATCGCATATATAAAAATAAGCAGTAAGTGGAGTAACCATTTACTGCTGAAGGAATCCCTACCATGGGCACCCAGGTACATTCTAATACTACCATGGGCACCCAGGTACATTCTAATGCGGTACCCAAGTGATCCAAAGACTGGCTCCACACCCGCCACGGATAATGAACTCCGACCCGTGGTATGAGTTCCCCTCCCTGGGTAGGGATTCCTGTTCATAGTGCGCCTGCGGCGTATGATCTTTCGATGGTTGTGTCATAGGGACTAAAGCCCGGATATGTTTTGTCAATATGTAGAGACAAGTCTCTAAAGTATATTCAAACGAGGATCGAAATCCATATATTATGTCAGCCGAAGCTGTGATGAGGCAATAGCCATGGTTGTAATGCGCAAAGCGCGATTTCATTATAATCGGATATATAAACCACCAATGCGTTTTGTCAGATCAATTACACAGATCAGGAGTATTTGGTAGGCGGACCACGCCGCATATATTACACACGTTTTAAGTCCAGTGTTAGACTAAATCCCCTATACGTATGTATCCCCACCTCGGTGGGCATATTGTATAATAATATAATATGTCGTTGGTCCGCATATGCGAGGCCTCACATCCACACAGATTGTCTATTCGCTGAGCTCTCAACTCAATAAAAGCATTGGTTCATTATATATTCGTGGCAAGCCACTGAAAGCAAAAGGATTTGCAGGCCACACTGTCTATAACTAGTCCGCAACCTTGTTAATTTAGGCCTAACCAGCGGCCCTATGTCTATGATATGCTACAATGTCATTTTTATTACATTTAATAGTAAACTAAGAGATTGTCTCTAACAGGTGAACACTTCACATGTGAGCAAGCCCACAAGATCAGTGTTCAGTTGTCCATCTTTGCTACGCAGAAGCTAACGCAACGCCTAACAACATTCTGTCATGGCTCTAGCACTACCGATTAACGATGACGACACTTATAGCGCCGGATCATCAATCAGTAACATTTCAGAAACCAAAATGTACTAGCACTACTCTAGTGTCCTAGGCGTCCAAAGTTAGGCTCGCTGCCATAGCCGAGGCTACAACCGACCTGAAACACAACCCGTATTACCGAAAACAACTACAGTAACTTTGGTTGTCTACCGTCAAAGCGGAGCGAGGCTCACTATAGCACAATGACCACAGGCCTGAAACCCTAACAACGAACAACCTGAGGAAGTCTTTAAGCGAGTCTCACTATAATGATCGAAATTAATACAGGCTTGAAACGCAAGACGACCCTAGTACGCACCAAGGTGATATTCAGTATGATGTCTTACACTACTTCGTGGAATTGCCCCCATAAAGTATCATTCAAGGCACCATATGAAGCTGGAGTCGAACCCCAACCTTTTCTAGTGAAAGGTAGGATCACAACACCAACTGTAGGCATGCCGAAGCACGCTCGTTCGAAATAGTCAAGATGAACTCAACTAATATGTGTATCGCCCCTGTAGTTAATGTATGACATTTATTTTATTTTTAATATTTAATTATAATTTAAATATTGTTATAATATTTAAATTCGGTCCCTCTATTCACTAGGTGCATAATTTTATATAATACATGCAGTCATACATTCGCGACGTCTTCTTGCCGCGACGCGCCGCTCACCTGGAGGCTATTGTGACGCGCTATGCGTGGAGGCTGTTGTGACGTTCGGCGCTGTTAAATACACGAACGGGCCCCGTTTATACATGAACCCGACTTTAAAAATATTTTATTATTATTTGCTTATTTAATAGTCTTAATATAATAATTTTATTGTATGACTAATAAATAATATATTTTTATAATCATTTTACCTATGTATGAAAGTAGGGAAAATCCTTAAATATAATTATTTATGTACAGACGAGTCCGTTTCACTATATCCAACAGTGGGACATTAATGACCTACTACTTACCTTTTTACTAACCTACGCATAGGAAACAAACTATTGCATATAGTTTGGTGGCACTTTCGGTAGTATCTAGGCGACGAAAAGAACAAAAGGACATACAGTGCGATCGAATATAATTTATGAATAAAATTAGCCATTTTGCGCGGTGCCACCCTCGGATACTACGTTGGATATTTCATAGTGCGTAAACAGTCAGTTTGCTAAGTTGCGACGCATTGAGTGAGTTTTTAGTTCTATAACCGTCTGAAACCGATTTGAGATACATCGTTTGGATGATTCCAACATCTATTACAGACATCGGTAGAATAGGACCTTTCTTGTGTTTGATATATTGTATATATACGTAAATCTTTAAAGGTTCTATATTTAAATAAAACATCTCTTAAAGATATTCATTACATAAATAGTTCATAGACAAGATCAAACTGATTCATAATAACATCAGTTTTGAAACTTCGCGCTAATGGCCTCAAGCAAGGCCGTCAGTGATCGAATCATTAATTTAACGATGATACTATGTTATCGTAATCTACAATTAAAACTAAGAGGAGATATAATTTCGAGATATAACGCAACACAAGACCAACATCAGTTGATTGTACAATATTATAGCATCCACTAAAGATAAAATATGTTCATATTATTATATAATTATTAAATACTGTTAATTAGCTGCAACTTGTTCGCGTTCCATTTCAACAGGTATGTACTGCAGCATACACTTTAATCTTAACAGTTTTATTACAAATGTGTAAATCGTTTGATATATATGTAATTATTTACTGACATATTAGTTTAAGAGATCAAAAATTCCTATTAATTAAGTATTGCCTTTTCTTGATTCTTATATAAATTTGAAACGTACATTAAATCTAGAGAGTGAATTAAGGAAGATTTGGCTCATCTCAACTTAATCTACTTTCAGAAAGTCTAGGGATTTAGTTAATACCTTTAATGTGTTTTACCCTTGTTATAAGTTACTTAATAAATACTTACATTAATTTTTCTCATAAACTCTTATTATTTACCTTCTTGATACCTCATATTCTAATTGCTACTATTATCCACTCTCGCTGTATATTTTCAATCGTTAATGCAATAATTTTTATCAATCCACTCAAGTTCAGAAACAGTTTTTTTTATTAATTTGTAGCTTGTGATGTTCATTTGATTGTTTTCATATATTCATTCAAATTTGCGAAAATTATACAGCTATTGGTAGATCACGTTTAAATATTTCTTTCTATGTTATTAGTCCAAGAAGTACGTGCTACATTGCGTGGGAATGGACTTATTTTAAATATTGTTATAATTGACTTAAAAATTTTCATATCCCTCACACAATTTTTTAGGTGTAAATAAATTTTATCAGGGTAATACCTGATAAAATTTATTTACACCTAAAAAAGTAATTAAATTATACATAGTATAAATAGGTGTTTAATAGTCTAATTTGAAAACTTCTGTAACAGCAAACACAGGCTGTAGACACTAGATTAGGCTGACTACAGATGTACTCGTATACCCTTCGTTATCTGACGTTTCCTGCTTTTGTACACAGCAAAGCTCTAACGAGTCTCGCTCGAGTATGCTTATTATCATTAAATGCTGTAACCCTTTATATTATTCACTGGCATTCGATCATGTTTATTCCGTAAAGGGGAAGTACATTATATTCAAAATTAAAATAGAAATGTATGTTTGCTTCTTAAAGCTTAAATGCTCCTTGTTTGATTATTATTACAAAGATTTTACATACTGATGTTACGTTATTCATTTCACCACACGCCAAAATTAGTACATCTATATATGTATGTCTAGAAAATATAAAGTATAAATATTTCTTGTTATCTGTGAATGCTGTTTTTGGACTCTGCCCAACATTCCATTTTATTAATGGATATATTTGGTATTACTAAAACTCATTTATAAAAGAAACTAAGATTCTGATAAATTAGGTTAAATGCTACTTAAGATTATCGTTATAACTTGTCATAACCGATTTACGAGAAGAATTGACTATTAAATCTACCATAAGAAGACATCTTATTTATTAGCAGTGTTATGTTTCAAAATATTTATAGCTTTATATTATTTATTGATCGGACTTGAACAATATAATAGATAACTCTCTCTAGATACAACTGAGAGGTGACCCCGATGATCAATTGAGCCGCTATTAGACCCAGGTCTAGTGGATGTATAAAGAAGTGCTGATTGTATCTAATTTGAACCACTTTGTTCATCTCGGCTTTAGCATTAATTTTACATAATACATTCGCTGTTCATCGATTTCACAACAAATTTTAGATAATATTGTGCAACATCATCATATAGGCTTTTATTAACTTATTATAATAATCTATATGTGTTGAGGTGATGCTGAAATAAGTCATATAAGTATGTGTTACCATAATACTGTTATTATTTATTTTATTAGGGAACATATTATATTACAACTAAATACACATGCGTAGCTAATATATTATATCAGAATTATTTTATGTAAGATACAATGTACTCGTATATAAGAAGAAGAAAAAATTGTTTAAATAATATTGAGGTGTTTTGTTCTTGCAGCATAGATAGAGTAAATGGATTTGTATCATAGGTTACAGAAAGAATTAGGAGTTTAAAGAATTCCGATCAATTTTGCCTATTCAATTACGTTTACGTTTAAACAAATATAATAGATTATTTATTAGCATAACCTTTTGCTGTGAAATTTTCAGTGATACAGAAGCTATAAACAATCCAGTAACTTTGTTTCTTTCATGAAATTCTGTAATCCTTTTTGGGTCGGGTACTTCTGCTAGACCCAGAGGGTGCTTAGTCAGATAATCTGTCCGGTTACTAACTAATCATGCGGGTAAGCGACCCCGGGTACCTCGAGCTGTTACTACCGCTCTACACTATCCTCTCCGCGGCAGTAATGTCCTAATCCCAACCCAAATACCCCCCGTAACTCCCTTTCTTGAATTACCGACACTTCCTATTTATAACATCCCACCGACAAATGGCGGTATATCCATTCTCCGCTGGCCTAAATGCCACAGACCGATAACGGGCAGCAGCGTTATCGGTGCGAGAAGGTCAGCACTGCGATCACCAACCCGCCTGCCAAGCGTGGTGATTATGGCAAATCCACATATGATAACAACAAGGCAGCAACGGCCCCCAGTCCCCGGCAGCCCCGCTATTCCTAGCTCTGGCAGCGGTTACGGTAACGGCGGGGCAGGGGGTGCTAAGAATCTCCGGAAGAGATTCCGCTGCCAACCCCGACGACTTGACCTGGCAACATACAACGCACGCACTTTGAGGACCGACGAAAAGATCTTCGAACTGGAAGAAGCAGTAAACAAGTTACACTGGGATATTATAGGATTGTCGGAAGTCCGTAGAGAGGGGGAGGACACGATAATCCTCAAATCCGGTAACTTGTTCTACTACCGGGAGGGCGAACACCAGTCCCAAGGTGGTGTCGGGTTCCTCGTCCACAAATCTCTCGTCAACAGCGTTGTAGAAGTTAACAGCGTGTCCAACAGGGTAGCGTACCTGATACTCAGAATTACCAAACGGTATTCGTTGAAGGTCATCCAGGTTTACGCACCCACATCATCGCATCCAGATGATGATGTAGAGGTTATGTATGAGGACATTTCCAAAGCCATGCATACCTCTAGGACCTTCTACAGCGTTGTTATGGGTGATTTCAACGCAAAACTCGGCGAACGAAGCGGGGCAGAGTTGAGAGTGGGGCAATTTGGGTATGGGCAACGGAACCAGAGGGGACAGATGCTCGCTGATTTCATGGAAAAGGAGGGACTCTATATGATGAACTCTTTTTTCAAGAAACAGCCGCTCCGAAAATGGACCTGGCTGAGTCCTGATGGTTCCACGAGAAACGAGATTGACTTCATCATGTCTACGAAACGGAACATATTCAATGATGTCTCTGTGATCAATCAAGTGAAAACTGGGAGCGATCACCGTATGGTAAGAGGCACATTGAATATCAACGTACACCGAGAGCGGTTCAGACTGGTGAAGTCTACGCTCCGACCCACTCGCGCGCATATCCAAAACCCCGAGAGCTTTCAACTAGAGCTGCAAAACCGCTTCGCCTGCCTCGAGGATTGCGAATCCGTGGACGAGCTAAACAATAGGCTAGTGGAAACTGTCCATACGGTTGGGATGAAATTCTATAAACCCCGTAGAAAGAAAACCAAGAGATTCTCAGACCATACTCTTAATCTCATGGAACAGAGACATGCAATGAGCTTGCAGTCTGCAGCAGACGCGTCCGCATATCGGCAGATCAATAGACAGATCTCTAAATCGCAAAAGCGTGATGTGCGACACTTTAATGCCGAGCGTATACGAGATACCATCGAACGCAACAAAGGCACTAAAGTGTTCGCAAAAGATTTGTCTATCGGTCAGAGCCAGTTGACGCGGCTGAAGACCCATAACGGCGAACTCATTGCATCTGGACCTGAGATTCGGAGGGAGGTTGAGAGTTTCTATGGACAGTTGTACACATCGACTTGCAAGCCTATTGATAGTTTGGCTAAAGATCCCCGTGCCAAACTGACCCGGCATTATACCGAAGATATCCCGGACGTCAGCTTGTACGAGATTAGTATGGCTCTCAAACAGATGAAGAACGGCAAGGCACCGGGTGATGACGGAATCACAGCGGAACTCCTGAAGGCGGGTGGAAAACCCATTCTTAAAGTCCTTCAGCGAATGTTCAATTCCGTCATTCTGGAAGGCACGGTGCCAAAGGCATGGCATAGGAGCGTGGTAGTTCTGTTCTTCAAGAAAGGTGACAACACCTTATTGAAGAACTATAGACCTATTGCGCTGCTAAGTCATGTCTATAAACTGTTCTCGAGGGTCATTACGAATCGTCTCGCTCGCAAGTTTGACGACTTCCAGCCTCCCGAACAAGCCGGATTCCGAAAAGGCTTTAGTACCATAGACCACATCTTTACGCTGCGGCAGATTATACAGAAGACCGAGGAGTATAATCGGCCACTTTGCTTGGCGTTCGTGGACTATGAGAAAGCCTTCGATTCGGTGGAAACATGGGCCGTGTTGAGATCTTTGCAGAGATGCCGAATTGACCACCGGTACATACACGTGTTGAAGTGCTTGTACGAAAACGCCACCATGTCAGTCCGTATACAGGACCAAAGCACAGAGTCTATCCAACTGCAGCGTGGAGTGCGACAGGGAGATGTTATCTCCCCGAAGCTCTTTACTGCGGCGTTGGAGGACCTGTTTAAGCTTATGGAGTGGAACGGACTGGGCATCAACATCAACGGCGAGTACATCACTCATCTACGGTTTGCCGACGACGTGGTCATTATGGCAGAGACTCTGGAAGATCTCAATGCAATGCTCGATGACCTCAGCAGAGCTTCTCGACAGGTGGGCCTAAAAATGAACATGGATAAGACGAAAGTTATGTCCAATATCCATGTTCCGCTCCACCCAGTCATCGTTGAGAACTCTACACTCGAAATTGTTGACGAATATACATACCTGGGACACATAGTCCAGCTAGGTAGGTCCAATTTCGAGAAAGAGGTCAACCGCCGAATCCAACTCGGTTGGGCAGCGTTCGGGAAACTACGCCAGATATTTTCGTCCGATAACCCTCAGTGCCTGAAGACCAAAGTCTTCGAACAGTGCGTGTTGCCAGTGATGACCTACGGTTCTGAGACGTGGTCGCTGACTATGGGCCTCATGCGGAAGCTCAGAGTCACTCAGCGTGCGATGGAGAGGGCTATGCTCGGAGTTTCTCTACGCGATCAAATCAGAAATGAGGAGATCCGTAGCAGAACCAAAGTCACCGACATAGCCCTACGAATCGCGAACCTGAAGTGGCAATGGGCGGGGCACATAGTCCGACGGACCGATGGACGTTGGGGCCCGAAGGTGCTGGAGTGGCGACCCCGCACCGGGCGGCGCAGTGTAGGGAGACCCCCCACAAGGTGGACCGACGACATAAAGAGGGTCGCCGGTAGCCGCTGGAGCCAGGCGGCGCAAGATCGGGCCTTGTGGACATCATTACGTGAGACCTATGTCCAGCAGTGGACGTCCATCGGTTGAAGCGACGACGACGACGACGACGACGACTTCTGCTAGAAAAATTAATAAAAAAACGTCTATTTTCATTAAAGTCGCACACAAAATGGCGTCGGTTAGTTTATGTTTGTGGGTAACAAATTTTATACACAATAAAATTGTTATTTCATTTTACAGCAAAACCGGAACATTGATTGATCATAGAAATGATTTATGACTCGATTAATTATTTTGATAAAAATATTTTATAAAAGATGTTATTAGAAAAGAACGCAACACTTGTTATTCTATTTATATAATTACATTAAAAATGACAACTTTAGTATGAATAGTGTAGATGTTTATTTTAATATAGTTTTAAATGACTATTTAGAAGATACACAAATATTTATTTTTCGGGTTGGTATAGTTATAAATCTTATATAGCAATAAAATATTACGAAAACAAAACGGCAATAATAGCTGAAATTTATCAAATGTTATGGTGCTCTTTCTACTTATACAAGGAATAACGACTACTGTTTGTGCTTATTTCCAATATTCGTCCGTATTTGTACCATTTTGAAAGCATAATTGTGTTTTAAATTTGTAACGTTAAGTCCCAAACAAGATTTGTGTACAAAATTGTATTATATTTTTGGATGCTAAGATATTTATATATTATATAAAGTGATCGTTAACATATTTTTTTACAAAAGCTGTTCGATATCTGTAAGCTAGGGTTGGTAACTTTTTATTTATTCAAAAGAAAATTTTTTTGGTCTCACAATTTGAATTCAACTTTAAATTAAGGTCAAGTTCACTTTCCGCTGCCTCAGTAAAACTAATAGACATGTGTGAATTTTTTAGTTATTTTCTCGTTTGTATCTACTCAAGCAAAATAAAACGTCATATTAATAAGAACTGGCAATATATCAGAAGTAAAAAGCAAACAGGAGTTCCCTAAGTATTATAAATGCTGTACATTTATAACCCGAGAACGGCCGGACCGATTTGATGATGTTTTGTTGGATTCGTCTTCACCTCTGTTAACAGAGTAACTTTTACAAGCATAAAACTGAAAAATTAAAAATCAATCACTTTACATTCAAACGCGTACCTGCGTTATAATTTTATTAAGCCACATGATAAGACTTATCCTTTGTAAACGTGAAATTAACAAACACAATAGGCAATCAAATGTATACTACAAGTAATAGTGAAAAATACATACATGAATTAAAAAAGAATTTTATCTTAAACAATATACAATTGTTAAAAAACATTTTAAGATTTATAGATGTTTTATGTTTACACGTTACGAAAGTGTTATTTTATTATGTCGACCCAGAAGATCGTATCGTGCCCAAAATTACAGGCCGTAATGCTGTTACGCTACGGATCATTGTGTATCAATGTATCAAAGAAGAACGAGAAATTACACAAGAGGAACGTCGCATTAGTATGGCCTGATTTCGTACTTCTGAAACACATGATAAAAGAGAAGCAGCCTAGGAAAGATCGCGGTTAGAAAACCAATATGGTCAAGCTCGCCGTACAGATCACCAATGAGGGAATCTTCAACGCGCAAGAATAAATGCTCCAAGTATAGCATTGAAACAAGCGGCGTTTATTGAATACAGCTCGCAATGTTTCTTGTTCATTGGTCCAATCGACGATGTTTGCGAACATTTTGGCCTATTGAAGATTGCTAGAAAAACGGATGGATTATGCGGGCACCATAGTAAGTAAGTAGCAGCCCATTAACGTCCCACTACTGGGCACAGGCCTCCTCACTCCGGGGAACGAGGGTTTTTAGAGCATAGACCCACCACGCTGCTCCACTACGGATTGGCAGGCATAGTACACAAGTGCACTCTCTATTCCTTCACTCTCATAGTCCGATGTGACGGGAATCCGACACGACCGAAGAGAGATCAGGCGCAGGACCGACGGCTTGACGTGCTCTCCGAGGCACGGGGGTGAATCACACCGCCAACTTCCCAACTTCGGCCAAATATTGAGAAAATCTTAATAGAAAACTCAATATTGATTTTTGAATTGGCTCGATCCGGGACTCGAACCCAGGACCTCATGACTGTAGTCGAACATGCTAACCACTAGACCAATGAGACAGTTTAATAAATAAAAAGGATAAATTGAAATGACTTTAATTGGGACAGACATTATCGAGGATTAAATACAATATTTAAAGTATCTTATGCAAAATAGTATATTTAGTTATTAAATGAGGAGTAGCTAATTAAAGTGCTACATGTTATTTATAAATATTAAAACTACCCAACCTTCAAACGAATTAGCTTTAAAAACGCTGCATACCTTCGTGACGCTAATCACGCGTTTCATCCGATATATTTTACCATCATACGCCTAAAGAAAATTCACTTCAAAAATTTTGTTTGGTCACTGTATTTGCCTCTAAGACCAAAAAGGCATGCTAAAATGAAATTGAGTACGCTAATAGTAAGGTAACACTGTCTTCGCTTTCGTTTTTTCAGATTCAAGGTCTGCTTCAACATAGAATTCATTTTTTCATTCATTTCATTGTAACCTCTTGAACATGCACAGCGAAATGTTTTTGTCCTGGGTTATATTTCCGGCAGGAAAATTTAAGGAAATTATATATATTATAATGTATATAATTTCCTTCAATTATATAATGGGATATAATTCGTCTGTCCGGATTGCTGTGAAGCTTCAGCCAAGACTAGCCAACGGCCCTGTCAGCAAATACATGCCACCATGTAATATAGTTTGCGTTCCGGTACGAAGCTGTATAGGTACCATACGGTGTGTTACCACTAACCAAGTTAGCATACTTACATCTTAGACTGTACTCACTTGCCGCCAGGTCAGGCCAGATTACAGTCTAGCACTAACCTGTCAAAAACCATGGTATGTGTAGCCCGCCAACCAGCAGTCGAGCAGCAATGGAGTGCATGCTCTAAAAACTATGTCTCCTATAAATGCACTGGGACGTTAAAAGGAGGCTACTTACCTTTTTTAACCTTTCAACAAAAGAAATAATTGTGAAATGGCAACCCTGATGAAATCCAAACAAAAGCCGTTTCGTGTTACGGTGAATATCGACTTACATGCACTTGTCGTATTAGATTAGATATACGAACCTATTAGATATACGAGTATACTTAGCTACCTGTCATTATGTAATAACAACTTCTATTATATAAACAGAAATATTTGATTGTATGTTTCTTCCCTATAAACTTTAATTAGCTGATTTTAAAAATTATTTCAGCAATAAAAAGCTAGTTATTACCGAATAATATAAACCACATTTCATCCAAAAATTCTTACGAGAATACATGTTATGACAGACTTAGTCAAAACGAAGCATGGTTAGCTACAGCTTGTAAAAGATTATAAATTTGAGAAAAGAGACAATTTTTTTTGCCTAAAGCTTTATTTTATAATTTAAAACATAATCGGAAAAATAATACTTTTTTATATATAAAGTTTGCTTTAGTATTATATGATATAATCTAGTAAGTAGAAACACAAAGTCGTATAGTAATTATAGCAAATCGATTATTTCAATTATTTTTCAGCGTACCAAAGCTAACTTTTTATGCTATAGGTATTTTATTCGTACGTAAATTATAAAAATTTTGAATTTAAAGACAAACTTTTTCCTGCTTCGAATAATTAGCAAGAGACGAAATATTCCATAATCACACAATTTGATCACTTTAAAAAGTTTAAACGAATATCACAAATGCATTATTGTAATGTGGCTAAATTGTTTAAGTAGTAACATGGAAGTCGTGCTGGTTGCTCAATTTGTTTTTAAATTTTACAAATTTAGATACAGCGGCACTCTTAAGACCTGTTACCGTTCTGTTACTGTCGATAATAAATATTGGATCTATTTTCTCACTTTTGTGAAAAGGTACTTTACCGTTCGGTTTGTTGACAAAATAAACATTTGGTATATTAAGAGATTTAGAATCACCAGGATCATCATCAGGAAATACGATATAAACAACCACAGGTTTTTCTTCTGATCCTCTACCAAGTCTAATATTTTTAGGCGCTGTTGCAACAATAATTTTATAATCATGAACAGGCTGTTTAATAATAGGTATATTGATAAAATTTGTAGTGTCCCACGTTTTTGAATCATTGTTTTCGTAAGATGGATGGATTTCGTAAGATCGATTCATTGGAAATAATATTTTTGCAATTTGATTTGTGGATCCTTTTCCCAAATCTTCCGCTTGTGGAAAGATTGTTTTTGAAAGAATTTCTCGAGCACCCGGGGACTTCAATTCTTGGGGAATTTTTGCAAACATTGCCCCGAATGATTTCGATTTCACTTCGTCTTTCAATGAAATTGGACTGAATTTTACACTAAAACCATTGTTTATGGGTAAACTTTGCATTCCTCCGAACTGAAGACCAACTAAAAATACTGTAATGACCTGTAAAGAAGGCATTGGAACTTATATTTAAACGAAATTTATAACGTAATATCATAATAATACATTAAAAAACGTACAGTTCCAATAGTAACTGAAGATGTAGACATAGTGACACTTATTGACGAAAATACAGATGTATACTAACCACAACCTGAATCAGTGAGCCAACCATTGTTTGCATTGTTTTCAAACAAAGAGTATTAGCTAAGGATGTTTAATGCTTCATAATGGAGAAGACAAACATGCTTTTGTCACTTTGTTCTCTGAAACCGTCTTCATTGCATTATTTCATGACGCTTAAATACAGACATGAATAATAATTAGTCAACTCATTATAATTGTTAAACGATAAGTTCGCGAGTTAATCTATAAGCGTATCTTATACATTACTTTGTGTAAATCATTCTAACGTACGCGTTATATAATTTACCCAAGACCTAGTAGAATGCATATTTAACCATATGTAATTAACAAATATCTGTTTCTAAGTTGAAATAAATATATATATATATAATTAGCAATATTATGGTGTCAAATCATTCCAAAATTTTTAAAGCTGTTGGCGTTCTATGTAAATCTATACACATTAAAACTAATAATAAAAATCAAACAATAAAATATTAACCACTTGGAAAATAATAAACAAAGAAACTGGGAAAATTTAAACCGTGATACCAACGTTGAATTGTGCATAAATGATTCCATTGTTTCTTCTAAAATGGAAATCGCTAGTATTTTTCAAAATTTATTATGCAACAGCAATTTCACTGACTTCTGTTATGAACTTATCACCAAGCAATCCATTCTGTTCTTTTTAAGTATATCCTCGAATGCTATGTTCTCTTTAAATTCAAACATATCTCGCACATTGATATAATCAAAACATTTAAAACCCTAAATGTAAAAAAATACATGGGATATATGCCAAATGTCAGTTAAAGTTATTCTTCCAGTTATTGACTATACTAGGCCACACCTAGCAATCCTTTTCAATAATTGCATAGACTCTGACACTTTCCCTGATCTTATGAAAAATTGTAAAGTTGCGCCTCTGTTTAAATCTCGTAATAAATGTAACCCTAGTAACTATCGTCCTATTTCTGTGTTGACTACCCTCAGTAAAATCTTTAACAAAAACGTACTCAAACAACTATTGAATCATTTTAATAGATATAACCTGCTTCATCCTAAGGAATACGGATTCAGAAAGGCAAGCAATACTACAGACGCCGGCGTGTCCCTCATGTGACATAGTTTTTTTTGCTTGGGATTGATACTAGAATGCACTAGGAATATTCTGTGACCTTTCAAAGGCTTTGATTGTGTAGAACAAAACACTATTACCCTTAAATTAAGTCATTATGGTTTGAGAGATGGGGCACTTAATTTTTGAATTTTTATCTTCAAAATGGACTACAAAAGTATTCGTAAATGGCGTATAGTCGTCGGTATCACCGGTAAAAATGGGTGTACCACAAGGATTAATACTTGGCCCCTTTTTACTCCTACTGTATATAAATGATTTAGCTAACAATGTGACAGACAAATGTCATATAATGCTATTTGCTGATGACATGGCCTTGTTATTTAAAATGGATAGAAATAAGGAAAATTTTGACGATGTAAATAATACCCTGACTTTTCAATTAATAGGAATTGGTTTTCAGTTAATAGATTAATATTAAATTCGGCAAGGACTAAATATGTTGAAATCACTATACTGAATGCTAAAATAATTTTTAAAAATATTCAAATTAATGATAGTCCTCGAAAGGAAGTTAAGTCTACAGTATTCTTAGGAATAACCTTAGACTCTGGGCTTCAGTGGAGTGCCCAAATTAAGACTCTGGCGAGTAAACTTAGTTTCGCTGCATTTTCTTTTAGAAAAGTTAGACTATACACTGATTTTAAACCGCCAAATTGTGTATTTCGCTTATTTTCATACCATTATGTGTTACAGCATGCTGTTATGGGGTAAGGCAGCGGACATTGAGGTAATAGTTCATTTATAAAAAAAGAGGAATACCTAATTGATATATGGCACATATATCAATTAGGATCTCCTGATAATTTTAAAGAAATATCAATTCTTAAAGTACTGTCGCAATATATATTGAATAATATCTTATATAACAGCAATACTTATACACCAATAAAAGTGAAATACGCAATTTTAAAATAAAAAATAATAACAAACTAACAATTAATTCCATATTCTAGAGTGAAGAAGATTCAGAATTCATTTGTCTCGTTGAGCCTATGCATTTTTAATAAAATACCGCAATCAGTTTTAGGTTTGCCTCCACGTAATTTTAAGAAATATGTCAAAAACATAGTTTTGCAAAAGTCATATTATAATGTTGAAGATTATTTAAGTGATAAAGATGTTCGGATCTGATTCCTGTTGCACCCAGAAGTAAAATATCACGCATTGTAACTTACACAACTTTTTGTACATGTGCTTGTTATACTTTTCAGCGTTCATAATTTATAATTATGTTTCTTTTAAGGTGTACAATACAGAGTATTATTATTACAATTAATTATTTTGTTGCTATGTTCGTTATTTTAAATAATCTTACAAGTTGCAACACCTGGAATATATGTACACACATGTTGAAGTGTGCAACTGGATCTTTTATGTTGTAACCTATATCTAACATTTCTTACGTTACAAACTGTTTTATATGTTTTATAACTAAATAAGTATTATTTCCGTGGTTAACATGAAATAGATCAATATTAAATTTTTCTTACCAACTTCAACAATACAAGAACATTTCACAAACAAAAAGCATTGTTTCTTTGAAATTTAGTCTTCAAAGATGCGGGCGAAATTGAATTTCAATGGTTTCAGAAATGTTTGACTTCCTTTTTAACGCTATGGTACTTGTACTTTTTTATTATATACTTTTGTAAGTGAGAAGCTTATTGTTTGACTTGCATTTATTCCCCAATAGAACTTTTTGAGGTATAGGAATAATGAAAATGTTTCACAGAGACATGAAATTTATTCAGCTGCATAGCATAAAATAAAGTCGCTTCCAGTATCCGTTCGCTTAGATTGGATTTTAAAGCAGTTTTCAGCGATACATAAAGCGATTCAATAGGTACGTTTATGGTTATATGTATGTGAAAACCCGAAAATTTCAATGAAGTATAATGTGATGTCGTAACATCGCAAACGCTGGTTAAACCTTACAAAATAGATTACACAATCCTCGAAAGGAAGATAAGTCGGAATTGCTATTACGGAATTGTATATTTATGCTACCAAATTCATTTTATTGTAGGAAATCTAAAGGCTTGTTATATAAAGAAAATGAAACATTTAATAGTGCTGATCGAAGTCACACCTTATCACTTCTGACGCTCGAAAAGGTTTTGGGTTATTATGAAAACAACAAACAAATGCGTTCCAACTATCTGGACGATCACACACGGCCAAATATATACATATTTTGTTATAATATATAATAATAATGCCTTCAAACTAAATACGACACGTCATTTTATAATGATTTTTAAATATATTATACTCGTATTGTGTATAATGAGAGAGGATGGATACAGTTAGAATATCTTGAAAAGAATAATATTAATTTCCGTGATGGTGCATAAATTTATCTCTAAAGTATAACCCGCAGTTAACATTTTTATCTTTTATTTACGACATTTTAATAGAATTTTCCCTTATCCAAATTGATTACACACTGTTCAAGGTGTATCATGTAGTTCAAAAGTTCCCTATTATATTTCATAAAATTGTATATAAAAGTTATTATCAAAATCAGAAATACAAATTTTACAGACTAGTGGAATATTGTAGTAATGAATTGTTAATATAAGTTGATGAGGATAAATACTTTATTCGTCTAACTTACCAATTCAAAATATCATTATTCAAGAAGGTACTTACAACACCTTTGAGTAATCAAATATATTTTTTTGCCACACACTCATTCCTATGTACGCCTGATGATGGTACTAAAGAACGACTTATAATCTAAAGTTATACAGGTGCTTTCGTACCCTGTTCTGAGTAGAGCCCACAGCGAACTCAGTCGGGTATTTCACATTTTTTACCATCATCATTACAATATAATATTAATTAATTAGATTAGATTTAGTGTGTTATTCTTAAAAGATAGATGATATTTTATAGATTTATAAAAGAGGAATACCTCACAATACATTTAATTGGTAAAACATTCAATAGTTTTCGGGTTCATCGGTAGCAGATAGATACACGTGGAGGAAAGCTTTATTTTTGAATATAAAAGGAAGTAATTAGGTTTGTACAAACTATGTTATATCGTTATTATCATAAATTTGATTGCAAGATTGATAGAATAGATTGATTTTAATAGTTTTAAAATTTACGTGTAAGTTGATTTTATATTTTTAATTATTCAGCAATCTAAATAAACAATAGAAAATTTTATCTCGAAAGGAGTGTTGCTGCACGACGGAACTATTCCCATTAACGAACATTTAAACTAAAACTTAAGGTTAATAGAGGTTTTGTATCACAACTTGAAGTGTTGGATTTAATTAATTACAAATATAGTAGTATAATTCATTTTTCATATAATTCACAACATTTTTGATGGTCGCTTTTGTTAATGAACTTTAAAAATAACTAGACATTTTTATCCAAGGTGTTTTAAGAAGCTTTACAGGGATTTTTTAGAGTTACCTGGGAAATTTAGTCAAATAAATAGGCACAGAACGTTGAAAGCCTTCAAGAAAATTGCGTTGAAAATATATTCGCAAAATAAATTTAATTAATGAATTTCTATTAACATCATCATATTTATCATCATCATGATCATATTTCATACCTTTCAAGTTTAACCATATATATTTGAACTTGACTGATTTAATAAAAATCAATAGTATTATCAATTGAATATATGAACGAGGTAGGGGAAGACCAAGGCGAACGTTCTGGACATTTTAAATAGGGGCCAGGTCAAGAGTACTCTAAACCGACGAACTTGTATGAAAGGTTTAATGAGCATGAAAGAAGCGCAGGAGTAATGCAAGGGTCGTGGCAAGTGAAAGGACGTGGTCTCTGCGTACCCCGAAGGGAATGAGGCGTGATGCTATGTATGTATGTATAACCCGCATAGACGCCCGTGTTTGTAACCTTCTGAATCAATATTTACGTTACCCAATGCTAATTTACCACATCGGATTTCTGATAATATATTTTCGCGACGAAAATATCTCGTTACAAATAAAATCCGAGCTGCGAGCATCAAACAACTCAATAAAGGCGGTAGAGATATTTAAATCCATTCCATTAGAAATAGAATTTACGCTCCGCGGTTTCCGCTTAGACTCTTCCATTTTATGATATGTAGCAATGATATACTTATGTACACTACTCACTAAATAGAATGTTGTTTGTAAAGGGAAATGTTTTCTAAACCTCTTTCATGTTAAGTTCCTCTGTAATGAAGTGAGGTTCTACGTGTAAATTTACTTCGCATATTATGGTGTTTCGAAAATTCACAGCTTTTAAAATAATTTCTATGAGATTCACACTTTAAATAAGACTTCTTTAAAAAAAATTCTATGCAAATGTTTTCATTAAAAAGAAAAAGCAGTGTATTTTAGACGACGCGACTGAACTATATTAAGTTCGTCGTGGGTTCGCCTCGCCCGAACACACTTTTCGTAACACTCTCACCAGCCTACTAACAAAGTCAAGAGTGCGAAAGAAGTTTTACTTCAAAACTTTGACTTCAATAATCCCATTATGGCATTTTAGTTAGCCGATAACTAAATAATACACCAGCACTACATTATATTATAAAGTGGAAACATTTGTGTTTTATATGTTTGTATGTAAGTATGTATGTATATCTGTTACGTTTTCACAACAAAACTATGGAACCGATTTCAAAAAAAATTCACTATTTCAAAGCTGTCTTTTACTGAGCGACATAGGCAGTATAATTTTCTCAAAACAAATAGCGATTCCTAAGAAAAATGCATTAATGTAATCCAAGGTGTAAATCACATAAAATCTGTCATTGAGTTCGCTACGGATACTATGGATGATAAAACAAAAAAATGTTCTACTATATTAATACCTATTATAGAACCGTACTAGTACCTACAAAAAGTCCATAATACTATTTGTCTAACTACTATGGTTATGTCACTATAACTACTTCTTTAAACTTTAAAAGTCAATAAAAATGCCGACAATAATCAAACCATATTATTCACGACTCTGTATTGATCCTTATCCTTATATTTTATTAAAGACCATTTCAATACCTGTAAAATTCTTTTTAAATTATTAAAATGGGATATTCCATTCAAAAGATTTAACGAATTTAAAAATGTCTATCTAAAGAAAATAAGGTATCCCGGAACTCCAAGCATCTAAAAATTGATTAGATTATGAATGTATCTAATATGAAAGAAAGTTATTACAAACTAAGTGAAATACAACATTTATCTTAACAAAAATAAATCCTAAGTCCTACTTAGTAGATTTTCTACTGCCACGAGATCGGTATATACGCGGGAAAACCGCGGGGTATTGCTACTTGAAAACAAATTAAGTATTGTAATAGTTTATCATAAGTTTAAATATCTTGTATCAAACAGTAGTTGACCAGTTTGTCAAATACCAATAGAAAATTTAGATAAATTATCAAAATCAGCTTAGCATTTACGTTGAATTGAAAAGCAATTAGGAAACATGCTAACCTATTTTTTGCTCCGTTTAAGTTGTTTCTATCCGGCTTCTTCGGCAGAACCTACATTTCTCATTGTAATTCCCCATTCTTTTCCATGTTACACACCTTAAAGGCAGGAAGTGCATTATAACTATACGAGAATCATTATTTGTTGAGACAAAAGATTTCTTAGAATCGACATTGAAAGCAAGCTTTTCTATTTAACGTTTAAAATGTTGAAGTCTCGTTCTCTTTGTTTTATGAATTTATAGTATACGCCACCTAGTCTAAAGGGAAGATTTCGAATTATTTTGCCATCCTATTATTAATTCACATTGTTCCATATATATGTATATCTTGTTCATGTTTTCAATCCTTAATAAAACACTTTTTAATCATACCCTTAAGTACAAACGCATTTTTTTTAATTTTCAATCGTCATAACCCCACATAAAAGTTTAAGAATTAATATACTAGATGGCATAGCAATTGACTTAAATTTTTTTATACTTCATATTATAAATGTATACCAAATTTTCCCAGACTATATCATCACAGTCTGGAAAAAATTGGTTTACCCGCCGAGAATTTATACATATTACATAATGGCATCCTCTCATTTTACGTATAACGAAAATTTAAAAAGAAATTTTAAAATGCATCTATTATATTATGATTACAAGCACAATCTTAATGCAACGCAAGCTCGTTGTCTTTATCCTGTTAAAATAACCATATGTTAATGCTATGAAGCCAGACGTAATTGTACCAACATTACCAAAGTGTAAAATATGGTAAGGTATAATTCTTAATAATCTTATGCGATTCTTCTTAAATAATAGGATAATAACTAAGCAGGGCCGATGCCGCCTACCAAACTCGACCTAAGTAATTTTGAAGTAAATCATATCAACATTTCCTTTACTCTTAGTGTAATAGATATGAAGATACTTGGTCTTTAACGTAAGCCACGCTGATATTTGTTTTTTTTTAAATATAGACGAAGGTGACCGTGTGCAATTTTAATTACAATATGGAACTAAACGTATATATTATTCATACGTCGTTGACAGTGATTTGTGGCAAAATTTGCCATCATAATTAACATACAAACAAACATTCTCGATAACAAATTAAACTCATTTAGTAAACACTGGGCTCGAAGGCTCCTGAATTTTTAATTACGTCGATTATAATAGTGATCGTAAATACTTAAAAGGGCTCCATTTCAGCTACAATTAATATCTGTTGTATTGTTTATACAACAGCTGTGGTAAGATATGGGTATATAAGTGGTCATTGGTTCACGGAGTGGTTTCCTATCGAAAGAGGTGTTCGACAGGGATGCGATGCGTCACCATGGCTGCTCAACCTATTCATGGATAACTGCTTGACAGATTTAAAAGAAAGTATGTATGGGTTAAGAATGGATGATTTACTCATCAAATGTTTACTTTACGCTGATGATCAAGTAATACTTGCATCATCCGCTAATGAGCTACAGGAGATGGTAAATATTATGAATAAAGCTTTGAAAGGGAAAGGAATGAAAGTGATGTAAACAAAACGAAAGTTATGCTTTTTGAAAGAGATGAATCTATGAAAACTGGCAATATTTTGATAGGTGGGGAACACGTGGAAGAAGTGAAAGAATATGTATACTTGGGATCTAAATTTACAAAAGATGGAACATGTGAAAGTGATATTGAAAGGAGATTGAATGCAGGGAATATGATAAATGGTGCCTTACGCGCCTTTATGAATAGCCAAATGGTGTGTCAAAGGGCCAGACTGGCTGTGCATGCAGGAGTGTTGGTGCCAACACTTATGTATGGTAGTGAAAGTTGGGTATGGCAGAAGAATCACAAAAGTAAAATAAATGTAGAGATGAGAGCGTTGAGAAGAAGGAGTGGATTAAAACTGAGCGACAGAGTAAGAAATAGTATAATAAGAGAACGTTGTGGTTTAAAATAAGATTTAGTGACTAAAATTGAAAAAGGTATGCTTAGATGGTTTGGGCATGTAGAGAGAATGAATGAAAGGAGACTGACAAAAAGGATTTATGAGTGACTGAAAGTTGGAAGGGGAAGACCAAGCAAAAGTTCCTGGATCAAATCCAGGACATTTCAAATAAGGCTCAAGTCAAGAGTACTTTAAACCGACGAACCTGTATGAAACGTTTATTGAAAATGAAAGAAGCGAAGGAGATATGCAAGGATCGTGGCAAGTGGAAGGATGTTGTCTCTGCCTACCCCTATGAGAGAGAATGAGGCGTGATGCTATGTATGTGTGTATGTATTTTTATTTCAACTTAATGAATTTTTGGTATAAATCGACTAATGCGGCGTATGAGCCAAACTATCTCTGTGGCCAATTTCTTATTTTATATAAAGAGTTACTTTATTTTTTTATTGTTCTATTTAAAAAAACCTTCTAATATTTTTTACAAATGAAATAATTTTGGTCACCTTCGTTAATTATGGTTTTTATGAATTTATATTTAAGTATGACCCTAACTCCTAGTATCTCTCCGGTTTATCAAAGATGTTATTTAATACACAGACTTAACTTGACTTCCTTACATTGTCATGAAATTAAACTAAAATAAAATTTGAAATTGTAGTAGTATATAGTATATTTTAAGAAGTTCATGCTAGATGGCGTACGAATTGGGTATATATTTTTATATTACTTGTTCTTAATTACGTGACGTTTAAAAAGGATCAGCCTACGTTATTTGCATCTTCGCTCCCTTCCCTAACAATATATTTTATTAACCGCTATGTTTTTAATTAGCAAGGGAAGTAACACGCTTTTTATCTTCCATAAAAAAAATAAAAAGGTTTCTTAATTAAAATGTGTTAGGAGATCTTACCATTAATTTCCTCTGTCATGTTCCAAATTTTAATAAATACTAAGGATGAAATCCTTATAGACTTTCTATTAATTTATTATGAGCTGAAGGTTTGTCTTACGAACGTGTATAAATAGTATTTAATATATTATTTGTTTTTTATATATACTAATGATATTTATTTTGTAATGTGGCTTTAGCTAAATAAACTAAATAAATTAACAATTTGTGAATATATGGGCAGCATTTTGAAGCAACAGTTTCTCGTAATTCACATGTATAATACTGACCCAATGCAGGAATTAAACCTGACATGTTATGATTTGCAGCTTTATCAGGATTATATCTTGACAAACTACATCAACAGCTACGTGCGTTCATTAAAAATGTTTGATAAACAATCAATAAAGCAGTACATTTGCTTAAAAAGCAACGATTTCTTATTAAGCATTTCCACTAAAAACCCACTACCATTTTAGGAAGTAATTATAATATATAAATTATGTTTAAATAATCAACCTTTCACAAGCAATCAATAATATAGTAGAAAAATAAAAAAACTACTATTTTCTTATGCAGCGATGAGTCATTTACGTAGTATATACTATAGTGCACAAGTGTATGTACAAACACAAATTTATTCCTTCAATCACAGTGTTCGATGAGAACCCAACATTTTGAATTCACCTGACCCGGGACCTGAACCCAGGACCTCATATCTATACGCGGACAAACAGACGACTAAACCAATGAGGCCAGATGCTTTCACAAAAATAGGCACGTAAACTCCCTATGTCGTAAGATGTATTCCAAAGTCAACGCACGAAATATAACGGTCTTAG
Organism: Elymnias hypermnestra; assembly: GCA_015832385.1. Classification (NCBI taxonomy): domain Eukaryota; kingdom Metazoa; phylum Arthropoda; class Insecta; order Lepidoptera; family Nymphalidae; genus Elymnias; species Elymnias hypermnestra. Next base: position 1,612,540 of record JACTOM010000048.1, on the reverse strand, counting down.
TTTAAATTTGTGAAGTCATTTAAGTAAATGTCCATAAAACTCAACAATTAAACCCATTAGAGCGTATTTTCTCATCAATTCGAAGGTATCGCTTTAAAGATCACTTGCTATAAACGATTCTTTTACTACTCTTGTAAAATATATTTGATTGCTAAAATTAAGAGTTATATTATTTCATATAATCAATCTGTTAAAACTCGTGTTTTTGTAGTAATTAAAATTATATTAGTAATATTTTTATTTAAATTTTATAAAATAGTGACAAATTTCAAAGAAACATCAATTATCACAGTGCCGTCGCAATATATATTGAATAATATTTTATACATACATACATACATACATAATATCACGCCTCATTCCCATAGGGGTAAGCAGAGACAACATCCTTCCACTTGCCACGATCCTTGCATATCTCCTTCGCTTCTTTCATTCTCATTAAACCCCTCATACAAGTTCGTCGGTTTAGAGTACTCTTGACCTGACCCTTATTTAAAATGTCCTGGATTTGGTCCAGGAACGTTCGCCTTGGTCTTCCCCTTCCAACTTTCGCATTCACTCTTGACTCATAAATCCTTTTTGTCAGTCTCCTTTCATTCATTCTCTCTACATGCCCAAACCATCTAAGCATACCTTTCTCAATTTTAGTCACTACGTCTTCTTTTATACCACAACGTTCTCTTATCACACTATTTCTTACTCTGTCACTCAGTTTTAATCCACTCATGCTTCTCAACGCTCTCATCTCTACCGCATTTATTTTACTTTTGTGATTCTTCTGCCATACCCAACTTTCACTACCATACATAAGTGTTGGCACCAACACTCCAGCATGCACTGCCAGTCTAGCCCTTTGAGACACCATCTGGCTATTCATAAAGGCGTGCAGAGCACCATTTACCATATTCCCTGCATTCACTCTCCTTTCAATATCACTTTCACATGTTCCATCTTTTGTAAATTTAGATCCCAAGTATACAAATTCTTTCACCTCTTCCACTTGTTCCCCATCTATCAAAATATTGCCATTCATCATAGATTCATCTCGTTCAAAAAGCATAACTTTCGTTTTGTTTACATTCACTTTCATTCCTTTCCCTTTCAAAGCTTCATTCATAATATTTAGCATCTCCTGTAGCTCATTAGCGGATGACGCAAGTATTACTTGATCATCAGCGTAGAGTAAACATTTGATGAGTAATTCATTCATATTCATATTTTATATATTAGTAATAACATTAACTTATACAGCAAATAAAGTGAAATACACAATTTTAACACAAGAAATAGTATAAACCACCCTACCTGTTTATAGGTTATGTACATACTCGTATAATTGGCGGGACATATGTTTCTTAAATTAACACTAAAAACGACATTAATTCTTATATTATACTATATTAGAGCAAAGTATCATAACGTCGGAAACATTACTAAGTTTCCAAGTTTATGAATTAAAGAATTATGAGAAATATTGTATAAAAGGCAACTAAAAGTATTATCAAAACTACAATACATTTATAAAAATATTGAATTAACTCAATTATTTAACCATCAGTACAATATGTTACTGCCTTATTACATTGTGTAGAGAAAATAATTTTATGGCAACGTTTCTTTTATCTTAATTATGATAATACATTGTTATTAATATGTATTTATAATATTATAATCACTGTTAACTAATGATTCAGTCTATTCAAATTTCACAAAATTATGCATAGTGTGTTTACAAATATTGTAATGTGTAAAGTCGGATATACATTTCCGAAAATAAAGAAAGCTTTGAATTAACTTCATGCTTTTGTTTCCATCCAGCTAAGGAAACTGCGATTGGAGGTGCATTACCGATAAAATCTCCATCATCTTCATACTAGTTTACTCTAATACTGGCTAAATCAGATTTTTATTCCTTTTGGCACAGTCTACGAATACTTTGGAAAACCTGGACTGTCCCCTTATTTTCAAAAAAAATATCTTTAAATTAGCAGTTCTTATTTTTATATGGCGCTTCATTTTATTTATAATTTTAGATGACAAAGTCCTTCGTCCTTAAGTTGTGTGGAAATTATTTTATTTTATTGCAATTTATTAATACAACATGGTAAATTAATTTATTAGCAGAACAAAACTTTCATTTCACCTTCATGAATAAAAACTGATTTTTTAACGCTGGGAAATCTCGGGAGGGTATGCCGGGTTATGCTGAACTTATACTAGCTCAAAGCTACCGACACTCCGACATCACTCGATGATGGGTTAACAAGAACCCGATTGACAGACAATCGCAACCCTACCAGTGATTTATCCATTTTGTATCCGGCTCAATCCGGTCCAAACGACTAATACCGGCTCTGAAAGTGGTTTGCCTCTAGCACCTTGCAAGATACCAGCCGCCTCGCGGGACTTTTCCTTGTTTGGCAACGGACCCCGCATCCGTTACGCAGAGGTCACCACTAAGAAGAGAAACCCTCGCCTCTTTCTCAAACTTTTACGAAAGGTCGCAGCAGCCACGTCCTTCTCCCTCAACCATTTCGTCATCTCAGTCGCACACCATTCTCTTTTGTTGCTCACCATAATTTCCTTCAGTTGGCCATCAAGGCGGTCTAGACCATTCTTTGCCACCAACTTTCTTTCGCTGATTGTAGTGGGGATTCACCCCGAAGCCATGCTCCCGTCCTTCTCTAAAGAACATTTTCTCTAAGCACTTGCGAGGCACCTTTCTGTCCGTCCAAGAGAGGTGTGCCAACTAAAACACACGCTGCATCCCCGGTTGTTGTGATGACTCACTACGGATGAAGACACCATAACTTCTTTCCAAGTAACGAAAACTCTAAAAATTATTTCAACCTTTTCCAATTTTCCTATGTAGTAAACAGTTTAAACTAAAAACTAACTTAAAACTTATCAAATGTTAGAACATGAAAAATTTTAACTTAAAACGAGAACAAAAATATACTCGTATATTTACATATAATCTGTACCTATATATATTATATAGGTACAGATTAAGGAGTTTATATTTTATTTGTAAAGATTAAATACAGTATTATTCAGAAACAAATTTCTATACAATGTTTATCGTAACCAAATACAACATATCTCCCCCTTAGAGAATATTCACACCGATGGAATAATGCAATATATATTCTAATATCCCTATTATTAATGCATAGGGTGCTGAAGCTTGTTTATAACAATAAGCTATAATTTATTTAATCTATATTGCAACCATTTTTTAGTGATGACATAAATGAACTTACTGAAATTACTGATAATCTTGATAATTTTTTAAATAAATTACTGATTTTGCTATATCGCTATTCTTTCACATAATTTCTATACATATAGTATTAAGCAAATTCAAAAATTATACTGTTTACAGAAAACAATGATTAAAATTTAAAAAAAAACAAGCCATAATATATAACGTTTTTTTAATTTATATGAACAAATAAATACCTTATTTTGTATTTACTTAAACGCTAACAATTTAAGATGCCTTATATTTCCTTATTTACCATATTTAGAAAAAAGAGTTTTCTAAATTCGCCCTACCGGGGATCAAACCCGAGGCCTCTGCTAGCAAAGCGAGTACCCGCACCACTGCGCCAACGAAGCCGTCACATGTTTGTTACACAGGATTTAACAATTTTTTTGAAGTGATACTACTCTGGCACTTTAGGAAAAATATATATACTCGTACTTACACAATACTTACATAAGTAACATTGTGTTACGCGATGTACGTACGTGTGAGTATGTAAATACTTACACATAAGATATCTATACTAATATTATAAACAGGAAACATTTGTGTTTTTGTGTGTATGTTTGTTACGTATTCACACAAAAACCACTAGACCGATTTGAAAATTCTTTTTCACCATTAGAAAGCTGCATTTTCACGGAGCGACATAGGTTACATTACATTCTTAAAAAAAAATAGGGGTCCTTAAGAAAAATTCATTAATTTAACCCGAGGTTTGAAACAAAAATCTGTTGAAACATAAAACTATTGAAGATAGAACAAGAAACTGTACTGCAATATTATAGAACGTATTAATATCTATAAAAAGGTTCGCGATACCATATGTCCAACTACTGATGTAGAAAAAAATTATATTATATAATTTAATACAAGATAAGCCAAAGAAGTTTTGCGTCCCCCACGTACGTATAAAAAATTGAGCATATCAGTGTTGATTTACAATTTTCTTATTTTTCCACATTTAAGCTTTCTTCTACATTTATGCTTGGGTTTCGACTATACTTTACAAATAATACCTCATGTTCTGAGACTTTGGTCGGTCGCCCCAGATATACTTGTTCAGGATTTTTAGGTAGCTCTGTTAAAACATATATGAGAGTTTTTTCTTCTACAGGCGAATATTTGTTATACAAAAATTCTTTTTTCTGTTCTGTTGGAATTTTTATGAAAATGATTTTATGTACTTTCTTGGCTGGTTGTAAAGACAATTGTATTGGTGGCTGCTCAAACTCGGGTGGTGGAACATGGAAGGTAATACTTTTAGTTATCCCCGGTGTTGCAATATTATCGTTAATAGTATTTATTTGACGATTTTGTAAATTTAGTCCTTGAAATTTAAACAATGGATTGTTTTCTAAAGATATTTCTTGAGGTTGTATATGATTATTAAGAGTTATTAGATTATCGGCCTGTGGAATCTGTTTATGATATAGGTGTTGAACATCTAAACTCAAAGAAGATAATTTATGACTACTCTCAATTGTTCCGCCAATATTAACGTCATTCAAAATAGTTTGTCCACTATTTTCGTCATTTAAAACGTGAGGCAGGGCGTTTAAAGAACTTATTATTGGCAATTCAATGGATTTAATTATATCCTTAACATTGAATTGATCACTTTGTGCAAACGCGTTTAGCGGTTGATTATCAGGAATACTTTTAGGCAACAACACATTGTTCTCAATAGGAGCGTGTTTATTAAGTATATTTATTATAGGTGGCAAGCTACTGTGTCTTCCTAAATGACCTGGAACATTTTGCACATTTAATGGTACGTTGTTTAAAGTCTGAATTAACTTATTATTTTGTAAAGGAATAGATGGTATTTTATACTCTCCGATTATAGAACTTAGTGGTAATGTACGCAAAATATTAGCCCCTACATTATTCATACTAATACTGTCACTATTAGTATTCAAGACAGTTGGAAACAAAATTGGGTGAGACTGATTGTTATTTATGGCTAAGGTTTGTTGTACTTGTTTAATTGCACTCTCTACTGTATTGCAGTCTGTCTGGTCCTTTTCATCACTTTTGTGCCGTTTTAAATATTCATAATCTTCGTGTGCTATAGAATAAGATATTGTTTTATGGTCCTGGTTAGTTTCTGTGATTTTGCTGCTTTTATCCTGAGTAATTCCAATTGGTAGCTCATATGGTTCACCTGGCCTTGGATAATCGTAGCCTCCTTGTACACTCTGAATGGCAATCATAGCATTGACAACCTATAATGATTCAATCAATTTGTGTGAGTGTTTTAAATGAAATCTTTATTTTCATTACTATAAAGTCTGACTCCACTTACCATAAAGCACCACATTTTTAACTTGTCAGCTTAAATATTTCAGATGAAATAATATAAAAACCTTCGCCTTCGACGCTATATATATAACTTTCTCTTAAGTTACTACTATTATAGATTTATGTGTAAATAATTTAGCATAAAATATGCATCCGATTCTAAAATATTCCATCTAATTTAGACCTGGGATATATTAAATAAACGCGATCCGCTAATTAAATGTTATCACCCAATCCTGATTCAATTTCATCACTCTGGAAAAAAAATATCTAAAGCCCACGACTTATTTAGTGCATGTTTGAGGAAAATTTTAATTTTAAAAATGCTTCGATTTCAAAGAAACGTATGACTGCAAACGGACAGTTTATTATTACATTTATTGATTTGTAATATGTTTTTAATATCATAGGTGTCAAGGTACATTTGTGAAATTACAAAGAAAGATAAAAGTTTTATAAATTGCCTCTGATAAAATATTGAATACAGTGTACAATTAGAAAATTAGTTTTTAAGAGGATCCGCTTTTATTTCGTGGCTAATACCCGACTTCAAATGGTGCGAGACGAGCATTTGAGTACCAGACGGTTTAATCTGACTTTATGTTCGAACGTTGACATGGCTTGAATAAAAAGTTTGAGTAGACATTTGTAAAAAACATCGCATTTTTTCTTGTTGCAAAAAAAGTAGAAAGAGTTTACTTTTTTATATAAGCTTGTGCAAATATAAACCAACTAAATCAACGTATTCCCAACATTAACAGAAAATTAACTTTTAAGGGAAGAGAAATATTAATTCAATATGCCTACTTTAATAATTGTCACATCTCCTTTAGTATATAATTTTTATAACTTGTTTCTAATACGCTAATCGCTCGCGTATTTTTCATGCCGTAACCTTAAAATGACAAACATATTAACATAATGATTTAAATTGTAAATATTTCCTAAATTTTATGGTGGATAGGGAGATCAATGTTAACATCAGCATAGTTATATAAGATTTTAATTTCTATGGTATAAAATGTAGACTCGATGTTATAACCCAATTGATGACGTATATTATAAAACATATAAAATTTGCGAATATATATAAAACAATTATTTTATCCTTGTCAAAAATATGTTAAATTTAGCAGTTGGACGTAAATTTTTTGATACAGTTTCTATTAAGTTGATCGCATCATTGCCATGATGAAAATACATACATACATTCATAGCATCACGCCTCATTCCTATAGGGGTAGGCAGAGACCAGGTCCTTCCACTTCCCACAATCCTTGCATATCTCCTTCGCTTCTTTCATTCTCTTTAAACCTTTCATACAAGTTCGTCGGTTTAGAGTAATCTTGACTTGGTCCTTGTTTAAAATGTCCTGGATTTGGTCCAGAAACGTTCGCCTTGGTCGTCCCCTTTCGACTTTCCCATTCACTCTTGACTCATAAATCCTTTTTGTCAGTCTCCTTTCATTCATTCTCCTTTCTCGATTTTAGTCAATGCATCTTCTTTTATACCACAACGTAAATACACTCAACAATTACATGCCTTTTAATGCCTGCAAATAATAAACTTACCGTAACTTAAACATTAAAGTATATACTAGTAGAATACAAACAAATACACAAGTGGCAAATGTAAACAATACAAAGTTAGGAATACGATGCCATACTCAGTGAGCTCGCCAACATTGAGTGGCAGCGGTTATTGGAAGCTTTATTCAATAAGCGACAAGAATTCTAAAGCCAAATGCCAAGATTGTTTTATGACAACAAATAATCAAACTTTTAGCCATTTAAAAAATCGTTCTTACTTACGTAAGGTTCAATACAATTAGTCGGTAATATTAATTTTAAAACCTTATAATATTATTTAAAGCTGGCGAAAAATGTGAGAATGGAAAAGCTTGGCCGGTGAGAATATTTTGGAAGGTGAAAAAAGAGATAATAGAAAGAAAGAAGATTGTCAGGGGGATTATGAAAAAACGAGCTAGAGATAGGAAGTTAGATGGAAAAGCGAAATAATTGTAATAAGTAAAGTTAAATTGGAAAATATATTGTAAAATGCTGAGTTGGAGTTTTATTGGCGTGGCTGTCCTTATACCTGATAAAATCTAGGAAAGGCAGCTGATATTTATGATTCGTTAAGATGGTATTTGATAGAGGGAAATATTGCAAGGGAACATTAATAATATAAAGCTTGAGCCAAGAGCGTCGCCAGTCCAATAGTATAATTATAATTTTTTGAAACAAGATAACATATAGGTAGTATTTTACTTGTGGTTTAATAAATCTACATTTATTCATTTGGTTATTGATTAATTTGGAATCTATATTGATTTGGTGCTTATAATAATTATTTTTTTCCATTTAGTAAGACTGTTTCAGTTTCAAATGCTTAAAATAGTTAACATCCAAAATATGGGTAACTAAGTTAATTACCGAAACTAGCTAATTTTATAGATTTATTTTTACAATGTTTCTATCGTCATTTAATTGTCTTCACGGCATATTTTGCGAGCGTTTTATTAGCTATACTTTTGTAGATAAGATTAAATTGTACGATATTCACACATTCAATGAAATTAATGCCCTTAATAATGAATTAATTGAGATCCTAGTAGTGTCATGCGTGGATTCTCGTTCAGAGAATTCACGGATTTGAGTCCTGGATGAACAACACTTATGTTTCTTTTTATAAATTCACGTTCTTGATTGTTCTTTTCAGTGCATCATTGTGTTTTTCGGTGAGAGAGAACATCGTGAGAAAATCTGCGGATTCCTGGAGCGATTCTGGGGTACCTGTAGCCTACCAACTCGCAGTGGAACAACGTGGTCGGTCTATGCTCTCCAAGCCCTCTCTTATGAGGAAGGAGGCCTGTGCCCAGCTGTGGGACGTTAATGGGCTCCTACTTACCGTACCTTTTACCTTATTAAAAATTTCCTCTCCTGTTATATGTTAATCCACAATGATCAATATAAATAAAGGAAATCATATAATAAATATTAATATTTGAACTTCTTTTATAATGCAACAAAGACTTTTTATCTCTCTCTACCTACAAGGACTTCCATTGGAAAGCGTATTAGTATTTAATAATAACTAATGCAATTCTTTTTTGTTGCAGTTACTGAAAAGGAGATAAGACTCTGGTGAGTGTTTACTTCTATTTATACTACTATATTAGGCTCTTTTTACTGATATTTGTGTTTCATCTCTTTTAAGACAAATTTTATATGCATTAAGTAATAAGTAAATATTACACTTATAGTACTACTAATATAAGATCACGCATAGCAATAAGTTTTTTGATACAAGTTGTATGTAGTATTACTAAACAATTATTGTTTCGAAATAAAAAAAATATAGATGTACTCGATGTAATAAAATTATATTTTACTTTTTCAGGCATAAAGGCTTTCTGAAAGACTGCCCTAATGGCTTGTTGACGGAGCAGGTACGAGTCATGTTATATTTGGTTATAAATTATCAAAAAAAAAAGGTTCGAATTTAAAAAGTTATTTTCCTTTTTTTTAAATTAAGTTTTCTCACTACTAGGTCATGATTAGGCAACACGGAAATTAAAAACTTTAAGGAAGTGTCTCCTTATATTAATTTCATTACCATCATATACAGGCAGGTAGAGACGATTTATAGTTGTGTGTGTGTGTGTGTGTGTGTGTGTGTGTGTGTTTGTACTTTTTACGTATTCAGGGCTAGCTGTACTACCCTGGTAAGTCGGACTCGGATTGCCACTGCCGACTAAAAAACCTCATCCTTGTTCAGTCTTTTCTATGCAGCGTAGTTCCTGGAGGACTTGCGTCGCGAATAAGTTTATTGCCTCCCAGGCCTCTTTCGATGCCGTCATATCTCTTATTTGAGATTCCGGCCTGCTTCTTCCCTTTAGGGTATTTTCCCAAGCACTGCGCGTTGCGCTAAAGCGAGGACACATAAATAATACGTGCTCAGCATCTTCGTTGACTGCGGGACAAGAAGGGCATTTAGGACAGGTCTTAAGCTTGTATTTATGAAGATATTCACGAAAGCACCCATGTCCTGACAGCATTTGTGTCAGATAATAGTTAACCTCTCCATGTTTGCGGTTTAACCATACGTTTAGCTTCGGTATAAGGCGGTACGTCCACCGGCCATTCACCGACTCGTCCCACCGTTTTTGCCATCGCCGAATGCTATTTCGGCGTTCTGGTGTTTTTAGTTCGTCATAGCTCAGAGTACTTATATCTTTTCGCCGGTAAAAGGCTCTCCGTTCTAGAGCAAGTACTCAATAGGTAACATCCCAGCGATAACGCATGCTGCGTCGTCAGATACAGTGCGAAAAGCACTGGCAACTCTCAGGGCACTCAATCGGTATATTGGGACTAGGTTTCGTCGTGTTGCCTGTTTATGGACTGTATCAGCCCATATGGAGATTCCATATGTGAGGACAGATGTGACCATTGATGATAATAGTATTCTCCTATTCTGTTTTGGGCCTCCTATGTTTGGCATCAGCCGTGATAGGATCGTTCTTACCATCGATGCTTTGGCACTTACATGTTCTCCTGTTGCTTGACATTTATTCTTGGCTGGACAAACTCCTGAAGCTCACTAATAAGCTTCTGGAGATGTTCCCATGCTTGCATTCTCTTCGTGTCAGCGCTTGCGTCTGTGGCTTCTTGTTGGGCATCTTGCCCACTTTTTTCTCCTATCTTTCAATTACTTTGTTTTAGATTTGTAGTTTTCTTCATTGCGGTCCCACGAGTACCTAGGGAAATAATAGTCCACTCCAACAGAGCCCCGGATTGTTGAAGTAAGGCCACTTAGTATACCTGGGGTGGGACCTGGTGCCCCAGGGGGAAACCGTTAACGAGGTCACTACCCCGACGCCTATTCTCGGGCACGGTTATCTTTACATCTTTTATCTGAGGGTGGTGTGTCTGTGTCCACGGGAGCTATTTTATTTCACCCCCACCCTCTGCTCAATGAGAACAGCGAGCATCCTCCTATCCGCACGAGGAGACGCGCCCGGTTGCAATGACACCTCTGCGCCGTGTGTGTGTGTGTGTTTCTCTGTCTCTCTCTCTCTCTCTCTGTCTCTCTCTCTCTCTCTCTCTCTCTCTCTCTCTGTGTGTGTGTGTGTGTGTGTGTGTGTGTGTGTGTGTGTGTGTGTGTGTGTGTGTGTGTGTGTGTGCATACAAGACAAATTTTTCTTTTAATTACCTTGAACCATTACACGCTTAGACATTTTCTAAAATTTCTTCTGCCGGAGCTCCAACTCATCTCCACTGCTAGCAAAATGTAGCCAGCAATAACTTCACTTAATACTTACAAAAAAAGTATAAACTATTTCCTAGTTCAGAATTCATTTACTACTTTGAGTATTTGTTATCTTCTCGCTCTTCCTTTATATTTGTTTTATTAATAGCACACCCGCACAAATAATAATAAACATGTTAATAAATAAAAATATATGTGTTGCAGGGCTTCATTAAGATCTACAAACAGTTCTTCCCTCAAGGTGATCCGAGTAAATTTGCTTCGCTTGTATTTCGAGTCTTCGATGAAAACAACGTAAGTGGCCCTCTTTGCAGAGTATTACTTTTATGATAGAACTTATTACTATATAAAAACATGGTGAAAAATAAGTGACGAACCTAATATTTGCCAAACTTGAATTTTTATACATATTCCAAAGCCGTAAAGTCACACATATCGCTGATATGGAGGAATAGTGACACAATTCAAAAAAGCTACAAGCTAAACGAAACCTTTCGATCAACCAATGACATAATAAAATTTTATGGTGCCGCACTGTTATTACTGCCGATTTAAACTTTATTTATGAATACAAAAAAATAGACTCTTTTGGATTCTGTTGGGTCGTTTATAAAAATTTTGCATAACATAATTATTCATCCAAAGCAGCGATATATAAAAACACCATTTTAATTTTAAGAATCAAATTCTCGAAAGGTAAAAAAAATGTAATGAGATATTCAACGAAATTACAAATTGTGTATATATGATGGACTATTCGTACATTTAATATCTATAATTAAAAGTTTGTTAGGTTATGACTAAGCTACTAAAAGCACTGAAACGTCAATGCATCTATTTAAAATATTTTCCATAAGTTTTACTGAAGGTGGCGAAGGCAATATTTTTAAATTTATTTGAAGTTATTATCTTTCGATACCTATTATGTACCATTAACATGATACCATTAACATGATACCATTAACATGATACCATTATATTAAGGGTCTTGTCGCGAATTGGAGCTTCAAGTAACGTCAATGATACGTAAACAAAAATAAAAATATTAGAGTTACTTATACGACTTCGTCTGCTTGGAATGTTTTTTGGATGGCATTTTCATTAATTTAGGCAAATTGTCTTACATATAAGAAACATAGGTATATCCCCCAACTACCCTTGCGGGTGGAATTTCGTGAAATCAGTTCTTAGCTGACCACTACTCGGCAAAAGGAATATTCTTACCAAATTTCAAGTCTCTCTACGCCTTATGGTTCCAGAGATACCGTGATGAGTCAATAGATACCTGGATAAGTCTTTTACATATATAGATAAGGCAAAACAAGGAAATAAGTGAAGTAAGGCCTTCATATAATTTGTGATCCATAATTTCGACGGCTTCGCTGGCGCAATGATGCCAGCACTTGCTTCGCCAGCAGAGGTCCTTAGCCCGATTCCTGGCAGGACAATTTTAAGGAGTTCAATTTTCTCATTTGTCTGAGTCTGGAATAATGGAAATCGTCGACCGATGCTATCTATTATCCTATTAACAAACAGACGATGAGTAAATTACCACGGTAGCACGAATCCATCTTAAATAGTCTCATCACTTACCATCAAGTGAGATTACAATCAAGCGCTAACCTATAAGCAATAAAAAAAACTGACTGACTTTACGGAATCATTCAAGTCAAAAGTCGGTTACTGTAAATTAAAAAACTATCAGTATCGACTTCATAAAAAGTTTAGTGCAGTAGTACAGTGAGTCTATAAATAAGTTGTTACTTTGATTTTGGCTACTTTATATGATTTTCTGCGTCAATATTATATATTATGACAAATTTAATGAATATGTTTGAAGCATATCTTTACAAAAGACCCGTCAAACGAAACGAAAGTGAAACCCTTCGCGTTTCAAACTATATTAACTTCTATTTAAATAGCTTAAATGGTTAATTAAAACTTTGATTATTGGTTCTTTATCTTAATTTTGTTGTAGGACGGGTCTATCGAGTTCGAAGAGTTTATACGAGCTCTCTCGGTGACGTCACGTGGCAATCTAGATGAAAAGTTACATTGTAAGTATAAAAGACACAATGCTTTATATGTTGGCAGAACATCAAAATCTTATTCATAAAATAAAACATTTTCGAATATGATTTTACAAACTATATAACATATAGATGATGCGAAGTCGAAGCGGCTATTATTGAAGTAAATTTTTTACGGATGAAACGTGTGATTAGCGTCACGAAGATGTGCAGCGTTCATTATACTAATTCATTTGAAAGTTAGGTAGTTTTAATCTTTACAAAAAACATGTGGCATTTTAATTTGCCACTCATTTCTCTTTTCTAAGTTATAGATTCCAAAATAAAATATAATTAATAATTTCTAAACTGACAAAGGCTTCGATTCGGTGGAAACATGGGCCGTATTGAAATCTTTGCAGAGATGCCGAATTGACCACAGCTACATGCACGTGTTGAAGTGCTTGTACGAAAACGCCACCATGTCAGTCCGTATACAGGACCAAAGCACAGAGTCTATCCAACTGCAGCGTAGAGTGCGAAAGGGAGATGTTATCTGCCCGAAGCTCTTTACTGCGGCGTTGGAGGCTTATGGAGTGGAACGGACTGGGCATCAACATCAATGGCGAGTACATCACTCATCTACAGTTTGCCGATGACGTGGTCATTATGGCAGAGACTCTAGAAGATCTCAATGCAATGCCCGATGACCTCGGCAGAGCTTCTCAACAGGTGGGCCTAAAAATGAACATGGATATGACAAAAGTTATGTCCAATATCCATGTTTCGCTCCACCCAGTCATCGTTGAGAACTCAGCACTCGAAATTGTTGACGAGTACACATACGTGGGACACATAGTCCAGCTAGGTAGGTCCAATTGCGACAGAGAGGTTAACCGTTGAATTCAACTCGGTTGGGCAGCGTTCGAAAAATTACGGCAGATCTTTTCGTCCAATATCCCTCAGTGACTGAAGACAGCTCTTCGAACAGTGCGTGTTGCCAGTGATGACTTACGGCTCCGAAACGTGGTCGCTGACTATGGGCCTCATACCAAAGCTCAGAGTTACTCAGCGTGCGATGGAGAGGGGTATGCTCGGAGTTTCTCTACGCCACCAAATCAGAAATGAAGAGATCCGAAGCAGAACCAAAGTCACGGACATAGCCCTACGAATCGCAAACCTGAAGTGGCAATGGGGCACATAGTCCGACGGACCGATGGACGTTGGGGCCCGAAAGTGCTGGAGTGGCGACCCCGCACCGGGCGGCGCAGTGCAGGGAGACCCCCCACAAGGTGGACCGACGACAAAGAGGGTCGCTAGTAACCGCTGGAGCCACGCAGCGCAAAATCGGGCCTTGTGGATATTATTACGAGAGACCTTGACGTGATCATTACGTGAGATGTCCAGCAGTGGACGTCCATCGGTTGAAGTGACGACTTCGACGAAACTGACAAAAAACATGTGGCATTTTTATTTACAATTCTTCATTTGTGATTTCAATAAATTATTTATATTAATTTTCGACACTTTTAATATTTTAATGACAATTAAATTCTCATTGAATTCCTAATATATCTTCCTTTTTCCTTCCGTCTAAGTCTCGCAAATCTAAACTTTTAGATTTGTATAAATATAAACAAGACTTAAAAATTAGTTTACCAAAGAAGTTTCAGTTCTAACATGTGTACTTTGTACACACGCACTTTTATTGTTTTTAATGTCTATAATATAATTTCAGGGGCTTTTCGTTTGTATGATGTCGACAACGATGGATATATAACGCGCGATGAAATGTACAACATAGTGGATGCTATCTACCAGATGGTGGTAAGGCATTCAATTTAATAAACAATCTATCGAACGGGTTCAGTTCGCATATTTTTATCTGTATACGTTTCTATAACAAACCCCAAAAAAGCATTCTAGAGATTCACTTGAGTAATTTAAAAACTTTATGAAGAAAATAAATAAATTGTTATTTATAAATAAATAAATATAGTCTTAAATAGTTAAATTTCAATATGAATTTATTTCTTTAGTTCTTTAATTTTCATGTTAAATAAATATTTATTTAGTAGTAAATTGATAAACTTAAAAGGCTAATTGAAAAATCCTACTTATACTTAGACGATAAAAAAGTGAATGTGTTGCTCTAAGCTAATATAGAATAAATTATAATGACATTGTATTGCTGATGATAAAAAAGTGACACGAGACTGAGTTTGTTGTGGATTCTTCTCAGAACAGGGCGCGAAGGAACTCTCGTAAATGTAGATAATAAGTTGTTCTTTAATATCATCATAAATAATATATGGAAAAAAACTATTAATGTCACTAATTACTTTTCTTCAAAATTTTTATTGATTGGACATCGGATCTTTAGAGTTGTTTTATTCCGCAACTTTAACAAAACTTTGTTATAATTATCTATAATAAAATCTTGACATTTGTGACAAGCAAGCAAAAAACATATAATATAACATATTTTTTATCACAAATATTGTTTGAAATAAAATTATAAATATTGCGTCTTCTCAATATTTTTTACTCCACATTAGATACCCTATTTTAATCCGAACCTGGTATTTTTATTTGAACCAACAGATCAGCGAACACAACCCTTGGAATTTATTGGACGTTCGGTCCTTAATTACGCAATAATCAATTAGCAAAAACATATAGGATACTTTTTCCAGACAAATAAGGTAGATTAAGGACTTGTTGTCACACGCCATACAGTTGCCGCTGCTGCAGCAGCAGTTTTTGGTTTAACATGGATAGCTGTAGTATCTATTTCTTTCTGAATGGAATGTAGACGTAGGTGAAATCATGGACAGAAGATAAATACTACCAAACCAAACAATTGTAATGCTTATTTTATTTCTTTTAGGGACAAACACCGCAACCGGAGGACGAGAACACACCGCAAAAACGTGTTGACAAGATATTCGATCAAATGGACAAAAATCACGACGACCGTCTTACTCTCGAGGAGTTCCGCGAAGGGAGCAAGGCTGACCCCCGCATTGTTCAAGCTCTATCTCTTGGGGGTGATTAATCGACGGTTATCCTCTCGCCGGATTTCACATTTACTTCTGATTCTGAATCATAAACCTTTTTAATTCTTCTGCCCGCTATTTTTTCTACGATGCATCAAAGTATCAATATTTTATAATAATGCCACTTTGATCTTATTAAAACAAATTATTTATTATGCTTAATATTTGCCAATATGAATTCATAAGAGTGCGAGATAGTTTGATATATCTGATTGATAACAAATCTGCGATATGTATCAAGATCTGATTAACAAAATAAAAGATAATACGTGATTTGCGTATATAACAAAGGGCTCGGTAAAATAGATAGATCTATTATAAATGGGACTAAATGAATTAAAGTAAAAATTTATTTTCATTTTCAATTAGTATTCAATATGAATAACAGAGGGTCATATTTAGATTGAACTACATGGAATTATGTCAAATGTACGTCCTCTTTACACGAATAAAAGTCCAAACAAACGACCTCTATATTTAAAAGTAATTTCTATTAATTTTGGACTTACAAATGCACTCAATGCAAGTGTTCTTCAATCTCAGTATATTAAAAAGTGTTATCCGACAGCATTGATCATTACGAAAAGATTACGATGCAAGCAAGCATATTTTATCTGTATTACTTGATGCTGCAGATTGAAAAACTGTCAAATGGTTTAGACCTATTTAAAAAGCTTGGGATGGATAAAACCTCGCTTTAAATTTCATGTTGGCAAATAGTCCTGAAACTAATAATTAAAATATCTAATCGCACTATTTTTTATGTTATTTATTTACTTAAGATACCATGTATCCTGTGAGAAAAATCCGCGAGAGAGTATAACAGTTAGGTAAAAAAGCCATTAAGATTCACACGTCATTAGAATTTTGTCACTGGGTTCTATATGTAAGCAGCATGGGTTCACAACTTGAGAATATCGCCGATAGAAGCTATAGCAACGAAATCTATGTTAAACTTAAAACTGGTAAAAGACAAATAACATATTATGCTCTTTGGGTGTTGGACGTGAGCGCTTTAAAATAATAAAAAAAACATCTGAATCACGAAAGTGAATAGCAAATTCCGTCATATTCTAATACATATGCTTCATTTTTTGCGTGCAGCTAAGCGTCACAAATATCTTGTCAAATTTGGGTTGAAATATTACTATAGAAATGTTGAGTTACCCCACAAGTGGGCTCTCATGAACATTTGTTTAGCATTGTTTCTCAACAACCATGCACTCGTATATGAAAATTATTATAATATCCGTTAAATACACTGTTTTATCATGTATACTAAAATTGCGAAAGGTATTCAACGCACCAAATTGCACCTAAGGTGCCGCTGGGCACTGAAATGAAATACATTTAAACCGGATATTGTGTGGACACTAATATGAAATAACTTCATAAAATAATACTCGATGTGCCCGTGCTGTTTTAGATGTTAAATCATTTAAATGTTACTAATATTCAATATTTCTAATCATTTCAATCCACGTTGCATATGAAGGAACTAACAGACGTACATAATTAGTCCTAAAAATCATCATCACGTTAATGAAATAATCATCTACGAATATTGAATTTTGTCATTGAACAATTTTTCGATATGATTGTTAATTGTTGATTATTATAAGGTTTTTAAGAAATACGCCCATTTATCTAAAGATCTGTATTTTTTGGGACAATATAAATGAAAATTATAAAACTTTGGTGTTGTTAACAAAAATTTTGGGTTTTTACAGCCCAATAATTAAATAATAAATTGTAATTATCACACAGTGGGTTATTTTGTAGCAAAGCCCTGAATTCGTTAATCGTGATGATAAGTATAAATATAACAGAAAATGTTAACGGTGTAAAAAATTGTTACTACATTTTTAAAAATTAATATCAATACAATCCATTCTAATTAGAACAGTAAAACTTTTGGCCGAGTTGAAATAAAAACCTATATTGCTATAATATAAAAATGTGGTAAACAATACGCCTACTATTTAATTCAGTAGATTTTGTAGAGGTTACATCCCTTTTTCTTCGCTTTTCTCTTGGCTATATTTAAAATTAGTAACGTTGAACCTTTTTACACAGTAAAGTTCTCAAATTAAACTTATGTCCAATTATTTTCCAGAAGTCAATTTTGTTATAATTTACTTAAAAAATTAATTGGAAACTAAATTTAACTTTAACACCCACGGTGTAAGATATTCAAAATGTTTTACAATCGTGTATGGAAGTATATAAAAATGACGCTGTAATTATAACAAAATATTCTGCAAATATTTATATATTCCACGAGAACAACTTGCGATTAATATTGACAAAAGTTTAAGAAATATACTACATCGCTATAATTAAGACAAGAAATTGTGTCATTGTGGTAGACAAATGGCGCATACTTGGCATACTCAACAATTTGAAATGATCTTATTATCTAAAGAGAATGAAGCACCAGCTGTTTTCCATACCATGTTTTCAGAATGAATACCTTTGACACAAAAAAATTTAAAAAGCACTTTGAAATTATTTCGCGTCAATTTGTCTCTGAGCATAATATTGGTTTGTAAGTTTAAGGTGCGTTTCCAAAATGAACTAGAGTAGGAAATTGTTTGGGCTGTGCATTTCGTCTAGAATTTAAGTATTTGAAAGTAAAAGGAGATGTTTTACATACCGAACGTTAGCATTCCATAATGTGTAACTTACAAAATTTATAAGGTATGCATTATCTATTTATTGTAAACACTAAAACCGAGTGTTAACGCTATATTATTTGAAATTTCTATAAATCAATAAAACGTTGTTATGATCTAAGTTTGGTATAAACGCAGTATCGAAAAAATATAAAATATTTTGACAATTTTAAATAAAGTTTGCAATGTAACGCGTATTCGATTGATTTCAAAATACAGCGTGGGTATTTTCCTACGTACCAAAAATTAGGTATTCAAAGTTTTGAGAATTTTACCGATCCTTTAGTTTTCAATGACAGCGAACTGAGTTTTAAATTACTATATAATCATTATTGATAAGCGATGTTAAAGTTTAGATAACGTTGGTTTTGCAGAAATACTCCTAATAAACTTAATTTGCCAATCAACTTTTGAATGAGCAACGTCACTGTCAGGTCAATATGGAAAACATTTTAAAAAAGGAGCTCTGTAACACACACGTTATTTAAAATATGTTAGTTGACAATTTCTAAGTATGGTAGATAGTATATATCAATAGGCTTCTATTTATAAAGCTAATTATTAATTGTGGATCTCAATGTTATAGTATCTTTCTCATTTAACTACACAAAATAAAAATTCCAATGTTAAAGGTAGTGATCCTTAGGAAATTGCTACAATATATGCAAAGCTCTGTAACACACACGTTTTAAAAAAACTACTGTAGCAAAAAAACTACGAGATAAACTAATTTTATCAAAAGCTATATGAGTTATATCGATGTGTCCAGATACGTATCCTTTTAATTGTAATGTCTCGGCAAGATTTTTTTTTTATTCATAACAGGCCTGCGCTTGGCTGCAAGCAAACCTGATGTTAAGTGTTGATACAGCTTAGGGTGGACCGCGCTTGCCTAGATGCCTATTCACTCTGCATTTGAAAGTACCCGGATTATAGGAGTCAGGAAACACGGAAGCTGGTAAAGCATTCCACTCCTTATTTCAAGATTACTTTGACATCACTTTCTTTTTACTGAAAACTACTATAGGCTCGAAATTATTATTTACCATAAAGAAAGCTTTTTTTTAAAGCAAAAAATAATTTGGACGCCGTTGTCTTGTTTGGACTTATATGTCATGCGCAAATTCAAGTATCAAGTGCTTTAGGTCTTATTTATTAATTCCCAAGACACTGATCACCACCTTTACAAGGGAATATATTCTAGATCTAGTAATAAGTAAATGTTAGAAATGGTTGAAATCACTAAATCAGTCAAAAATAAATGTTTAGCATTCCAATTACAATTAAATATAACATTTCTAATATCTATATTGATATTTTCTCTGAATCACTGAGTGCATAAACATTATTAGCTAATTTATAAACTATTGAACAAAACCAATATTTCAGTGGCAAAAATTAGCGAAAATATTAAAATATCAGTACATAAAAAAATTACTTGAAGATGAAAAAGTGTAAAATGACATTTTTCTAATTTAAAACTGATAAAGAGCCTGACACAGACGTCTCTGTAGTCAAATATTCAATGATTAATTTAAATGGGTTGACAATTAAATTGAGTTAAAATCTGATGCAGTTATTATTCTCAATAATTATTGTGCCTTTATCAGTACGCAAATAATGTTTATGCTCAACATTAGCAGAGGTAGTTAAGTAGTATTAAGATTATTAAAAACCTTTCTACTCATTCCTTCTCCAGTTCGCTGTTTCAAAGTTTTTATGAAGTAATAACTCTCTATCTCAATGTAAATATCTATCTAGGAATTACTGTTCGCCTACTTTAAACATATTATGATACTATTCACTTTTAATATAATTGATTAATAATAAACGAAATCAAAAAAGAATTCGTATTTTACTTACCTATGAAAAAGAACAGGTGTTCTTACTCATAGGATTCACCCAAAACATGTCCTTCTCATCATGAATATATTGTACATACTGTAAATTTACTAATACAAAGGCTATATTTTTATGGTGTCTATTGTCTCTAACAAAAAAAAGTAACAGAGTAAGTAGCAGCACATTAATGCCCCACTGCTAGTCGCAGGCCTCCTCACTCTTTAGAGAAAGGGTTATTAGAGCATAGACCCACCACGCTGCTCCAATTCTGGCACGCATAGTACACAACACAAATACGTCGGGGCATGGGTAAATGAATCCGATCAAGAAATAAAAACCCGTATATAAATCGCCCGTAAATCATTCAATAAAATGAAAAATATATTGTGTTGTCGCCAAATAAATATAAAGCTCAGATTTAGAATCCTACTATGCTACATCTGGCCAGTTGTTACATACGGATGCAAGGCATTGACCCTGAAAGGGGACACCATAAGACGCCTCGAGGTGTTTGAGGTTTGGTGTTACCGCCGCATGCTTCGTATCAGTTGGACGCAAAAAATTCGCAACGAAACCGATTCGTTCATACCGACGCGCTGGAGTATGCTCCAGCGCGTCGGTATGAACTGAAAACTTATGCATACCATGAAGAGGCGGAAAGTTGAGTTTCTCGGCGACGTACTTAGGCACGATAGGTACGGGTTATTATTATAATTATTATTATTTCGCGGTGGGGCCCACTGAGGCAGCGGATGCACTTCAGCCCTTGTAGATCTTTTGTACGCGCCCCATCCTTTAATCGCCCCTAAATGTACTCAAAAACCCATTCCAGAAGTTTAAGAGTAGGCTTCAGGCTGGATACGTTAAAGTCTTCTGGTTGCGGATAGGCCACTCATTGTACCCCATTAGTCGCAGTAGCGACGCTGTCGGCGTCGATCGGAAGGCCCCCGTGATCGCAATGCACGCTACGCGTTGTACACTGACGAGTGCCGTTTTACATGTCACTAGTTTAGTTCTGGGCCACTATACAATGGCCCCATACCAGTTATCACTTGCAGCACGATAAATTCGTATATCCATTTGACGACCTTTGGTTTTATTCCCCAAGTCCTCCCGTAGCTCGACCGACACATTGCCAATACTCTGTAGGCCTTACTTAATGTCTTGACTACGTGTGATGCCCATGTTAGGCGTTGATCTAGGGTTACTCCTAGATATTTCACCTCCATGGTCCATTCTAGTTTGCGCCCATAGAGCTCCGGGCTGGTTAGCCCAGTCAGCTCTATTTTCCTTGTGAAATTAATCACAGCTGCCTTGTCCGGGTTGATGTTGAGATGATTCTTTATACACCAAACTTCAACTCTCTTTAAGGCCCTTTGTAGTACTTCTGATACTATGGATTGGACTTTACCACTTGTAAGTACCACAAAGTCATCAGCATAAACTACTGTAAGAAGAGGTCCTTTGTTCAGATCCGTGATCTGTGAGTCCACTACTAGGGACCACAGCAGTGGTGATAAAATACCACCTTGTGGACATCCCCTAGTTGTGATTGCTGAGAAATTGTCTCCTAGTAGAGTGGATTTAATAAGTCGGCCTTTTAACATGCATTGTATCCATCTTGATATAGTAATTGGTATACCATGCTTTTCTGCAGCAGCTTTGATTGAGTCAAAGGTGGTGCGATTAAAAGCTCCCTCGATGTCAAGGAAAGCCGCTAAACATATTTCTTTGTGCTCCATTGCGCCCTCAGCTTTTGCTACTACATAATGAAGAGCAGTCTCGGTAGATTTTCCCGTTTGATAGGCACAATGCATTGTGTGTAGGTGGTACATTTTAAGTGGTACCTCTCTAACATAATAGTCTACTAACTTCTCCGGTTTTTAAGAAGAAGGACTGTAGACTAATGGGTCTGTAAGACTTTCGATGTTCGTAATCAGTTTTACCTGGTTTAGCTATGTATATTACCCTTACTTGCCTCCAGATACTCGGTATATATTCAAAGGCAATGCTGGCTCTATAAAGCCTGCATAGGTGCGATATTATAGTCTCGGCACCCTTTTGTAGTATTATTGGATATATTTCATCTAATCTTGGAGCTTCATAGGGTTTGAAGTTGTCTATTGCCCATTTCACCCTTTTTTCGCATATTTTTTCATTTGCGATGTCCCAGTCAACCCTGGCAGTCTTGCTGGTCTGTTTTACTGAAATGGGATCATCCTCGTGTTCCGTTATGATTTTGCATCCGGGGAAGTGGGTTTGATACATTACGTGTGGTGTGTCTCTCCCACTCTCAGTTAGGACGCCTTTGTCGTCTCTTACCGTTGTTAGCGGGTTGATCTTGGTAGTCAGCAACGCCTTGGCGAGCCTCATCCCTTCAGGCAGTGTTTCAATGCCTTCGCATTGCTTCCGCCACCCTTTGCGCTTTACCTTTCTCGCCTCTAGGTTGTATTTGGTTAGTGCCCTTGCATACTCGGTAAAGTCATTCTGAGCTTTACGTCGTCTCTCTCCAAGTTTGGTATCGAGTTCAGCTCACCTTTGGTCCCTCCGAGGTTCACTTTTAAACTTACGTGGAATGAGGCCCAATCCGTGTCCCTCGGGTTTCTTTTGAGAACAGCTTCCTTTATTTGTTCATTAGCATACTCAAAGCATACGTATTTATGATCAGATAATGTGACTTTATCTGATACATGCCATTTACTTACCTTTGAGACAGTCCTGTTTGATGCTAGAGTAATGTCAATTACTTCTGCTCTCCTTGCGTTTCTGAACGTAGGTTGAACGCCCTTGTTGAGTATTTGAAGTGATGTACTTATCAAGTACTCCATCATCTTCACTCCCCTTGGATTGTTATCCGAGCTTCCCCAGACAACATGGTGAGCAGTAGCGTCGATGTGGTTCTGTTCCACCCGAGTATCAACCACCTTCCACTCACTCGTTATTACTCGGGGGTTAAACTTTGGTAAGAACAAGCAGAATCTGCTGTTTCATTTAGGAACACGTTTCTTGTCTTCCACGCAATTTTAATTTTAACTGGTTTTGAAAGATCTTTGGCTTCTATTACTTTAAGAGTAATGCCAGCTACCGACTTCCAGTTAGTTTCTTTAGCCAGTTAGCTGCTGCCACACCATCACATGTGACTTACAGCGCCCCGGCTATGACCTTGGTTGTGTCTATGCTTGGCCAGGGTTCTGGGGTTTCCTGGAGCATGCCTATTAGGATGCCCTAGATTTCCCGCACCATTTCCTGGCCAATCACGACCTCTGGGAACTTGTCCGTAATTATGGTCATCTTAATCTCAGTAAGTGCCTGCCGATAGGAGAGATTCGTTTTGACTCTCTTGGCGTCACCTCCAGGATTAGCAGCCTGTCCACTTATCTCCCTTTCGCGTTTAGACGCCCCCTTTGCCGGTTCGCTGTCTATCGCCTTTTGTCTTGCTATTGCTCTCTTTCTCTTTTGAGAGCCACTTAACTGTTGCTTTCTGCCCCGAGGTCCGGAAGCAGGTCCAAGTTCTCCGTATGATGCATATCATACGAAACTTGGACCTCCTTCCGTTTCAGCGGTCCTCCTTAGCCCAGCAGCGGAATCAGCCCCAAAAGGGGATCCTCCTCCACCTGACCCAGGAAGCCCGCGTCCTCGGGCTTCAGTCGTCAGAGCGCCACTATCTGGGACCGGTTGTGGTGCCATGCCGGTCCGGCAGCCGCCCTCCCGATCGCCCGCTGCCCATAGGGTTTGCGGACGACGAACCAGGCCTGCACAGCCCAGCCTGGCTTCCACTAGCCACCGAAAGCCATAGACGTGCCCTTTCGGGTTTCGTCCACAACTCCAACATTTCCGCCGGTTTTCTGCGGAAATATTGGCGTTGATTTTAGAGTTGTTCCAGTGGTAGTTACTAACACAGAAGCCTGATTCCCTACTCCCGTGCAGACATCGGTAACTAATTTGTCACTATCGGGCCCGGGTACCCGATAGCGCCGGGGGCTAGCCGGAGCGCTAGGCAGAAAATTCTCATTACTTGACATTTTTTCACAAACAGAAAGGGCGGGGGTTTGGGAGGATTACTAGTAGAACTTTCCCAAGATTCTACTGCCACCGCTGTTTAGGGGAGATTTGGATTAGGCTTGTGGTAGTCTATGGTCAGGTTATTTAACTGCCGCCTGTTGTTCGGCAATTTCGGCTCGTTTAGCGCCGCACGGGGGATACGTATAAGGTGGACCTATAGAAATAGGTGGTGAATCCTACAGACGCGAGCGACATCACCCCCCAGGCTACGTACGAGTTACTCCAAATTATTATGATGGGCATGGTTGAGGGCAAAATGCGTGCTGGACGCGGAAAGAAGTCTTGGCTGCGAAACATACGCGAATAGACAGAAATAAAGTCCAAGGCCGAGCTGTTCCGTCTTGCGAAAGATAGAAATAAACTCAAAAGTTAGCGTTCAACCTTCAAGAAAAATGAAGAGGTAGTTTAAGAAGATAGTGCACAAGTCCACTCCATATTCCTTAATTCTGGTAGGCTGATGTGAAGGGACTCCGAAACGACCTGAGAGGGATCAGGCCCAGGATCGACGGCTTAACGTTTTCTCCAAGCCACGGGAGTGGGACACACCGCCAACTTCGGGCAAATATTGAGAAAATCTTTATAGAAAACTCAATATCTATATTTAAATTGGCCCGACCCGGGACTCGAACTCAGGACCTCATATCCGTGGCCGAACATGCTAACCACTAGACCAATGAGGAAGTCTAATAGTAGCATCTAACTATTATTACTTAAGTAAGGGTGTCCATCTAAGGGGGAAAGGGATGGAAATCAAGCCCAATTGGGAAGAAAGGTAGTTTGGGTATCACAAAAAGGCGAGAAACTGAATTATAATTGCTTAAAACGCTATCTTCGACTAACTATTAAATTATTGGACCTTTCTCTAAAACAAATGTTTTAGCCATCTGAAAACATGTACAAGTCAAGCAAAATAAAATAAAGGCCTCTATCATGTATTCTTCTAGAAGCCTTCGAAACATCTTTTCAGCATCTAGTAAATAGGATTCTTTAAGAATTTCCAGGTCAGATCATAATAACAGATTAGATAAACGTTTAAATATTTTTTTAATTATCAATTGTAATATGTAGCCATAGCTGCATTTAATTACCTTCATTTTTTTATACTATCTATAGGTGGAAAAAACCTGAAATAAAAAAATATTTATATACTTGACACGTCAACGTTAACAAGCTCCACGAGGATTTCCCATGAGAGTCCGATGCAAAATTATTTACAAGTCGAGGTCGCCTATCCGCGCCTAATCTTATATTTTAAGTATTACGTCCATTTGTCCATTTAATTTTAATATTTTGGGTAATATTTCCTTTTGCTACTATTACTTTAATGCTATTGATTACTTCCAATGAGAGTCTACTTGCAACTGTAGGACAGCATTATAGTTAAGACATATATATGTCGGAGTGCAGTAATATGTGGAACGATGGCGCCATCTATCAGCGTGGGACAGTCATGTATCGGCAGCTGGCGGCGGACTCGCTAGTTCTCGGGTGACGGCCCGCCAGAGCGGTTGACTATTGGAACTGTCGCGTATCTAGCTATTATTGTTAATGAGTATGTGTAAATTGATATCAGGAACATTAAGTGATTGAACAGTATAATAAAGAGTTAATTAATAAAGTGTTTGATTGCACCAACATTACACACGAACGCCCACAGTATGGAAATTACGCATGCCATTAACGACGATGTCGGCAGAGCTATGCTTTATGCACTCCCTCTCTCTTATTCACCTCTCCGCTATATATATATGTCGGCAATGAACGGGTTAACACGCACGTAAGCATTAAGATGCACCCGAATGCAGAAACTGAATCGTTTAATGATTTATATAGGTAAATTGCAACTGCTCTCCCTTGAATGGGTGAGGATTTTCTAAAGTCTAAAGAGACAACTCTTCTAGCTGGCTAGTGCATTATTTTCTTGAATATACTCACAGTTATGCCCTAGTCATAACAATAAAAAGAATATAACTAATTAACTTTCCCTATGCTTTCACATTCACAATATAAATAAAACAATATTGAGGTAGGCCAAAATACGTTTTATTACTGACACATCGGAACTGAGTTTAGTAAACACAATGATTTGTTATTTTTTATCTTAAAAACTGGCATTGCACTCTGAACAAATATTCCATTCCATTAAGAACAAATGGAATCTTTAACGTGACTAATTAAAAGTAATGGAGACGAAATACACCTGTATATTTTAACAGATACCTCAATATAATAATAAATTTAAAAAGCACATTTTACATATGACATATGCAATGAAATTTAATATTTACATATAATATAATAAATGGCACAAGTTGAACAAATTATTGGGGTGTTTGCAAAGCTATTTAATCCAAATATTTCAATATAGGTAGAGTTTATGTATGGGATATAATCCCATACAAGGAAAATCCTGGAAACATGTTAAAAGACGCCATATATTTAATTAACATATGATTAAGTTAATACTGAACTGAAAAATGTAATAAATGTATATTAGGCAATCAAAAAAGTTCGTGCGGTTTTTTATTTCTTATATACTTATATGAACTGCATATCGCAAGCTAGCTAATGTAGTGGGGTAATTTTTGTACATTTAAAAGCTGACGTTAAATGTGACCTTAAATAAAACTAAACCCTTTATGGTTGCATAATATATATATATTTGTAAACTATTGTAAAGTACCAACCAACTCATGTTTTCAGCATCCTTAACATGGTACTTGTACTTCAATCTAACTCTTTAAGGTTAATATA